>SEMN01000897.1:0-160644 GCA_005408345.1 Macquaria australasica | reverse complement strand
TAAAGGAAGCAGCTGTAGATTGTCAGGAAACAAACCTAATCTTCTTACCATAATGACAAAATCATCCTTTATGTCAAACTCTGCGCTCTCCCATCAGAGTTACATTTTTATAGGCTATATTATAAGACTATTATTAGATCATTATCACTGATTATGTAAGCACATATAAATGATTTATATATAATCACACATTTTATAATTCAAAGTCCAGAGACGAGCTGCTCTGTTTCTCAAAGCTCTGTCTCCACTGAAGGAGCAGCAGCTGTTTCTGAAAGTGAAGTGAAAAAGCTTACAGCACCTGGTATTCCCAGGCGGTCTCCCATCCAAGTACTAACCAGGCCCGACCCTGCTTAGCTTCCGAGATCGGACGAGATCGGGCGTGTTCAGGGTGGTATGGCCGTAAGCGAAAGACAAACCTACAAACTTCTCTTTTAAAGACGCTGTAACCTCATGTTTCGTTACTCTGTCTGTAAAGGAAGCAGCTGTAGATTGTCAGGAAACAAAACTAATCATCTTACTATAATGACAACATCATCCTTTATGTCAAACTGCGCTCCCCTGTCAGTGTTACATATTACTATATTATAATACTATTATTGGATGATTATCACTGATTATGTAAGCACATATGATTTATATATAATCACAAATGATACACTGATCAGCCATAACATTATGACCACCTGCCTAATATTGTGTAGGTCCCCCTTTTGCCACCAAAACATCCCTGACCCGTCGAGGCCTGGACTCCACTAGACCTCTGAAGGTGTGCTGTGGTATCTGGCACCAAGACGTTAGCAGCAGATCCTATAAGTCCTGTAAGTTGCGAGGTGGGGCCTACATGGATCGAACTTGTTTGTCCAGCACGTCCCACAGATGCTCCACTGGATTGAGATCTGGGGAATTTGGAGACCAAGTCGACACCTTGAACTCGCTGTGTTCCTCAAACCATTCCTGAACCGTTGTTGCAGTGTGGCAGGGAGCATTATCGTGCTGAAAGAGGCCACTGCCATTAGGGAATACCGTTTCCATGAATGGCAGGACCAAAGGTTTCCCTGCAGAACATTGCCCAAAGCATCACACTGCCTCCGCCGGCTTGCCTTCTTTCCATAGTGCATCCTGGTGCCATGTCTTCCCCAGGTAAGAGACGCACACGCACCCGGCCATCCACATGATCTAAAAGAAAACGTGATTCATCATACCAGGCCTCCTTCTTCCATTGCTCCGTGGTCCACTTCTGATGCTCAGGTGTCCATTGTAGGCGCTTTCGGCGGTGGATAGGGGTCAGCATGGGCACCCTGACCGGTCTGCAGCTACGCAGCCCCATACGCAACAAACTGCGATGCACTGTGTGTTCTGACACCTTTCTATCAGAACCAGCATTAACTTTTTCAGCAATTTGAGCTACAGTAGCTCTTCTGTTGGATCGGACCACATGGGCCAGCCTTCGCTCCCAACGTGCATCAGTGAGCCTTGGCCGCCCATGACCCTGTCGCCGGTTTTCCTTCCTTGGACCACTTTTGGTAGGTACTGACCGCTGCAGACCGGGAGCACCCCACAAGAGCTGCAGTTTTGGAGATGCTCTGACACAGTTGTCTAGCCATCACAATTTGGTCCTTGTCAAAGTCGCTCACATCCTTACGTTTGCCTATTTTTCCTGCTTCCAACACATCAACTTTGAGGACAAAATGTTCACTTGCTGCCACTGACAGGTGCCATTGTAACGAGATAATCAATGTTCTTCACTTCACCTGTCAGTGGTCATAATGTTATGGCTGATCGTTGTAATTCAAAGTCCAGAGACGAGCTGCTCTGTTTCTCAAAGCTCTGTCTCCACTGAAGGAGCAGCAGCGCCCTCTGCTGTTTCTGAAAGTGAAGTGAAAAAGCTTACAGCACCTGGTATTCCCAGGCGGTCTCCCATCCAAGTACTAACCAGGCCCGACCCTGCTTAGCTTCCGAGATCGGACGAGATCGGGCGTGTTCAGGGTGGTATGGCCGTAAGCGAAAGTTATGTCTACAAACGGCCCATTTAAAGATGCTGCAGATCAAATCTTCTTACTATAATGACAGAATTATCCTTTGTCAAGTCAGTTAAATCTGAACAGACAGACATGATACACATATTTTTTTCATTCAGTGTGATTTACCCTTTCCGAGATTATTATCTCCGATGTCCATCGGGAATAAACGTCCGCTTAGAAGTCAGACAAAAGACGCTCCTTATAACTCCAGGACTTGCCCCGTGAATAATCACGTTTTTAAATTTTCTTCAAATCAAAGTAATTTAGTGAAAGGTGTCTGTACATCCATGGATACAGTGCAAACAGGAACTGCTAATAGCTAATTCGGCACACTGTTAATGGTGCCAATGTGCCAAAATATAAACAAATATTGGTCAAAAAAGGTTGTAGCCCACAGCTAACTGACTGACTCCATAGCAGCATTATACTTCCTGTTGACAAGATTTTGTCTTTGTGAAACCTTTAGTCTTGAGTTTTGTGTTAATCAAATATTCATTACAGTAAAAAAAAAAATACTGTAGACAACTTTAGAACGACTTTTATTTTGAAAAAGAAATGTTTTAAGTCACTTGTAGCTTTGCCTTAAACACAATCACCTCCAATTTCATGTATTTTTCTTTAATTCCTTTTTATAAATTAAAATGGTACATTATGCATGCAATACCGCATTAACCGATTAGGTTTTCATCTTCCACAGAAAAAAAAAGATAAACACAAAAATCCCTTAAAAGTCCAGATGAAGCTGCTTGGAAAAGGGTGGTTGGAGAAGCCACAGCATGAAGCGATGTACACAGTTTGCGGTTGCATAGTACAGTACATGAAGTTCCTCATTTTAAAACAGCATGCCGTTTTGTATTGCACATTACTGAAACTTTGTATACTGGACCTTGCTGTTGTTCTGTCCCACATGGGTCGTCATCGTCTCATTTCAGCACATGGATACAGCAAATAGCATCTCTCAAAGACAGTATGTACATTTATTTGTTATAAAAATAATCGCCAGCAAATATTCATCTATTACTTTTCTACTGGAATAAATATTTCTTCTTTTGCTTCTTTTGTTTTTTTTTGTTTTTTTTTTACATTTTACCAAAGAAAATCCTCCCTATAAGTTCTGTATTTTGTGGTCACCTTGAGATTTAATCCGTGAAAAATAAAATTAGTTATGAGTTTCATTTTGAGACAAAAGTTTGGCCGCAGGTAAAGAGGGAATCAAAAGTAAAAGAAAGCCAGGACGGACTGTTTTTTTTTAGGTCTGTGAGTGAGCATGGCGTTATTTTGCTCTGATCTAATTCCACGACTCAAAGGGGCAAACATCTCTCAACATTTCAGGGCATTTACAAAGAGAGGCATGGTGGGACGCTGGTCTGGAAATCCCTTCTGATTGTCTCAAGCAGCCCAGCTCAACATTGGTTGGTTTGACTTTGAATGGAAAATGGCTCCTTGTTCAATCAACCAATGGGATTTATGCTATGGGGCAGAATGAGACAGATAAGCGTGCTTGTAAACTGTAGCATTAAAACACTTTTTTTCATTTGCAGTCTTGGTGTTTCAGTCCATTAACAAACAGTGTACAACAAAGAGATTAACAGGGAATGTGGGCAAAGACTCATTCTTGAAATAATCAGTGCCCTTATACTAGATTCACATTGTAGGAACAGTTGCTCAAAAAACACCTTAGTTTTTTGCTTATTCTTTTGTGCTATGCAAGTTTTTCAAAATTATTTCCCCCTTTGATCCAGATCTATAAGTGATCTATTAAGAGAAAATACCTTACACTTTATTGTATTTAGATCAATAAATTAAGAGCTGCTTTGCACCATGTGAAAACCTTTGCTCAGTATTTAATGTCAGGTCAGGCTTTAGGTTGTGGTCAGGATCTGGTGTTCGGCCATCTTCTCCTTTGTAGTTGCTTTAATTAGGTCTTGCAAATGAGGTCCCTTCAAGACATTTTGAAACTGTGTCAGGCTGTAAAGTTCTTGGGGACAGTGAAATATCTCTTATATAGGACAGAATTTATGTCTTCTTTCTGAAGATTCAAATAAAGAATTTGTTTCACAGAGTGACAGTAAAAGAAGGTGTTTCTCCTGACCAGTTTCCTTAGAAATTGAAGTACACATTATCCATACACTTTATATCTCCATTATTTAACCCGTACAAAATCCAAAGTGTAAAAACAAGTTGCAGATTTATGGGGTGCTTTGTGCTGGACTATTTTTTTGGACTTGCTCTTTAATACGTTGTGAGCATATTTCTACTAATTTAAAAAGGAAATCACCCTAAAAGCAGCAGCTCCCAACTCCCAACTAATTACTATATTTTTGTCACGGCAACAACTTAACCATCTCATTATTTCAAGACAACAAATGGTGCTTACTTTCTCCTGATGCCTGGCTTTGTGGATAGACTATACGGAAGACCATTATCCTGTGATAATAAGACATTTAAGTTGTGATTAGAAAAAAAGGTTATTTTTAATTTAAAGTTCTATTTAGCCAAATGTATTATTAAAAGTCTGTTTTCAGCAGCTCAACATTGGATAGCTAGAACTGTTTGTAATCTGGAGATGAGATAAATTAGCTGTAATCACAAAATAATTTGATATCTTAAAAGAATAAGATATGCACAGTATATTATGATGATGATAACAAGCCTTTAAAACATTATTAGCAACCACAGCAGCTCTCTGCTTCCATACAAAGCACCATTATGTTATCTCGACTGAACCTTTTTGTGTGGGCTGGGGTTGGGGTTTAATCACTGACAGCTGTTTCAGTGCACTTTCTACCTTATAACATAATTCTGAATTAATAGAAGCTGTTTTCATTACGGTGGCTCCACTATTTGAGTCATGCAATCCACTGAAACTCTTTAAAACTTTCGGAATGACAAACCAGTACATTTCAGTCGTTTCAGTGTAGTGAGCTACAAACCTCAGGGATCCAGAGATATCATTCATAATTTTCCTTGTCTTTTTTATTCTTTTTTTTTTTTTTTTTGGAGAAATGTGCCCTATACGTCTACAAACATCAACTTGATTACAGTAGGGTTCTATTTTACGTTTCGAGGGAACATGCTCTGCAGTCAGGACAACATGCCAGCTACACAGAGAATGAACATGATGCAACCGATCCTGCCATGTCACATTTTTAATGCTTTGATCCCCTAAAACCACAGGAAGGAACTGCTATGGCCGTGAACCAATCGCAAGGCTTCTGTACCTTTGTTTTAACTCTATACAACTTTGATTTCAATGCTAATAAATGCAAAACAACCTGTAGTTTCAGCAGCAGATGCTCTATTGGGTCTATCAAGGGCCAAAAATATCAGACAGAACATCCCAAACTGCTCAAAAGATTCTCACAGCATTGGTTTTTATGCTGGTCCAACAACATCAAATGGCATCTCAAGTAGTATTTTGCTATTGTATTTCACTATACTATCTAACAGACTGTCACAGCTATTGCCTTCTCTAACTCTCTAAGTGCTAGCTGTTAAGAACAGAAGCAGTATTGCCTTCTCCTACAGTGTAACTGAGATCTGATCCCAGCACCATCAGAATCTGCTCCGCTTATGATGGTGAGGGTCTTCACCCAAATTAAATCCTAAAGCTATGCTACAGAAAAGCTGGCCTTGCTCAAAGTGACTTTCAAATAGCAAAATAGTTTGGGAATGTGAAGCACCAGTTTTCAAAACTAGCAGCCAGATATCGTCTGCACACCTCAACACAAACCCACCACCTACCGCCTAATCCACACAATCAGGTGATTTAGAAAATTGGACCTCCGTATCTACACCTCATCATGGGAGAATCCAGAATGCTAGGTACAAAATATCAATGAAGTGGATGCGGAGGTTGATCATCTATCAGCATGCAATAAGCTAAATGGTGAGAGAGGATTTATACATGGTCCAGGGTAGGGGTCAGCAGCCTCCAGCAGTGTGCAGTGGACTTCCCTCCGACCTGGTGCGATGTCCCAGGCACTTAGAAGCCCATACACCATCACCATCTGACCACTATCCATAATTAGCTTGCTGACACGAGCAACAAGCACAATCTGCGCTGCATGTCAGCTGAGCATTGTGTTAGTACAATCCCAAAAGGTCCCAGAAACATAAATTAAAGGAATTCATTTTACAGCATTAGTTAATGTTGGCATCCTGAACCTCTTGACTACTCACGCTGTTGATTGACGGGGGTTGCCCTGGCAGCTTGATGAAAGACAAACACCTGAACAGGATTTTGTTGGACTTTTAAAGAGAAAGATAGCCAGGTAGGCAAAACAAATTAACGCGAACCGAAACAAATAGGTACAATTTGGGACCGTCTTGGCTCTGTTGCAGCGTTTATTTTGGGTGGAATCTGGGCCATTTGGGCCCTGGTGATGATAGAAGTGGGCTCAGAGCCGGTGCCGGGAGTCATGGCTGTAGCTGCCCGGTGAACTGCGATTGCGATGTGGCTTGTATGCATCCTGATAGGGGTCCTGGTAGTCCTGGTAGGGGTCCTGCTGCTCCCGGCTATGCTGTGAGCCAGAAGACATGCGGTTGCGTCCCTTGTGCGCCCGCTCGTTGTGGTAATTTTCGTCTGATGTCATCAGGTTGCGCCGTTCGTTCGGGGTTGAATGGTCTCCCGTGTGGTTGCTCTGTCGCATTCTTTGGCTCTGCTAATCACATAAAAATACCAAGGACACAGGTCAGGATGGAGACAACAAAACAACAAGACTAGAAACAGGTGGAAAGAGCAAATATTTTATATTTTTATATTTTAAATGATTCCTGTTGTCCTGGGTTTCTCTCTTACCTTTATCATCTCCTCACACAGTGTAGGCAGCTCTGCAGATTAATAGTAAATGAAAACAATAGCTAAAATATTCTCATAAGGGACCCTGGGACTAGTGGATGTGTACCTGCAGTCCAGAGATGCTGGTGGGGTAGGGGGTGAGGGTGGTGGGGCCCAGGTTGCGTCCCAGCAGGGGGTTTAGGGGCGTCGCCATCGAGGTATGGGTTGCTTTCCAGTAGGCCTCGAGGTATTCAGCGAGATGCTCACAGGCGTCCTCCAGCTGGTTCTCGTCCAGGATGATGTCAAACATTTCCTGTTAGCAGCAGATGGTCAGAGGGAGGAAAGCAGGTATGAAGCTTATGATGAAAAAATGAGATGACACGTAAATGATCTCCACACTGACATTGTATGTGAGGCCCTGTTGAGTTGCTATGTACTGTGCAAAGAATCCTAAATAATAGCATTGTATTGTACGTGAATAAGTTACTGTAAATATGTACTGTTTATAATGTTGTTGGATTAAGGAGCTGATACCTGCTATGATTGGTTGAAACAATGTGAACGTAGTCAGTTATGTTTTAGAATATGATTGGCTGGAGTAGATTTTGTGAGCAGAAAACTGTCTCTTGAGTGCAGGAACATATTTGAGAACCAGTTACTTTTACCAGTTACATTTTTTTAACATTAAAAAACAGCAAAAGTAGGAGGCCAACATGCCACTAGCCAGTATATTAGGATGGCCACTTACTGGAGGACATTGGGCCAATTTGTCAGCTGCCACAAGCTGCACATTCAGGTGTTTGCTCTGGGACTTCCCTCTGGACTTGACTAGCCTCTGCAGAACCTGGATGACAGGGTAGGAAAGTACATGATGCTCCAGTTACACACACAAAGTATCGCAGCTTTGGGTGCACTCGTTCCAGGTCACCCGGTACCCTCCTCGTCACATGATGAGTGCAAAGATGTAGGGATTCTAGTTCATAGTGAGCAATGGGAGGCATTCTTCAACAACTGAGGATGTTATTGTGTGTGCAGAGATTAAACAGTGCTAGTCATAGGTTTGTCAGCATAAATGTATACACGTCAGGCAGCAGTAAGGAACTTTACGTGTAAATGTCTGACCAGATTGAATAAGGGGAGAGTAACATAATGCAACTAGCAAAGTGCTGTATTCATCGGAGTTGTTGCAACTCCAGTGTAGGAGCTTATTTTTCCACTTTTAGATTCATATTGATGATGATTTTTAAAGTTAATGTTCCAGCATGATTATGGGTGAATGTCCACATGGTTCTTTAGCAAAAAAACAAGTTTCAGTTGTATCTTTTTTTTTATAGGTTTGCACATAAAAGTAAAAATGTGCTTTTTGTTGTGGACTGGTCTTGCTACCTCTGAGGACACTGAGCTCATGTCCTCCTGCTTTTCTTCTGGGAATTTTCAACTCAAAATATTTAAATTTGACTACTGTTAAGACAACAAAATGAATAACCCACACGATGGGACACAGAATTAACACAGAGTTTTCCTGGTCAGCTGTAGCAAAGTGAGCATTTTGCATGCTAGGAGGGCGTGATGTAAAACAAGCGTGAAAGTCACCTGACCAGGATGTGGCTGCCTTTCAACGAGTTCACCGTTTCAATCAAAATTTGAAGCTGTATCTTCACTGATCTGTGGTCGTATTTGGGAGGTTCTCTTGTGTGAGCACGTCAGATTAGTCTAGTTATTGCTGAAGTCTCCGTGTAGAGAGAAGTGCAGCAGACGTACTTTTCCATGCAAAGGTGCCACGGTGCAGATTACGTGGTGCAGATTTGAAGCCTCTACTGACTCCACACAGTAAATTAAGAAGCCTTGCATGTTAGTCAGTGGCTTTAAAGTAGTTCATGCTGGTTTTGTAGGGAACATTGTGCTTGTGCTGAGCTGCTACACCAGTGGAGGGTAAATATCAACCTAACATAGAGACCGTTACCTTTAACACGTCTAGGTGTTCTTGTTGTTTGTCTCCACCAACTGAATGATTCTGTGGGACAGTAGCTGTGGAGATTATATATTTTGTTTTGTCCAGGCTTGACATTATTGACATAAACCTGCTACTGGGCTGGTCACAGAGAATTAAACTGATCTCATTGCTTTGAGATGTGTTCTTCATGTTTGGCTTGGTTTACCCCACACGTCTTACCTTTGGCGAGGAGACTTTAACATGAACAATGATGGGGGCCAAGGAGGTCTTGAGGAGCTGGGCTGGGTGGTTGATGGTGTCAGCGTCCAGCACCACCAGCTGCAGGGAGCGGGCCAACTCAAAGATCCTCTCAATCTCACTTTGTACCTCAGCTGATGAGACAAGATACAATTTAAATACACGATACAAATTTAGACATTTGCACTGTTGTTTTCAGTGAAAAGGTTGTGATAAACCAACTGTGCACTACCTGCTCAGCACCAAACAGCAGACAGACAAAGTTAGCGACTAGCTGGTGAACACAGTGGTGCATTTAGCAGCTAAAGAGCCAGATATTCCCCTCAGGAGTTGGTGGAGACTAAAACAGCTAAAAGGAGAGTGAATATTGGACTCCTACGTGGCCAAAGAAATCAGTTAATGCAGGTTTAAACATCCTGTAGTTGATCCTCTATATAAGAACACTTGATGCATTTACACAAGCCTGTCTAAGCTGTCATTTATTTTCTAAAATGTATGCAAAGTTGGTTGAATTAGCTTCAGTAAACATTTCTACGTTTCTACATGTGTGCCAATAATGTAAAGAAAAAGTAGTTCCATTTTCCATTTAAAATGGACTAAACTGAAAATAAACTGAGCACAGTGGAACACGCAGAGTTTTCTTACCTATGCTGGAGCGAGTGTTGGATCTTTCAATGATGGCCCTCTTACTGGGGTTGTTGAGAACAGACCTCTTGGCTAATGATATATCTGCTGTGACTCGTGTGATAGATATCCTTTAAAATGGTGGGAAAGAATAAACATTTTTAAACATGAAAACAGATTCACTTAGATTAATTAGTTAGATCCTCTGTGATATGATTTGTTTTGTTCATATTGTGGACAAAATACATTTTCTTTGCACAGTACGATGCATGATGACAAATAGACTATAGCGCTGAGGATTTTCTGTACCTGACCTGTAATTTAAGGAGTGGTGAATGTAATTTAAACTTGCTAAAAATGCAGTGGTGAGATGCACCATTCAGCCAACTTTAGTCAGAATCCAGTGGTGTTCAAATTATGACATCTGCCAAACTATGAAACACAGTCATATTTGTCTTACCTGCCATCAAATCTGTGCTTGAGGAAGTCGAACAGTGCTTTCTGCATCATGTCTGTTACCTGCATAGAAAAACAGACGTAAAAAAGTAGTTATTGTTTTGAACTACTCTGCTATTTCTATGGTTACTGGGGTGTTTAAGGTGCAATTTATATTGTTTTTAGGATGGAATCTTTTACATGACTGTATTGGAATTGTTATTCATGATTTCATAATCACATTTATGTATAATTCTGATTTTGTGGCATATTTCAGTGTTATCTGCCTTATCGTTGTATTGTATATGTATGTATTGTCTATAATTCATTCTTATTGCTGCCTAACTTGACTCGAACACTCCTGGTTAATTAAAGGTTAAATAAAAAGTTAACTTATGGCATCTGTATCCAGCTGTTACATTATGGACATGACTCTCAACCCTGGTTCTTTCTGTGTGTCGTCCTCTGGATTTCCCTAATGGTTCATTTGAATCGCTGGATTGAAGACTTGTAATTGCAATGGTAGTATAAATGTGTTTGTCTATGTGTTAGGGCTGTGATAGACTCTGCAGTGTTTTCCCTGCCTCCATCCCAATGCATGCTGGGATAGGCTCCAGCTCCGTAATGACCCTAAATATGAATAAGCCCCCATCCATCAGTCAAATCCAAGAGAACAAGACAGATGGCATTTCTTCTGCTGCTAAAAAACCCTAACAACACATGATGCCCTATCTGAGTAAACAGGATGGATGTGAGATCATCAACCAAAATAGGTACCATGTGACCAACAGTAGAATAAATGAATCACAATGACTCTTTTGAGAGTAACTTTACTGTTGTTTATGTACATCAAGTATTTTTGTGAGGATTTTTTCCTTTCTCCTTTTTTATTTTAGTGGCGATTAATAGCTCTCGTATTCCCCTCATCATCTGTGTACATCTTGACAATTACAGCACTGCATTTTGCTCCTAATATTTTGTGCATTAATTGTAAAAAACAAACAAAAAAAAACATCTATAAACAGTAGTGGAAGCAATGAGACAGTTAAGTGAGGATGCTCTTCAGAGAAAAGCCAAAATCTGCCAATTACACAACATATTTTCATCTGACCTCTTAAGTCTCCTCGTTAGTCTGGCTGCAATCTGGATGTTACGTGGGCGATGACACACTCACAATAAACTGCACCAACAGCGAGCTATTTTGGGGGATTCAGAGAAAGATGTACAGGACTCATCTCCTCTCTGTACTCTTGTCCTTTTTGCACTGGTAAACATCACATGCAATAATCTGTTTTTTGGGTGTCATTCAGTGCTATTTATAGTGTTTGAACAAAGGTCCGTAATCAGTGACAAACGTAAGGAGGATATTTTTGATTTTCTGTCCTACCATAAGGATCGTCAGCTCACCTCATAACCCTTGAGGGAGGGTCCCACCAGCACTACAGGCCTCATGGAGGGAACCACATCATATGGGGGGACGTGCTCCATCTGTTAACACAAACGTATTCAATCAGCAGCAGTAGACTCATCACAAACAAGACAATGGACCAAAATAACTCCACAGAAAACACAGAAAACCAAACTATTCAGAGCTGACCTTGTAAATGGTGTATTGCCATGTTGAGGCATGTAGCAAATGATAATGTAACTTGTTTTAACTTGTCAAAACGTAATAAAAACAAAATGGGAAAAATTAATGTATTGATGTAATTATTTCCTGCAAAATGTCAGAATATTTATTTTATTTAACACTTTTCCTGATAATGTAGCACATTAATATATTATATATATTTTAATTGTTATACAATCAGTCTTAAGCAACCAATACATCTTTTGGCAAGTGATTTCATTAACATGTTATTACATTTTGACCAACTAATACAATTTTTGTTATCATTTGCTACATGGATGGATGGATATGATGACTAAAATAGTCACAAAACTATAGTCTAACCAGTTAACACAATACCAGACCAAGTATCACAATAAGAAATAGCACGACGATGCTGTACCATGCCAAAGTGGTAATACTAGATATACTGTATTATATTCATTTAAAGTTGCAGATCTGGCAAGCAAAATGACAAATTACTATTTCATTCCTTTAGTATTACTAAAGTAATACATTTTCTATATCTTTGTAATTTATATATAATTTAATCACTACTGGATACTTAATGTTGAAATACTAAAATAATAATGTTGAATACCACTGAACAAATAACACTGAAATATTTAACTTTATCTAGCTGCATTAATGTGGTCTGAATTTTCCTCTTGAAAACTCGATTTTAAGTATCTTTTTTAGGGTTTACAATATTCAGATAGAAAGTATTCAGTATTCAATATATATATATATATATATTCAAGTTGAGAGAGAAAGTTAATTCTTGACCTTGGAAGCAGCAGTTTGACCAAAAAATTATAATAAAAGAAAAAAAAAACCCACCTTAACTCAAGGTCCACTTACTAGCTTTTTCTGGTCTCATGGGAGACATGGAGATAGCTCAGTGTACTATATCTCCATGTCAACTGATTTTTATAAATCTAAAGTTGCTCTCTTCGTTTTGGATCATTCTTGGATTTTAAAAATGTTCAGGTTTGAATTTTACAGCAACTTTATTTTTTTGTCTTGACCTCAACTCAAAAATGACAAAAACAAAGGGCAACATAAATGTATTTTATTATTATTGGACGCTTGAATTTTCTATCTGAATCTGTGAATTCAAACCACATAAATTCAGATGGATGTTTTTCAAAGTGAAATATTTCTAGGCTGTAAATTGTTATTTCAGGTTTAACATTAAGTATTTAGCAGTGGTTGCATTTCACAGTTAGGTATTCACTTGCTTTCTTTGCTTCCATAGTGGCTGACGGTATCTTCAATGTCATGAAAGGAGATAATCCATTTTGATTTTACTGACTCCTTGGCCTTTCTTCTAGCACCACCCTCAGGACACATCTTTTTAGTCTCACTTCTGGCAAGGCTCAAAGAATAGCAAACATTTCCATATGTCGCTTTTTCTGCCCAGCACACCTCTGTCCTTAGACTCTTGTTGTGTATTTAAAAGTAATAGCTCCACATTTTGGGAAATTCGCCTTTTTGCCGAGAGTTAGAAGTCAAGATTGATACCGCTCTCATGTCTGTGCAGTAAACTACAGCCAACAGTTGGTTAGCTTAGCTTAGCACAAAGACTGGAAACCAGAGGAAACAACTAGCCTGGCTTTGTCCAAAGAAAATCAGCCTACCACAGCTCACTAATTAACATGTTATATCTTGTTCGTGAGCAGACACATTTTTCTTTTTTACCTTTGGACAAAACCAGGCTAGCTGTTTCCCTCTGTTTCCAGTCTTTGTGCTAAGCTAAGCTGGCTGCAACTTCATACTCAGTGTACAGAGATGAGAGTGGTATCAGTGAATGAGTACATTTCCCCAAATTTCAAAATATATTCATATCATCTATACTTCTGCTAAATACCATCAAAAACACCATCTATTGTGATGAATGGATAAAACAAGTTGTATAATACCTACTGCTCTCCCCAAAACTTTATCAAAAGTGCTAAGATCAAAAGTATCACGTGTAAAGGAAGTCGCAGTTATTACACTTGGCACTACGGTACTTTGGCATCACAGGAATGGTGATGAGTTGGCACTGTATACTTCAGTAGGGCTGAAGTATTACGTGCCCTAGGATGTGATATGAGGTCGTAACTTCCTGTCAGCACTGCTAGATCCTGTCATTTTATGATAGCAGCAACAAGAGTCTAGTGGATGGGAAATGAGTGGGTTTTACCATCACCAACTTACCACTTTCTGTTTCTGCTTTCCTGTAGGAGGGGAGAGAAGACAGTGACAGTGTCATCAGTAGCTGCTGCCAGGGGAGGCGTTGCCATAATATCTCAGCTTCACATAAGCAACTTTTCATCAGAATTCTTAGCAAATGAAACCTATCAAGAATAACCGGCATGATAAACGTGTAAAAAGTATTTCTATTGTCCTAAGGTTATATTCACAAAGTCACATGAGTGCACTTCGGGGGGGGGGGGGGGTCATAGTCTTGTCGTTGGGTTCACACTGTGGTAAGCCCCAGTCTCAGAGTGCCTGCAGTCCTCAACTGGAGGAAGAGGAGGATCATGGGAAAATGTACCAACAACTCTACGCAGTGAACTTATGCTCTATGCAGAGACATGGGAAGGCTTTAGAGGCTTATTCTTTCTATGTTGTTGCAGTTCAGGAAGCTTGGCTCTAAGCTGGCAGCTGGCTATTAACAGCCCTCTCCCCCTGTCCGATGTCCTCACCTGCTGAGGATATGAGAGGGCGGATAGAGGCAGATACCTCATCCTCTACACTGGAAGAAGAGTTCCCTCCAGACTTACTGGAAAAGACAAGAGGGGATAAAGAAAGACAGAAACACACCATGGTATTAATGTGGAAAATGAAAGAAAAAGTAACAAAATAAAATTGCCAAGGCTTAAACTGCAGAGGAAAGGTGCAAAACATGGGAGAAAAATATTGATTAACAATACTTTTGTGTTGCAGAGTTTAATAGATCACAAAAAGGTAGGAAAAAAAACGTATGGTGCGTTCGAGTGGTGTGAGATTGACAGTAAATATGAGCTATCAACTGCAAATTGTTCACGTCTAATTCACTGTATTTACTATTTTGTGGGTGATTACATCTTCCACTTGGCATCACAAATTGTAAGGTTGACAACACAGGCTGGACAGGCAGCAAATCCACTGATGTCAGCAGTCCATGGCCATAAAAGTGAAGATTTTCAGTTATAATCACAGTAATACTGACAACATATGAAGGCCTTCAGTTTGTAATTATAAAGGCCTTCCTTTCTTTGCTTTTTCTGATATTAACTGCACAAATTATTAGGTATTAAAAGAAAATAATAATAATTAAAAAAAACAACAACAAGGAAATCTGATATAAAAATAACAAAAAGTAAATTAGTCTTGTTTGTTTCCCCCCTGCCTTGTGCATTTTATTTCTCCAGAATTTCAGACTTCCCAACATCTCTGGAAGGCAGCATATCTAACACAGACCTACTGTTTTTCAGTTACAGTGAAAATGTAGTCCTGATAAATGGGGTTAAAATGTCTCCCCTTGTCTGTGAGGCTTGGTGACAAAAAGCTACAGAAGCCAAGCTAGTAAGTGAAGCGCTGAAGCACTCTAGTCTAGTAAGATTAGTATTAATCTCAACAAGATGGCTTGAGGAAGCGCATGTGAGTTATTGTACAAACTCTGGATGACAGAACCTTCAAGACACATTACACACACAAGAAAACTATGAGGCTGATAGGACCGCTAATTACATCTATTGAAACTGTTTCACTGGTACAGTCGGCATGAGTAGAAGTGATGGAGTAAATAGTCATGAGCAGACCTGGGTCAAAGTAGAATTTAAATCTGAGAGCTTATTAGCCTTTTTACCAAGGAGCTACTGGACAGAAACTATGCTACTCTATCTGATTAAATCATTTTATTGTCTGTATCAGTCTAACCCAGGTCTGCTCAGGAGCTGTATGGACAGACACCAACTGTGTCTTTGACAACATAATAGAGCCTCCGTGGTGTTCATTCTGCATCAAAATGTGTAAAAATGTGACACATTAATACAATTTGGGTGCAGGAATGCTGAAGTCATGAGTCCAAATTCCCACAGTGCAAATCCTGTTCAAACTAGGGCTGAAACTAACGATTCTCGATTAATTGATCAATCATTTGGTCTATAAAATATCAGAAAATAGAGAAAATATTGTCATTCCTGGTATTACTGATTTTTTGTTTGTTTGTTTGTTTGTTCTGCTTAACACTGTCAAAATGAAAGAAATTGAGTCTCTCAAATATCAGAATATCAGCTATTAAAGACCCCACCAAGTATAGTATATGTGTAACTGTAGAATGTAAACTCCCCACAGGTCGTTAAAACCCCTAAACTTTCAGAAAACAATACAGAGGACATGACCTCAGTGCGCCCAATGGTAGCTACACCCATGGAGTTGCATGATGATTGAAAAACGTAAACATAACAGTGATTTAAACTTTATCTGACTGTTGTTCTGCACATGTAAAACTGTGAAACAATTCCTTTCTATAAAAAATATCTTCTTGCATAACTTAAGTGCCACAGTCAGTATAGCACATTCACAATTATTATAAAGAATAATGTTCATCAATTATCTACAATTACCTCTAATACTCATTTAAAAGTTATATGGCCATATAGTGCTTAGTTTATGAGACGAACAGTGAGACGAGTGTGTTTTTCTGTTACTTACCCTTGGACTCGTCCTCTCTTTTGCTCCTGCTGGAGCCGGATGTTCTCGAGCTTCAGAGGGCTGGGGATGAAGCCGATCTCACAGCCCTCCTTCACTAACCGACCGATCCACCAGTCATTGTTGAACTTCTGAGGGACAAAAACACGAGGAAAATGGAAAATCCTTTAATGAGTAAGTTCATCTTTCACAGATTTTTGTATCAATCTTCATATAGTAGTGTATGCAGTAGGTGTCATGTTTAATTAAAAAGTACACATGTACCTCTTTTATGTGTAGGAAATCCTTGGCGTCAAAGGAGATGGCTGTGGCTGGAACTGGAACATCCTCATCCAGTGCGCCACAATAGCTGACGTTGGTCCTTACAGCAAATGCCACAGGTTTAGTCTGGAGGACGGGAACACAAACACATATGCTCCTATTTAGAGTATTTATCAGTCAGTTCTCATTAATTTTTCCAGACTTTAAGGACTACAAACACATTCACTCCATTATAGCCAATAGCATTACTAGTCTGTGTATGTGCATATAAACATAGCCGCATATGAATTTGGCTAAGTAGTGTCACAGGCTGGCTACCTTGGCTCTCTCCAGTTGAATGGCGGCCTGCTGTTCCCTCTCCTGACGGCTCTGTCCCGGTCCTTGGCTCTGGCTTGGGCTCTGGCTCTGGACCTGGGCCTGCACCTCCCGCTCCTCCTCCAGAGAGACATCTGAGTCTGATGGTCTGCTAGTATATGAATCAGCTGAGCCCTGCAAACAGAAATCACACAGTAGGGTTACTGGAACTGAATAGCTGGGATGCAAACTCACATTGTTAGGGTTGTGGTCTGTTCCAGCAGCATGCTGCAATCTGCTTCATCTTCTGCTACTGGCAATATAGATCTGAATATTTTGAGATCTTGTGGGGGCTGTTGGGAGCATTCACCACCAACTGAATGGGAAACATCTCGATACAGGGACCAGACTCAAGAACTACAACCCTGCTGAAGGCAGTTACCAGCCAGAGTTGCTGTAAAATGTTACCCTGCCCAGCCAATACAGTAGGCAAAGCTGCATTTAGAACAACAGGAAATGGCCCCAGTACTGTAAATGTATGATCAAGGCACGGCTAATGCAGACAAACAATAGCACTCTGCTCCTAATAGGGTCGATTCACTATTGAAAACCCATTTAGGAGAGCAGTCAGGAGTCATGAGAGAAAAATACTTGCATAATCTCTCCACACAGTGAGACACTGTTCCAATATCAAGGACTTAAAGTCAGAAAAAGTGTGGACAGATGCAGCCGAATTACCTAAATTTCACTCTGAAAAGACAAAAAAGTCACCTAGATTCATACGGACATGTGATGACATCGGCCCTGTTATAAAAGAAGGATGTAGAGTAGTAACGATCAGAACTGCAGAGCACTATGAGCTCAACACATTCAAAAACTTCTTTATGGAACCATTGACTGTCCCAAGTTTTGGGGTTCACATCAACGTGCATTGGGAGTGCCAAGTCCAGAGTGGTGGCTTGGCACTGAATGCAGAACAGGTGAAATGGATGATGTAGAAAAGAGCAGACTGCCAGGAGCATCTCAGACAAAGTGGAATTTCCATTCCTGTGCTGTCAGCAGTTTGTACGACCACACACAGCCAATCTCACACGTCCAGACAATTCTGGATAGCGACGGATTTGATCACCGCAGACGTAATTTCTGCATCTTTTGGACCAGGAGTTTAATGTTTCTATGACTTGTCTCATGCAATCATTCCATATGGTCATGAAACGTGACACTGACACACACACAGTGCAGTGTATCCATGCCTTGTGCACATTTTCCACACACTACCTTGTACTTAATCACCATGACTAACGTGTGCGGCAAGACATCAATGTCCTGGTTAGTCAGGATAATATGGAACACCATTTCTGCCAGGAAAAGGAGAAAAATGGATGATAAAAAATAAAACTAATCATGATAAATCAAAATTATGAGATACTAAGTCGAAATTATATTATAAAGATAATGATAGTAAGTCAAATCTATGATATACTAAGTCAAAATTATGAGGAAATTGTAAGATAATAAGTCTTTTTACTTAGTATCTCATTTTCTCACTTATTAACTCAAAGATTTTTATCATGCCTAGGTTTTTTTTCTTTTCCTGGCAGATATGGGCTTCCATAGTGTAATCCACAGACCTTGCTGTGAGGTTTTCAACGGGAACGTTTTATACTGAAGTACAATCGCAATAATTCTCAATGAAAAAAAAGTTGGATCCTCAACATTGCTGCTACACGGAAGTAGTTAACAATTTCTTTGAAGGCTGACAGTCATTTGTCAGCTTTTTCAATTAACTAAATTATCTCCAACCCTATTACAAAGTTAGACCATCATTTTCAAATGTCTCCTCTGCCATTTCAAGAGCAGTATGAATCATCAGCAGTAAGATTCAACATAAAAAAACACACAAAGCAATAGGCTTTTTGATATAATGAGTAGGATGTTAACTAAACAGAAACCCAGCAGTTTAGCTACATTGAAAGCCTCTCTCTAAATGAAGTGATGGCAAACTGTAGTCTAGACTGACGTAACTTGAGTAAAGTAAAGGGCACAAACAAGTCACTGATGTTTAGCATGGGCAACATTACAGGAGCAGGAATAACCGAAGCATTCATCTATGTTTTAAAATTGGACAAATACTGTAAAATACACATTTATCATTAAATTACATATCTCTGCATTAACCCTACATCGTTTTGCCTAACAAGGGAGGTTACAGAGGCATCCACAGTGGATATCAGACATGGTATTTTGTGTCTTGTGTTTAGTTTTGTTTCCCTGCTGTCCATTTTCTTGCACACCGTCAGGGATTTTTATCACTTTAGTGTCCTAAGACATGCTAGACTTGCAGTAGTTATTCCTGCTGCACAGTGAGAATTCCAGTAATGTAACGTTTTTTTTTTTTTTGCTGGGATGTGACGGGACCAAGTGCTTCCTTCTGCTGTGTTAATCTAAACAATCAGCCACTAATGATGATTCAATTAAGGAAGGCCATTAGTCTCAAGAAGATCAATCAAGCTAGTCATCACAGCTAAGCACTTTTCGTTTTTTACAAGCTAGCAGTAGCAAGGCCTGACTTCAGCACACTTCTCGTCTGGATTGTGTGCATCCAATCACAAAGCAGCTACTTTCGGGAACTTAAAGGGTTTTCTTAATTTTAGGAAATATTAAGCTTGTTGGGTCTTACTGGGTCAAATGTTTCTGCTGGACTGTTCATGATAGTTTCAGCTGTTTTTACTAAAGGGGCATCAAGATCAGTCTACTCGAGTCTGTGAGAACTGTTATATCTTCTGTGGCTCTGGAGGAGCTTTGTGAAGTCCAAGAAAATAACCCCTGATGATGTCATGGTGATGGCATCAAGGTTATATAAGCTTGAGAGACATTTTTTAACAAAAAGCCTGCGTTATAAACTGGGGACGTGGAGTTTGAAAAATGTGGGCATTTACCAGGCAGGGTGGGTTTAATGGAAAATGATATTGATTTGCATTATGGGAATTGTAGGATCCAATGTTTTAACCCATAGGGACTAAAATTGATGACATCTCTGCCATTCTTTTTTTAATCTGTCTCTTGCAGGTCCACGAACTTTATTGAAATGTATACCATATTGCTGGACAGCGACTTTTACAGTCACAAATATAATTCTAAAATACAAAAGATTCCTGTTTGCGATATTACAATTCTCCAAGACTCCAATTACCCTACAATAGTTAATGTATTTTGTTCTCAAGACTGTTTTGCCTCCTTTTCTAAAAATCCTTCAATGCAACACTAACAAGTCATTCTGACCATCATTTCATGTATCTGTGGGGAAGCTTTGGGGCTGCACTGTAGCATCCGAGCTGTTATCCAATGGAGTAGCTTCAGCATGTGACTCATCTACATCAGAATCCACTTAATGACATCACGATGCATGTTTCTCTGAGCCTCGGCAGAGCCTATACAACACGCAGTCGCAGGGTCAGATAAGAAATACCTGACTGCATATTTTTTGTGGCCAGATAAATGTAGAAATGTGACACATTTATCATACGAGTGTGGCCATGTAATGGGCTTTAGGGGAGAAATGGGTAATTAGCATCTTTCAGTCTTCCTCTTTGAATCACGGCTCAGTCCATCTTTGAGAGGTACAGAGTGTGATGAACACTAAATGGCTCCTCCTGGCTCTGGCGGTTTCCTGACGTCCGTTCTTACAGGTTTACAGGCAGATATCAGCCACATATACAGAACACACATCACACGCACATACAGATATAGAGAAATATATACAGAACTGTGTGAATGTCACACATCAGAACAGAAGCCATCTGCCTAATGTGCAACCCCCCCCCTTCACACACTCACACCAACGCCCACCCACCCCCTTCCAGCCAAGCATAGCCCACGATCACGCTACGCTGTACCGTTGGCTAACCCATCAAAAGGCCTCTTATATGTGTGTGCACAGCTGAGCTACTTCCATCAATAAACACACAGCAAGATAGCGCAAAAGCAGATTCACACACACATCCAAACACTCACCGCCTCCGAGTCTTCAAATCCATGCAGGTACAAATTGTCATACATGGAGGTTTGATATTCCAACGAGCGCCTCTATAAGAATGAGGGGGGAAAAATGAGAATGGAGGCGTAGGAGGAAGGAGGGGGCACCAAAGAGAAAAAAAAAAGGATGGATGGGGGGATGACGACAATCCCTTCTCTCAACAGCAGACAAGAATATTTATTTTATTAAATCTCCCCTCCCGTTGGATCACGCCTGGTCCTCCAGAGGCCCGTCGCTTGATGGATGCAGCTTCTCCCTGATCCCACAGTGCTGCTGGCTGGCTCACATTATAGGCTGGAGAGGCTCTCCCTGGAGGTAGCCCAATCCTGGCATTTCATTTCATCAGGCTTCCACGCACACACACACACACACCCCCACCCACATATACATATACACAACGAGCAGCAGAGGCAGCAGAGGCAACGGCAGCGGTAGCAGCAGCAGAGCAGTGGATCCTTCCTCAATATCTAAGCCTGATGACAGAGCCAATGTGCAAGGAGCTGATTGGCTGGCTGGCTGCCCACTCAGCTTGGATGAGTGCTCTCCTTGATTTTTTTTTTTTTTTTTTGTGTGGGGAGGTAGCGGGGATCGGGGGAGGGGGATGGAGGAGTAAAAGAGGGGAGCAGCATCCTCCATTTCCCTGTTATCACTCATCCTCACTCTGCTTATTTATACTCCAGAGAGAGCAGAAAAATGCATTCAGTCTGGTTCTGATAATACAAGGAGGACTAATGAATTTATACACTGGATCCATGTATTTAAAAAAATGGCAGTTTATTTCCACTTGAGAATCAAATCATGAGTGACATAGCTATACTATAAAAGTAAATGTTTATGTTTTCTGGATATTTAGTGTAACTAAATGGGACACTTTGAGTCCATATTTTTAATAAACTAAATGTTGTTTCAAAGCCATCTCCATACAGCCAGGACGAAAAGTCTGGTGGAGAAATACTGAATCCTTCATAGTGCTGGGCTTTAAACATCTATATTTTATTGATTGTCAAAAGCTGGTATCAAACGGTCAGTCAGATTCTTATTTACTTATTCTTTAATCACCTATTCCCTAATCTAAATCAGAATGTAATTTAAGGATGGATTTTATGCAGGCAAATCTTCTTTTATTTAACACTGACTATATTTTAATAAATAGAAAAAAGTTTAAAACAAATTTTAATTCCCCAAAATAGTGTATTGGATAGGCACCAATATTGATACCCAGTCCTAGTTCTTTATCAATGTAGTTTTTGTTGGCTTAAAAGTAGTAGTAAATTTAATTACATCAAGTCTAAACATAGTGGGATCAGCATGTAAAATAACAGCCATGTGACCACCAAGGTGACGTTTAAATGGTTAATCAGACTAACCCATTAATCAACTAATCATTTCAGCTTTCTTATATCCAAATGAATGAGAAGTTAAAAAGCTCATCATAATTTGTCACAGCATAAGATCTCAAATAGCCAGTTTATTGATTTTTTTTGAAAGTGTATGATTTCAGTGGACTAAAACAGAATAGTTATTTGGTAGTTGGGATCTGCCCACTGCTCTTCAAATGCAGGGGAAAAGATTTCTTCATTAGGATTAATAAATAACTTGTGTCAATTTAAGGGACGATTGCGTGAATAATGAAAAAAGGCCTTATATCTGCTCTCGACCATCCTAAAACCCACTACTGTCCATTAGTACTAAAAAAAACCTAAATCCATCAACAAGCTCTCCCAGAGTGTTAACATAGTAAGAAAAGTGAGGATTCAAATATTGCAGATTTGCGACATAAATAAGTTTTAAATCTGATTTGTTTACTGACACCTATGGCCACATCTGAATCTCTGACACATGCATTACAGTTACAGTGTTTTCAATCCAACACATGAAAATGCACAGTGACATATCTGTGATGTTTCCAGTCAGGCGCTGAAGTAAGAAGAGTGTTTTAAGGTTTATCTAAACTGCATAACCTGGCAATAAATGTGCATATGAATTAAAATCTTATGCAACATATTTTGTATCTTTTGGGCCTGTTTTGTATTAGAAAAATGTTTTTCTCCAGCGTTGCAGCGTGAGGCTCATTTTTCAGGGAAAAATCATGCTTAGTGGGAGACAAGTCTCTATAACCTGCTCCGCTTGCAGCCTTTTTTGTCTCCTCTTTTACTGGTACAGTTCTACCATCTACTGGCAGCAAATTACTGCCCTCTGCAGTCGACAGTGATGAGGTCGAGTGATGCGCGTGCCTTTTCATGCACGCCCTGGTAGAAGCGTGATACAAACAACTCTGAAACATTCTCATCTAAACATTGCTGCACAGTGCCATGAGTGGTCACAAACTCCACAAAAAACTTATGGTAACATGGACTGAGCGTTATACTCTTCTGATTATCACTTGTGTTTTTAAGCAGGTCATACACTCATACAAACTGGAATAAACGCTCACAAATGACATCCCAGGCTTTCCTTGTATCTCAGTACCTGTCTGAGGATGAAACTGGTGGAGGTGGTGCTGCCATCAGACCTCTTCAGTCGGCTCCTCCTGGAATAAGTCCCTCGATTCACCTGTATGGAAAAGACAAGCTCTCAACCAGCAGGAACGCTTTTTTTATTAACATTATGTTTTCTTCATGAGCATCTGTTACATCTGTATGCCTGCTATTATGTGAGGGAAGCATTCAATCAAGCCACATCAAGCTAATACATGATGCAAGGTGACATTCATGCACATCCACTTCAGGCTCTTTTTTCAGAATGATTTAAATGGTTTTGATGTCAACAGTACCTTAAGGTAAACTTTATAAGCAGCAAGCCACATGTAAGTATGAATGCCACAGCACCAAGTGGACACATGTAACATGTGGCCAAATGTGGCTTATACTGTATGTTTTTGCATTATATGTTTGCCTTGCCTACTTACTTTTCTCCTTACCTCCTCACTTTCTTTCTTTTTCTCTTTCAAAAAGTCCAAATATACCAGCAGAGTTCATCTCCAGGGAGCTAAATTAATTATCTGCCAGTGATTTGCCCCATTTCTGTTCAAGTCTCCAGAGTTGATGACAATGTCACCGTTAAAAAGTCAGAACCTACTTCCCTGAATTTATAAAACAGGGCCATTAATCTGGGTCACCATCTCTCTTCTGTCTCTCTCTCTTCAAGCCAACAGCCAAAAGCCAAGAAGAGATATGAAGGATAAAGTTAGATTTGTCTATGAATACCCTGCTAATAATATCAGCCTGCAGCCTCCAATGATCAATTCAAATGAAGACAAATGCATTATTAGTTATCTAACAGGGGCTGATACATTCTCTTCTCTTTATATACAGAACCTCTGTCAAAATCTGTTCATTTTATGAGGCACTCCCCACAGGTTTAACACATTGTACACTTTAAACATTTAACAAAAATGTTTAATTATTCTGCTACATTTGGTATAAACTGTGGTGCAACTAGCAGCATTTTATTTCAATAAAATGTCAATTTTCTACAATTGATATTGGTCACTGATGGTGCCGTTTCTGAGGAAGTGGCTGTTTAACCAACTATAACAGTTAATAGCCTATTAAAGTAAATGCTGCATGGTATAGGAAGACCAGGACTGACTGAGTGCAGGAGTTTCAAAGCTTTATATACACAAGTACACAAGTAAAAGTATTTCGGTTAGATGAATCTAGATATGATTAAAGATAAAACAAATCTTACAAGGATTAATAGGACAACATGGTTACAGTGTGACTTTTAAAACATCAACAAGTGGAATTATATGTTGTATTTCAAGAAATGTTTTTATTGTGAATATTTCATGTTGGTTCAGAGAAGAAGTGCAATTTCTAATTTCTGCATATCAAAAAGGTCAAAACAAGGAAACGCCTTGTTTTTTTATCCTCTTGCTCATCTAGACTAAACGCTAGAGACACAAAACAGTTTATAAAGAGTTTATATCACTATTTATGCCATATGTAGCCTAATACTGTATCATATACACTTGTAACAACTGTACACAAAAAAACTTAATATAAATGTACATATGTATCTATGAGGCAAATAAACACACTACAACAGAACTGAAGACATCTTCATTCATTCAAGTGCAAGTTTGACTTCCTCAACCTTGCACTTTATCAATTTTACATTTAGCTGTTTTTCTTTAAAGTTATATATATTATTTTAATATCTACACTTCTCACATAGCCTAGTTAATAAAAGTGACTGCTCTACAATGCAAATGTTTTAACAGTTATAAAGCGTCAAAGGTAAGTGTTCCCTATTCAACATGTAATCTGTGTCCATGATCACACATATGGGTATTTAACAACAGCAGTTATGACTATTTATTACTGTTTTTATGTGGAAATGTCTATAAACCATCTCCTGCCAGAGATACCAGTCAGGGCGAGTCTTTTCTGGCTAGTAACTTTTTAGTAAAAGCTGTCGAAATTTCAAAAGGTTCAAGTTACTACCCAAGACTTTCTCCCACCTGTGCTATATATGGATGTAAACAGTGTTTATTCGAGGGTTTAAAGTATTTTCTTGTATGTATCTGCTGCAGATAAGCAAGAAAACTGTAGCCCCGAATCTCAGCTAAACATTGCCTACCTGGAAGATGGGCGCTTGAATCCCCTCACCGATCTTGTTCCGTATGTAGATGTGCCGGGACATTTCGGCCAGGACATCGGTCCAGAGGGCTGGCTGCTCCGGTCCAGCCCAGCGGAGAGGTGGCGGGTTCCGGGGTGCGTGCTCCAGCTTCACGCCACACAGCAGAACATGAGAGCGCTCGCGAGCCGTCCGCTTCCTCACCTGCCCACCTCGAGACAGGTGTTTCGCTTGTTCCTGCTGCGCGCGCTGGCCGGTTCGTCACGCACACTGCTGCCGCTCGCGCCGCTCAGAGCCAGATGTGCGTGAATGATGGACGGAGCTATTTTAGAAACCAGGTGGGGGGGGGGGGGGCTTAATTTAGCCTGAGCAGTGGGTTAACTGTCTTAAAGAGAACAAGGGAACTGTTTTAGACATGGCGAGGACCTATTTTGGGCACAAACTAGCAATTAATGATACACATTTAGGCTGCAGTTTATTGTAAGAAAATAAAGACTACTAGGTTTTGTTGTTGTTGTTGTCTTGCCAGTGGATCCCAAACTTATTCGCTTGTGGTGACCCCTTAAAATGAAGCATTGTCGATTTACAACCCACCCTCAGACATATGTGCATATTTCTATGGGTTAAAGACAACCAAAAGGTAAAGTAGGTATCTGAGTTCTTTTTAGAAACCTGTGCAGGCAATATTATCCAGTTATTCACAATAACAAGTAAGGAAGTCTGTAAGGAAATTGTCTATTAAAACATATCTTGTTTCTGGTCTCCTGAGCTTGCCATAGCTCACATGCAGCATGCAATGCAACAATATCAAATTAATGGAAAAGTATTATTTTTAGTAGCAATACACCACATTAATACAGCATGTTCTTCCTCTCAGGTAACACCATCCTGTATCTCCCTTTGCACAGCAGATGGCAGCATTATCAAAATAAAAGCAACACTAAAAGCAACTGGGGACGTTTTAGGGCCCCCTGCCATGTGTACGGTGAGGTGTGTTTTCACTGCTGCAGGTCCAGGGGGTGATGTTGTTCCAGTAGAGCTGCAACAATTAGCGGATCAATCATTTTTCAAGCAAAAATGCCAAAAAAATAAAACGGGTTTTGGACTGTTGGTCAGCCAAAACAAGAAATTGAACTATCATAACTTATAAGTAATTTTGAACTCATAAAAACTGGGATGGACATGCACTATTTTCTGACATTTCATAGGGTAAACGATTAATTGAAGAGGTAATTGGCAGAATCATGTAAATTATAGTTATAGTTAGTTGCAGCCCTACTTGAGAGTTCAATAAAGTTTGAAAAGAAAAGAAATTACTGCCACTATGGCCACTCTCTGCTTCCTAGATATAAGTGAAATACAGCTACAGACACATTTTACATCTTCCTTTTGAGAAGCTGCAATGCTAACAGGAGCAATTTGTAGCCTTGGCATTTCTTTTCCGACCTTCCTGGTGGACAAAAATAACCAAGAACACTTTGCTGTTGATCAGGCAATCTCTTCCATCCATACTTGTTCAGACATCTGAGACATTGAGTGGTCCACGTCAGTGTCTCTGCATTCACCTGGCCGACAAAGAAGTTATATGGACAGCCTCAAAATATCTTAGTCACTATGCTTTAAAAAGCCATCTCCTCCTTCGTGCAGTCTGTTGAACCTGTGTACATGGAGGAATGGTCCACATATAAACCACTTTGTTGCCTGACTCTGGATGAATCCCTTTAGTCAACCTCATGGACAAAAACCTCATGGTCCAGTGGCACGGATAACAAAACTTGGCAGAAACTTTATTTGTGGCTTGTACAGGAGAAGCATGTGACAAATGGAGTTTCAGAGGGGACAAATGTCATGGTAACAGCTGTCTATGTCTCTGAGCACTTTAACTTCGTCTATCAAGCAAGTGAAAAGAACCCACTTTGTTTCATGGACTTATGTCTTTACGTGTTCAGAGACACTTTGATCAGACAAATCTTCTAACAAGTGACGTGGTGGATTAACTGAGTTTAAAGTGAGAGGATTAAGTTGTTTTGCTCTCTTTTTAGCCATGCTAGCACCATGGTCTGTCAGTCGGTCCACCACTTTGGTCCAAACTGAAATATCTCAGCAGCTATTGAATGGATTGCTATGAAATGTTTTGGAAATCTTTTTATCCCAACAAACACATCATGAAGTCAAGGACAAATGTGATTGACAATTTGTAAGGAATTACAAAAAGACTAAACTTATACTTGGCCACAAAAACTGTTTTTTTGTTTTTGTTTTTTTTAAATAAAAATCCTTATTCTTCAAAAACTAAGTAAATAGAATAAATTAAGATATTTAGTATGTGTGCAGCATGAAACAAGCAAACTGTCTTCATGAATATGAGTGCTTCTTCTATGTTATGTGTAATATTTATGGAGTTTTGCTCCAGTTTTTCCAGTTGGTAAATGGGAGGAAAAAAAGGACATTCAGATGAATAAATAAATAACTATAGTGCACGAGTGACCCAGTGGTTTTACCAGTAGATTAAACTCTCAGATAGCAGAGCAGTGCTGCTCACTGGACTGTGAACAATAAACACTGGAGTGCAGTCTGTTCAGAGCAATGATGTGAAAACTAAGTGGTTTAAAATATTTGGCAGTAGATGGGTACACACTGGTCTTTTATCAAAATGTGATGACATCTATCATAAAATAGAAATACTTACGTCAGTTGCATGTAGTTATTAAAGGTGTCCATTATTTTCTATACATTTTCTATATGGGTTAATTTATATTTAAAAAGATTGGAGTCTATCCCAGCATGCAATGTGCCAAATACAGAAAGACACGCTGGACAGGTCCCAAGTCCATTTCAACACATAGACAGGTAGAAAAACAGAGTTACAGATGCTGTGTATCGAACAGTGTTTTACTCTGCTAATTACACAAGTATGTGTTGTTTACCTTCTGGCAGAGAGGTGTGGCTTTTCTACCGGGTACTGGCTGTTAGTGTCGCGATCAGGCTGCACTGCTGACCCACCTGCCCAGTGTCTGGTGGAAACACAAACAGGATTACAGCCTCGACCATGGAAAGCAGGATTTCCAAGAATTTAGCCGAGCAGTGCCTTTTATCTCAGGCAAACATTAATCTCACTGGCGGTAAAAGACTGCAGTAAAATAACAGCAGACAAGCCACAGATCTGAGTGAGTCCCACCGTCTGCAGAAATCACCCGTATGAAGACATCTATAACACAGAATATATGTCCATGTGGGCTCCATGAGTGCCTATGTGGGCTATGAGGCCACGAAGGGCTAAGTGGAGTCCATGTCATCTTAAGGTACCACATGGGCCCTTTGTGTCCAATTACAGTATAGCAACTATAAGCTAGCCTTCAGGTTCTGTGAGATATCTGAAGGCTAGTGTGCAAATTTAATGATAAATTAGCTTCTTTCTTGGTGTTTTTTTACATTTTTTCCCCAGCCAAGCAACTTACTAGCTAATTTAAATAAATAACTTAGTTTTTCTGGTTACATCTAAGGACTATTCAATCTGCCCTTACCTCCACCAGGTGCTTCTATTGCTTCTATTATTCATCAGTTAAGATCTCTTGAGCTACCTACATGAAAAAATAGAAACATTATCACCATGGTATACAGGACAAAACGTTGGACATGATGACTTACCTGCATGCTGGTCTTCTCTCAAGCAACGTCAATTATTAAAGACACGAGGAAAGCTGAAGTGAAGTCACTAAAAAGAGCACCTTGCAACCCTTTTCTTCCTGCTCGTGGATCAGCCAAACCACTTTAAAGAAAAAAAAATCCACCTTAAACAACATCTGACTGGACAAAAAAAGTAACTGGAAATGAACCCTACATCTTTGTGCCCATTTTGTTGTGTATTTCCGGGAGTTGGAAATCTGTTCCAGTTCCAGTCCAAATTGTTGATAGGCTGTTTATCAAAATAGTTAAAGCTACTGTGCAGGTGTTCAAAGTTTTTCAGAATTCCAATATTTGTGATTAGCAATACCAAAATATATATTGAAAGGGTATCTTGATAAGCTTGTGACTGGTTGTGAAAGCACTTTGTAATATCTTTTTTAAAAAAAAACTCATTAAGCTTTTAGCATTGATAACCAAATTATTGGCACCAAAATTGATTTATTCATCTTTTTTTTTCTTCTTTTTTTTTTACAGTGTACATTATACAAAAATATAGAGTACCAAAAGTTCACAGTGTCCAAAAGGCAGTGTTAAGTCAAATTCACATCAATCATATTCAGCAGAATTGTCTTTACGGAGCAAAACAAATCCAATTAGGGATCCGTTGACAAACTGTGAAGATATACTGTATCCAATGTGGAATGGTTTGTCGAGGCCTTTAAATACAAAACACAACCTTTTCCGTCATTGAAAATTAAATTAGTCTCCACTGTTTAGGCCAAATACATACATGTACTGTATATTCATGTAAGAGTGGCAGTGCATGCAGTCACTTGCACGCAAGCACCCAAACATGAACACATATCATCAGGGCTGTTTGTTTCATGCTACATAACATTGCAAAAGGTGACAAACACCTGAATTAATTTCTTGGTATTTACAATTTAGAAACACAAGATATGAAAGCAACTTAAATATTAACAACACTGTCCTGAAATGTGACAGGAAACCTAGACGCTATTTGAATGTATTTTAAAGGTTCAACATGATTTAAAGCCCCTATGTGTAGATTTTTTCTGTGATATATTATTCTGATGGTGTGCATTTGTATTTGTGGAATAATTAGACAATCCCAGTGAAAAAAAGGTAGGGCGTGCAGTCTTTTTTGATACTACCATTAGAAGTCGCCAAAATCTTCAAATCCTACACATAGCAGCTTTGATAGCTCACTACTTTAGGCTTTTTCAGCAGTAGAACTTGTGAAAATGCTTTATTTTACGTGTCTGTAATTTCAGAATAATTTCAAAGAGTAATGTAATTTGGTACTAATTACGGGGAAAACACTGATGGTGTTCAATTGGTACCCTTCCAATTAATTGCCTAATCTCGAGATTAGTCAGTGTACAGCAGGCAAGCAGATTCAACATATATGGAGAATAAAGTTTCTAATAATAAAGGGAAAATGAATGAATGAATGAAATGCATTTACTTAGCTTTAAATGAAACAATTATATCTTGGCCATTCCTATTTTCACCTATAACATGTACCAAATTACATTGTTTTATTCTGAAATTACGACCCCTAAAACAAACACATTACCAAAATTGTACATCACGGGGAGCGTGTAACACTCTTGCAAGAATAATGCCTATATAATCCAGTTTGTTGAAACAAGCAACAGAAATGTGACAAACATATTTATACAAGCACCAGTAATGTTATCCAGGTAATGTGACACATTACTATTTATACCTCATACACAACACATGTAGACAGACAGCCATTCACACTTCTAGTTCACCTGACCTGCATGTTTTTGGACTGTGGCAGCAAACTGTAGCACCCGGAGGAACACAGAAGGGTGTAAAAGGCCAAATTATGTGTTTTTTGTTCTCTCCAAATTTTCTCACTATTACTTGTATTCAGAAATGTAAGAAAAAAACAGTTATAGTCCACTTTGCTTTCCTTAACTGACAAAACCAGTGTTTAGCATATTTTATCAATAAACAACCACAGTTCTACATATTGTGTTACCTTTTTGTTGTATGGCACTGCAGCTGAAAGTGTGGACTCGTTTGAAAAAGCCTGTGGCAGATTGATGGTGTGCTCGTGAAATATACAGGTATAGCTGTATTATATTTGGTGATTTTTGAACAACCATAATGCACTAACGTCTGGAAAATAGGAGTATCATTTTGTTTCAGCAGATACAGATACAAATACAAACAGCCACATCTGTGAACACCACTAAAATAATTCACATAATCTGCTGACAGAAAAGTTAACAAACTTGCATCTTTAACAATGTACAGTACATAGAGAGGTGTGTCAAAAATGTCCTCTTCAGCGTTGTTTTCCCATGTGGATTCTTCTAAACATGGAAATTAAAGCAAATAAGCCAGAAATAAGCCAGTGTCTTTGCTCCATTCACACACAGTGAAGGACGAAGAACACATCAGTTGTCTGGTTTTGACTCATAGATATCAGCCTTTACTGACACTTAACTCGTGTCCAAGCAGTCTATAGAACAATATACAGTAGTACTGAGTCCTCACCTGCCAAAAATGCATGAAGTCCGCAAAACAATAACCAGCAAGTGAGTCTCTTCTCAGTCTGGTGGATATCCAGGTACATACAATGTCTGAAGTCTTTTTGAAGGCCTGGAGCTCTGGGTCCAACCCTGCCCTGAACACAAACAGAGCACCTCAGGGTGGATGAAGTAAGAGGAAAGGGACTTGCTTGTGCCTCTGCAACCGTGTCATTATGGACTGCGGTTGACCTGACTACACGCAGCTCCTTGTTGATGATTGGCTCTGCGACCAGTGAACCAGTCACTTCTTCTGCCTCACACAAAAGCAAGCAACCATATTTTGAAGAATGGGAGGAATCAACTAGCCTGCCAGTTTTCATGGGAGACTGTGTTTGCAAAAAGTCCTGGAAAACTAAAAGAACACTCAAGGTGCGGCCACATTAGCACTAATGTCTATTCATGTTCAAGCCTGTACAACTGATAAATTCAAGGATGTGGAAGGATCCTACACGGATACCAGAGTTCAACTTTGTCCTGTGAATTTACACCGTAGGTCATGACCTTTTTTAAAAAAAATATTACACTACCATTATTACAAACTGTGTTCACTGACTGTGGGGATATTGTTGGACAGAAGGCTAATGTGACCAAACCTTCAGATAGCTAACAAACATTTTCTCCACAGCGCCAGCTAAAGTGTCAGACACAGTACACAGTAGCATGTACGTTTAATTGCTTGTATATGGTGCATATGGTGTATGCTCTGTAGCAACTCATGAATGAAAAACTGCACATAATGTAATAACTGTGCATGATGTAAAACATTTTACGTACGTAATTAAGAGCCGATAATGTTACATTGAGTTGCACACAGTTGGTACACTGCAACAACTTTCTACTGAAGAAATAGTCCCTGTTAAACTGTTTGCAGGGAGTTCGGTGGAGTATCCAGAATAAAGTAAACACTGTTTCTGGAAAGAGATGTTGCTGCTGAATTTCTTTTAAATGTAATTTTTAGTTTCTGTCGGCACCATAAACAAAATTAATTTATCTCAAAACCTGGGCAAATAAAACCGAAACTATCTGCATGGCAAGATATCACAAAAGATAAGTGTATTTTGGTGTTTACTTTAAGACTATCTCAACCAACTGGATAATCTGTAAAAATCTTGGTGTATTTTTTGAACAAGGAAACACTTGAGGATGGTGTTTGGGTGAGTGAAGAGGGTTGGTTTGTTTTTAGAGCCTGGCCTCCTCTCAGCTGTGCATGTAGGTCCTGCAGGGGGAGTCTGGGTGGAAGTCGTACTTGCTCAGGCTGGGAGGGTAGTAGGTGGTGGTGAACATATTGCTGGAGGGCAGCGGGGAGGGGAAGTGGTTGCACGTCTCATCGTTCACGTGGAGATTGTTCTTGTTTAGTGTCTGTAGTGTGGAGACATAAAAGTTTTTGTCCTCGGGTAAAGGCACACAAATGATCAACTTTCAAAAAACTAAGACATTTCAGTGACGTCACATTACTTCAATTTTTCTTCTCTTTCTCTTCTTTAACTGCCTAATAAAGGAGACAGTGCCTAGAGTATAGGTTTATAATGAAACAATTAAACCAGCCCACCTTAAACTCCATGGGGATGTACTTCTCATTCTTTGGCGTGGTGTTGCCCTGCTTGTTGTAGGTGAGGTGGTTGGGTGTGCTGGGGTGGATGACTGATGACTCTGCTGATGGTCGGTTCAGGTGGTGGCAGTAGGAGTAGGCAAGTGCTGACAGTAACGCTGCTGCAAAGAAACTGGCTGAGCCCACAGCGACCAACTGGAACAAAGTAAAGGCTGGGAACAGAGGGGGTTGGAGGGGAAGAAGGCAAAGAGAGAGAGGATGAGATGAGGGTGACTGTAAACCAATAAGGTTGTTGGTAAGGACTGGGTGCTGATCATGGGGATAAATTAATAAACGTTTGCAGCAAGGAGATTATAGATCATGCATAACCCTGGGGAGTCTATGTAGGAGGTGGTGTAATTGAATGAACGGAATGAGGCTTTAAAACATGACGCACCTGTGTAACAAGATGAAAACTCAAAAGCCCTGTAAGAGGCAATTAGAGGCTGAATTATCCATTACACCCAACAGGTCACTGAATCAACAACTTTCAGAGGTTTTTCTAGCCTGGTCCCAGACCTCTGAATAGCTGCCAACATCTCATAGACCTGGTGATGTGCTCATTGGCAGCTGTTTCACTAGTTGGAAACACAGCTGAGCCAATCAGAGGTTTGTAGTCAGGATTAAAAATGGGGGACATCATCTTCCTTTGCCAGAGATGGAAAAAACTTGATCAAAAGGCCAATACCGACCCCACACTTTGCCCAGTCCCAAGCCACAAACAAAAGTCAATATCTTACCAACAAGAAGAAAGCTATACTTTGTGTCTTTGCAACAATAACTGCAATGAAACCGAGGTTTATGTTGAGAATTGAGGAGTTCACAAATACAGGTGTGTGCTGGGAACAAAGTATAATATAATTTGGGGAGACCAAATAGAGAGACATCACTTGTTTTCACTCACTTCCACAGCTCTGGTCCTCCTGTCCGGGTAAAATGACTGGAGAGAGACAGACAGACAGAAATTAAAACAGAGAGACAGAAAAAAAACATCAATGTCGTGAAGTAAAATCACTGCAGCTCCAAAAGATCAAACAACAAAAATGACAAGACCAGTTAATTTCTCTCAAAGCCTGCACTGTTCTCGAGGTAGGCAGAATGCTGACATCTCCATTAATTCATCTTTTTAATTTCTACACAGAGAGAACAAGTGTCTGATTAAGCTTTTGTATGACTCTAACTGGATTTTTCCAACTCATATCTACATCAGTCTGCAGAAATTAACTATATGCAGCAAACTTGTTCCAGCAATTTACTAATAAAAGCATGTGCTTACCTGGCACCTCATGAGGCTGGCATGGCCTAGACTGGGTGATGTTGCCCTGGCAGAGACTGGCCTCAGCTTCCTGGTCCTCACCACAGCGTCGAGTGCGATGCTGAAGACCCTCCTCATCACAGTCCCCCCACTCGGTCCATTCACCCCAACCTGATGACCGAAGGAAAGAGTTGACAGAAGGAATGAAAGCCCGAAATTGAAAAAGGGCACAAGAACTACAGTTGGTTTTCTGTTTAGGTCGTTTACAAGTTGATTGCTGATTGCTGCTTTTGCTTTGTTGTAAATAAACACAGCCTAAATAGAAACACCATAAAATGTAAAAAAAAAAAATCTATTGGCTGAGGCAGAAAAGTTTGCATACTGTTAAATAAAGAAACAGATGTTTTCAATATATAATGATGTTTTGGGATCTGCTTCTGCGTCCTGATCTGCTTGTTTTATTTCCTGTGGTATACATGCAGCTTCAGCATATCACACCAACCAATATTAAGTAAACCAGCAACAAATTCAAGGAGCCGCTAGGAGTCTCTTTAACTTCTGTGAAACTGAGTGACCAGAGAAACTGTGTGGAGGGTCACCAAGTGTGTAGGTTGAGAAATGTTGGCCACAGCGCGGTGGTCATCATCAGTCAACGGCCAGTCACAGTTCAGCCTCCTTGTGTGCCTACTAAACAAAGTAACCCCCTTTGTTTACTGGACAAAAGTGTAAAATAGATGAGAAGTTGATTACACCAATTTCCTGTCCGTGTCTCTTTGAAAGACCAAAGGAATAAAGCTACACACAAGTTGCATTCATCCATGTTGGGGTCAATGGTAAAATTTGAGGCTATTTTATTAACTGTTTTTTTCTGTTTATTTTCTGACTTTCAGCCAATGCATGTTGGGATAGGCTCTAACAACCACATTGTTTGCATTCTCAACCCAAATATTGATTCACCACTTGCTGTGTGGAGGAGATTTCCCATCAGTGTCCATACAAACACCATTATTTAACCTGGGGAGACAGCGTGAATCTATGGAGTGTATTCATGCTGTAACAATTATGATAAATGACGATAAACTTGTGCAGCACTTTTGGAAACAAAGTGACAAAGTAATTTACAAAGCAAAACAGCAGAACAAAGAGTAACACAGCAAAACAGGGTTAGAAAGAAAAAAAAGAAAGGTCAATTAAAATAACCAGTATGCAAAAGCATAAAATGATACAATGATAATAATAACAATAAAGAAAAATGTAATTAAAGCCACTATGAGTATAAAATCAATATTTTCAACTTTGGTGTCTTTGGTGGCAATACCAAAAAAGGCAGCCATGGCAGACAGCTATGCATTTTGCTAAATAATTACTTAAATAATTATACTACAGTCAAATCTAGGGGCTATTTATATTATTAATGCAATAGGATCCATTAAATGCAATTCAAAGTAAAGGAAAGAGATCGATTGGCATAAAAGATGAAACAAAACAAATATGGGTAGTGCAGTCTGTAAGTATTTGGACAATTTTGTTTTCCTGCTGTATTCAATCACATTGAATTTGCAATGACACAATGACTATAAGGTTTAAGTGTTGACTTTCAGGTCTAATTTGATGGTGTTTACTTTGCCCTTTTTACACATTTAACTGCCTAAAACAGGCTTGAATGAAGCCAGGAGCTGCTCTCTGTGTCATCATTATAGCAGCGGAGAGGAATATTATGTCTGCAGATAATATACCCTAAATTAAACATTTGAATAGAAAATAATAAAGGATATTGGACACAGGATTCACCCCTCTAGACTCCAACTTTTCAAATCAGAGTAAAGGAAAAATCTGTAGAAGCTCTATGCTAACAGCTTTACACACAAGGGGTGGGCTGCTCTTTTTTGTTTCAGCCACATTTTGTGATTAGCTAGAAGCTAGCTGGTTTTACATAACAACCTTCAATAATGCAACTTTACAAATGCTGTCATACCTTCACAGGCATGTGTATTACAGAGCGCCTCTTCAGTGTGCAGGCCTATGCAGATGTCTCCTCCACTGGCAGGGGGTGGGCTGCTGCACGTCCGAGTCCGCTGGTAGTGTCCGCCCCCACAGCTGGCTGAGCACTGGGACCAGGAGGACCAGCAAGACCAGGCTCCATTCACTGGATCACACACACATAATAATAATAAACCTTATTAATGTAATGTACGTATTCTGCTATTGCAACTACACTGACAGCCAGAACCTCCCTTTCACCTGGGCAGGGTTGAATGTTGCAGTCCTGATATTCCACCGGGGATCCTACGCAGGCGCTGGGGTTGGTCCGGCCCTCTGCCATCGAGCAGCTACGTTTACGGGTTCGGAAACCCCTGGAACACTTCTGAGAACAGCTGGACCACATTTCCCACGATCCCCAGCGCACCCCTTGGGGCTGGGACAGAGTTCGCCCACTAGTCTTCACCAAGTCTTCAACCAGTGCTGGAAATACACAGAAACACATTTTATTTGCTTTATTAGAATCCAAATGCATTTAAAAATAGTGATTTTTTTCCGCACTGGAGCAGCGAGATAGAGAAAAGAAAGACTGAAACAACTTTCACTCAAGGAAAAGAGTGAAAGCTGATCCCAACATCTTTTGCTCCATCCTGCTGAATGAGTGAATTGCTCAGAAAATCTAAACTTCCAAATTTCCGTTGAGTTCAAACAAGAACTGCAGGATTTTATCTTTTTATTGCCAAACCCTGCAGACAGACAGCCTGTTATGAAACATTAATTAGTGAGGTGTAATGTGGGTCACGTTGAAAACTGAACTCGTTCTCCTCATACACCACAAACACATAGGCATCCACAATCACAAATTATTTACATATGAATGAAGAGTACTTCCTGAGGCTTTTATATTTCAGTTTTTTCCTGTAGACAAGAGGACGAGTGCAGCTACAAACCCTATAAAACAACTTTTTCACCTCATCTGACCTACTTTGGAGTAAATACTAAAGCTGACATGATTTTTCTATCAAAATACTTTTGTATGAAACAGATTCCATGACGAGAAAGGAAAAGCCTGCATGTCTGTGAGGGATGGAGGAAGTGGACGTGTGCTTCCCCATGATGGCGCATTGATGTTTAATCAGTCTGCTGATTGATGTCTACATACAGTTTGGCTACATCCTGGTTTTGATGAGACCAGCTGTGTTTATTGTGTAACTGTGAGCTCTGCCACCAGCAGCACTGTTTAAAGCTCGATCAGATACAGTTCTACTGAGCTGGTTTCACAGATACAGTATTAGACTGGTCTACAGAGTTAGACTTTTTGTTTTTAGACTGGTCTAATCCAAAAGTAAAAGACCGACGGCCACCCTATCCCCAGAGTTTAAGTTGGCATCTGGTTACACCTGCAGTCTAGCAGGTAATTACCACACCACCTGTGTTTCCATGGTAACAATCAAGAACACCTGCTGGCAACTGACAAAAAAAAGAGGAAAACAGGGATAAATTTGTTATTTGCAAACAACACGGCAGAGCAAGAAGTGAGAAGGGAAAAAGGTTGTTAAGCTGATGTTTCCATTATATGTTCCCTGTTCATTCCCAGTACTCACAGTCAGTCTGGCAGGCTCCAGACCCATCATTGGGGCAGAACCGGGTCTCCACCTTCTTCTTGCCCAGCTGGAGCTGCTGGGGGTCGGGGAGCAGCGCCCTGCAGGTGTACCTGAATCTCTGCTCTTGCCTTGACCCATCTTGGCTGACGTTGACTGGCATCCAGGGAGTCCAGGGGGTGTTGCGGCGCACCTCAGGGCAGGCCTCCAGGTTACAGGCCTTATACTCCTGGAAAACAGGATAGAGGAAGCTTATCACCATTAATGCAGATGGAAAGTCTAAACCTAGCTACTGCTATCTGTTCCTAAATAGCTAAATATTCCTAAATACAAAATACCACAGCAGATTGTCAACTTTTGTAAATTAATTTGTAAACCATCTGGTCACTTTTTCAGTTTTCTTTATCGTTAGAGCAGGCCAACAAACTGCCCGACTTTCCAGCGTTGTTATAAACATCTTAACCTTGTCATTTTTTAAATATACAAGCACTACAGTACCATGGAACATCCAGGACAGCTGTTGCCATTCTCACAGGTTCTGGTCCTGGAATGGACACCCCCTCCACATTCAGCACTGCAGTGAGCCCAAGGGCCCCACGCTGTCCACAACACTGGCAGGGGACAAGGCTTTTTCTCATTGCACAGCCTGGAAACACAGAGACACCGATGTCAATCCTATCCTAAATGGTGATATTTTAACTCTGCTGCTAATGACATTTCAAGCCATATTGATGACGTTTCTGGCTCCTGGTGCAGAAACATATTCCTTCTCACCTCTCCTCTCGACCCTGGCCAACACAGATTCGACCCCCGTGGCGAGGCGAAGGGTTGTTGCAGGACCGCTGCCTCACTTCAAAGCCAATGCCACAACTGCTACTGCACTGGCCCCATGAAGACCAGGGAGTCCAGCCACCATTCCTGAGTAAATAGTAATACACGTGACTCGGGAACCCGTGTGTTTTATGTCAACAAGCTCCACTTTTTTCCGGCACCATGGGTAGTTAGCTGCTGTTAAATGTAAATTGTATTTCCAAGTTGTACACTTTTAGTTAATTAGTCCATTATACACTCTGTAGGTCTAATTATGTAAGCACAACCTTGTGGCTCTTCATCACTCGCTCTCCCCTTTAATGAGGTACTCTAATGATAAAGGAGCAGGGTTGTATTGATATAACTGTTTTTTAATTTATTAGGCCAATTTTGCCCTGTTATGAAATCAGCAGCTTATGGTAATTGATCTCTGAAGTAATAAAGATGACTGTGGTTGATTTTTAAGAGTTAGGATTGAGATAACGAACATCTGCACAAAGAGACTGTACCTGGAACAGTTTGCCACCTGGATAGTTGGGCCCTTACATTGGACCCCACCACATCGGGCCACGGGTCCGTCACACGAGCGGGACTGACACACACAGCTGCTGATGGAGCCCTCGCCGTCATCGTGGTTACAAGGTTGCCATGGCGCCCAAGGACCAAAGCCGCCATCCTGTGTCAGGTTCCTCACCTCCAGAGGGGATTTAAGGCATTAAAGTTCATGCCAAATGCACATGAATAAGTCACATTTGACTAAATGCACCAAATTGGTCTAAATCTACAGCTTTGGTGTAGACATTTCCCACTGAGGAACTTCTCATGACCTCTTGATAAAAAGCTAAGCATTTTTAAATACAGTGTATATACAGTAAAGACCAATACACCAGACTAACTGTATGTGTGTCTTACTGGGCACTCAGTGATGTTTTGGGTCCACTGGTTCATGTTGGAGCTCTCCTCAATGGTGGTGCAGTGCTTCTGTTTGTGATCCCAGCCACAATAAGGGTCCCGTGCTTCCATGCATTGACTAATAAGAGTGCAGACAACTAGTCAGTAATTGGTACAGTTGCAGAATCTCTGTATTAAAGGACATCCATTGTGTTTCAAGTAGGAGGGCTGTAAGAGGGACCAAACCTGAGAAACTACAATACATCATACAATATTTTGTAATGTTGTCAACATATTTTAGTGCCGCATTTATGGTCAACAAACTCTTTAAATGCCTGCTTATGTAATGTCTGCTCCAAGTCTTGCCAAAATATGGACTGACAGTTTAAACTGGGCTCTTAACATAATCATCTTTGTCAGCGTTTATTGCGGGCCTTTCAGACTTGGCCGCCAACACATGTTTGTCTCTTTAATGGCACTAAGTTCATAATTCTTCATAAAGTATTTTCGAGTTGAGTTAGTAAATTTGCATACTCACCAGCAGCAGCAGCAAACCGGATTTAAACTGCAACTTTTACTAAATGATCGACTACAGATAATGGATTTTAATTTGCTTTATACTGTAAATATTTATATTGAATCATATTTATGTTGTTATATCTGCCATGTTTTTGTTAATTCTAGGTCACTGATAGTTTCCTTCTCTTTTGATCAATTATAAAACAAGATTAAAAGTTTATAGATCTGCTACTCGTTATCTGAAAGCCCCACTTATTTTTCAGAAAACTCACTTTGGAGGCTGACATCATATTTGACATTGCAGTTACCGTTCAGTTGGATAGCTAGAGCAGCGCTCTAATGGAATCTTCACCAGTCTGTCATCAAGCCCAACAATCAAAGACCTGTCACTGTGGAGGATTTGCAGGCTCTTGATTGGTCCAATTTGCCCTTCAGGGAGGAGCCTGAGCTCCTCCAGGTAGCAGCCATGAAGGCTTTTATTGGTTGTGGAGAGAGCCTTCAGGATGGTGCCGTATTCTGATTGGACAAGGTGAACAAGGAGAAAAGTTCAGGGATGAAAATGATCTGGTGCATTACATACTTTGACCCTGTTGATGCAGATAAAAGGTGGCCAAACTATTGATTTACAAACTATATATTACCAATTTCATTACTATTCCTTTTGCAATGCAATTGACTCTTAAATTTTTGGTCTGCCCCAGCTCTCGCCCCTCTTGCTCACCAGTGCCGATGTACATGACATGGTAGAGGGTGTCTCGGCCCTGCACAATGTCCACTACCAGCTTGGAGAAGCGCAGGTTGTCCTGGGTGAGCAGAGGGTTGATGGTGACTGGCTGGACCACATCATTCATGAGGAAGAGTCGCTGGGCATCCTGGAGGCTGCGCTCTGTCAGGTTCCCCCCGGGCCCTCCCTCCTCCAGAGTGCCACACTGAGCAGCCAGGAAAGGAGGGATTAGTGTCAGGTGTTAAGGATCGTAGACTGGTGGTTTCTGCAGGTTTCTTTTCAACAAAACACTTCAGCAGCTAATATTACTGATTATTCTGCCTTCAGTGGAAGGATGAACTTGAAACAGACCTTTGTGATGGTATTCATACACAAGTGCAACTAATAACATTAATGGACACATTTTGATTAGATGTTAATCAAGTGTCAGTACCAGGACCTTGGTTTTGTGCGTGCTAGTTAAACACACCTACACCTAAATGCACCAGAGTCTTCATGAATGTTATTCGTTGTACTTGGGGGTTCTTTTCTTTTTTTTTTTTTTAAAGTCAAACTTTCTGCCATGAGAAGGATCAATATGAGCTACAGAAGGCTGTTACTGACAGAGCAAGTATATGTTAAATAAATGCACATCTGAAGAAATAACAACATTATTGCATATGAAATGCAGAAGTTATATAATCTGAAATGTCACTATGAATGCCCAGCAGCCCGATTTGGGTAGCGTTTTGTATATGTGTTGGGAAACTTGCCAAGCACTTATTGTTGGAGGTATATTTGATGGAGCTGAGGTGGAATTTTCTGTGTGCTATACTGCAATAAGTTATCTCTGTACTCGGCACACCAAGATGAAATGGATGTCAGAAACTTCTTTACAAGCACTGGAGCAAAGGCTGGGAAATTGTGGACGGACCAAACTGTCTCACATCTATCAACGCCATGCTGTCAGAGAAAAACAGCTATGTGGAATCTTTTTATTTGTCCATGTTTAAACATGTGAGTTACCTGAAAATTGGGTATGGGGTTTGGGGTGGCAAGCCAGGCAGTGCGGGGATTCTCCTGGTAGCGAAAGGGTCCGTTGAAGGCCTGGGTGATGGAGCTCAGATTGAAGGCACAGACAGCAGAAGCGGATATACTGTTCCTAAAGGAGGGGAGGATGTGATCACGGTCAGATCTCAGCAATTCAGTGGGAGAGAAAGCAAGAATAAAAGAAATAGAAAGGCTATCAATAAGGTTAGACCTCTTCAGTAATACAGTAGCAGAAGTGTTTGTAAAGAAATGGTCACTTCTGTCGCATCTCAGAGAGAAACACTGTCTTTTTTACATAAAAGCGCAGGATCATCTTATAAAGCACGATGCCTTGTCGTAGATTAAACTACCCAACATACATAATGTAGGTATAATTCCATCTCAACCTGCTACAACATTACAGACTTGCATTCTTGACTTGCTTCAGAAAAAAGTTATCAAGCTGAGGTAAGTAATCCCATATAACAGATTTGCACCAACGGACATTGTAAAATCATAACAAAATTAAAAGAAATCAATTGTTTCCGAATGCAATATTTACAGGCAGACTTTCAGGAATCTCCAATAACTGGCTTAAATTATTGTAGCTGTTGAAAATCTAGACAAAATCTTTAAACTATGGCATGATTTGGAATCAACAGAGGGCATTTATGGTTTGATGTAGTCTGCAATTCTTCCCAAAGATGATCGGGAACTTCCCAGTCTATCAATGCCTCATAATACTGACTGGTATCTCCAGTAAAAACGTATCAGCATAAGCCTTCAACCACCTGTGTCAGTTAAACTCTAGTCTATGTGGAGAGAGGAGGAGTGTTTAATCGTGCTATTATTACTCACACATTAGTGGTGAAGATACCATAGATCAGGTCCTGCTCTGGTAAGTAAAAGGTGCTCTGCAGCTCGTTGTAGTAAAAGGGGATTTCTCCTGAGCGTGAGCAGTTGAGTCGGGCCTTCATGAAGGTGGTCCAGGTGTCCTCCAGAAGGAAACGTCCGCCCATATCGTTCTTACAAACCCGGGCCACGCGAGAGAACACCATCTTCCCACAGTCGTTCTCAACTGCAGTTTCTCTCAGGAAGAAGTAGGCAAACCGACCAATCTCATAAACAGACACGAAGTGAGGCTCTAAAAGACACATGAGAGGAGAAAAGAGATGAGAGATGATATGCAGAAAAAGACACGGATCAATACAAGGCAGAAAAAAGGACAAATCAGTGTGGTGCTTTGTTTACCATTGAGCCATTTGGAGTTGTACTGGGCGGTGCGCAGTGGCGGCATGTTCCCCAGGCTCCTGTAGATGACAGGGTCACGTCCCGAGAAGTCGATCACAGTGGCGGCATACAACTCGCCCCTCTCTGTTACCATGGCGGTGGAGTTGTGGCGCGGGTCATAGGGACATCGGGCAACACCGTTCACTGTGTCCAACACCTGAGTGATGTTACCAATCTAACAGACAGAAAGAGGACATAAACACAACTGAAATCACAACAAATGATTCTGTGTTAGTATTTGGTTTGCACTCTGGGTTGCAAAAACATTTTAATCAATTACATTAAATTACTACCTCTAATTAATTTTTTAGAAGTATTAATTTAATTACATTAAATTAATACTTCTTAAAAGTAATCAATTAATGAAGTTATTTATCGCAGAGGCTAATTTTGATGGTGGATGACCCCGATGGCTCCAACCTGGTCTTGTTGGTAACGTACTTCACCACATCTCATGATAAACTGTTGTACCAACCTGCCTGGTCATGCAGACGGGGGTGAAAGCATTGGTCCCACACGTGAAGAGTGTCCTCCCGCTTATCAACAAAACCCGGATGTAGTTTTGACACTCCTCCTGCAGACAAACACACCACGACTCATGAGAACCCTCTGTCATTAATAAAATGTGAACAGCCATTTTCAATTGACCTCAGTTTGAACATAATTCTGTATTATGTGACATAGCACACTACCTCAGACTTGCCCTTGCTCTGACATGAGCGCTTTGTGTCTTCATCTGGCACCCATTCTGTTGCCTGGGGAACAAAAATCATTTGAAAAATTCTACAAATCTAAAAAAATCAAATAGTGCTTTATTTATTTTTAGTTTTACTAACTAAAAAGTGAAACACGTCATCTCTCTCTAACATAAGCTCACTGTTTTGGCTAACGTTACCTGTATGAGCGAGGCGTTGCTCAAAGTCAGTCTGAAGAGGAAGTTTCTGTAAAAGAGATTTTCAATATTAGAGGTAAAGCAGCAGAAGCGCACCCACTGCAGAGGGTTTAATAAGCTAGTTATGATTTTAAATCTTGCTCTTGCATTTTCTCTCCTGATACATTCTGATCAAACCTTATTATGCATATTCCTTTTACACCTAACACCCCTAACACTGTATATTGCGAGCACATGTTGACTGGACACTGCTTTAAGTGTAGTTATTTGTCACCTTGCTCCCACAACGAGCTGGTTTCTGCTCAGGTCCAGGGCCAGCTGGGAGAAATCCTTCACTCCTGGATGGGAGAACTCTGACATCCACAGCCTCAATGCTGGACGGAAAAAGAACAAGAGGATGAGGAGACGTGTGAGATGAAAAAAGTAGTGCAGAGCCATAATATGAAGGGAGGAAGAGTATAAGGATAAGTGCAGAAATAGAGGAAGGGGGGGGGGGGGTACATTATGCATTGTTTGCATGGGAATCCTTCTCCACCAAATGGTACCTGGCTCACACCTCCAGCCTCAGTTAAGCCCTCAGTGTTTTTTACTGATGTGTCACATTTCTCTCCAGTGAATCACCTGATCCTGCAGTCAGACAGCTCCATAACCTCCCATGTGCCTTTTTAACCTGATGCCTGAATGGAGGATCAGTCCAAGGCTTCTAAACTTCACAGACTTCACAGATTTGGTTTGAGTCAGTAGGTCTGCCACCAGGTGAATAAATGGCTAAATGAATAAATAATACACACGTGCAGCATTTTGTTTTTCATTTTCCTATTCTGCAGGGCTGTTTTAGAGGTCCCACCTTTTTATAAATTTATAGTAGACTGTGTGAACCGATCAGGACCGAGACTTTTGAAACGGATGAGTGGAGGGCTGGGTTGGTAAAAAAAGCCGGCTGGTACTGATGCACTCACCTTGGTAGGAGACAACAGGATGTTCCTTTCTATTACAGTCTGCTGGTTTGATGGGAGGCTGCTGGGACAGACACACAGACGAACAGATGACCAGCACAAGGCCACAGGGGGAGAGGGCCCACCCTGACGTAACCATAGTTACAACCACATCCAGTCTTCTATCAGGTCCTCAGGAAACACCTGTTGGAACGGAGGAGACATCTGTCAATTTAAACACAATAAAACACGCAAGAATCAAACACCAATTATGGAAATGTATCCAAGGCTGCCACTGTATTGCATCCAGAAATGTACACTTGCACACCCTTCTTTGCTCTCTCTCCGCCTGTCTATCCATCTAAATAAGTTTTGCCAGTCCCCCCAGCCCAGTGGTCCTTCTGCTGGCTCTGTCTGTCTGTTCTGGGTGTCCAGCCCCTCAGCCTCAGCAGGACTCGGTCATGGCTAATTCACCTCAAAAGGCCAGAGCCACCAGTCTCTCTAATGCCGACTCTCAGACCAAGGGTGCCATCAACAGAGATCTTTATGACTGAGGAGACCCATTCAAAGACGAGCCTGGGCCCAGAGCCAAACAGGGGACGTGAACTTTGAGCTGTGAGCCACATGAAGGGTCTTTGTGTCAACATCAAAATCCATGTGTGTACATCAAATCTGCTCAAAGATGATCTGATGATGATAGCTGGTGATTTGTCGCCTCAGAAGTATTTACACCTAAAGTGATGATTGATCTGCTCCCTTACTCACTTCCATTTCATTCAGTTCTATCTCCTTATTTATTTTACTTTCCAACATTTGGTCAAGATGTCAAAGAACCAGCAGTGAAGAGCTGAGAAAGCAACCTGAGAAGTTCCCTCATGATGCCAAATAACTCCAACAATAAGGCCAAAAGGTAAAAAGCAGCTGACTCTTTTCTCACCACTGTGTGCCTGCTAACAGACATTCAGGTCAAAAGGACTATGCCAACTTTTACTTTACAGAACACTTTAGATTATAAAGCTGAAAATAAACTAACTTGCTAAAGTTCTTCTAAGCTACAGTTCAGCAGATTTGTTAAGCTTCTTCCATTCCCATCCCACTTTCCTTTAACCCTTAAACCAGTTTCATTGCAGCTGCAATGTGCTGAAGTGCTGAATGTCTGCCTGTCTCACTGCTCACCAGGAGGACTGAATGTGTGCGGAGGCAGAGGTTTTTCAACCTGCTGGGTCTAACATTGCTGCTTAATGAAGCGACAGGAACAGAGCCTTCACCGCTGGCCTCGCTTTTGTTTTGTGGAAATGCTCCTCTCATGGTGCCAGTGAGAGTCCTACTGTTCTCTGGGATGTCTATTCATTACAATGAGGGGGGGCGGCAGCAGACGTCAGTCAGATTCTTCAGGGGTACTAGGAAATGTAGGGATGCAGATTCTTACTCTGTGACCATAGAAAACTATTCATATGAGCATTTTCAGATCTGCCACGTCTGTCAAGGTCTGGTTGAGTTTAGTCAGTTAAAACTGTTGGGAATCCAGAATAAGCGAATGTTTGGTATTTTCGGTTCATAATAAATTGCTGCTGATTAATTTTCTGTTGACTGACTAACTAATTGTATCAGCACTTGAGTATAGGTGATACACACACAATAAAGTGGTCCTTCAGTGTTTCTAAAATGTGGCTTGAGTGATCAGATCACAACGTGTCCTCAATTATTTTTTATCAGCCAAAACACATTTTGCTGCAGTCACATGTAACATATTTTAGATTTGGGAAGAAACCAGCTTTGACCAATAAGTGGGCAAACATTCGAGCCTGTTTTCCTGAAGCCATGAGCATGTCAGAACATCCATTGATTCATTCACAAAGCTGCCTGTGTTGGTTAAACACCATAAAGCCTTAACAACCTGTGAGGAGATTAGAGTCTCCGATTCATGTGACCCGTATGTGTTAGGACTGCGGGAGGAAACCCACAGGAACACAGAGTCAACATGTGAACCTCTTGCTGTGAGTTTACTGCTGAGCCACCGTGCATTCACTGTATCAATAAACCAAAATATGACAGGTGTATACTATCTTTCAGCATCTGTTTTCCTCATGTGTTCCCTCCAGGCTAATCTGTCTCACTTGTGTCTCTGCCTGCCATTCCTCTGTGAGAGTGAAAGCTCAGTTAAACATCACGTGGGGCCGTTCACGTCGCTCAGAGAAAACACAGACTCTGCAGAACTAAGATGCTGGTGTGTCTGCTGAAAGCTTCAGCACTGTCAGAGATACACAAGGCAGTGTGCTCCACCCTAAACATGCTGATAACTCCATTTTCCTTGGAGCACAAAGGCTAACTCGTTGTCACAGTTGTTGTGAAAGTAAAACGTTTATTCCTAATGGCAGTTTTAGGCATATCCTGTGTTTGCAATGGTGTAACATATTTCCAATGTGGTCCTGACATTTTTTACTCTTTGCTCTTTATTTTTAAGGTCGATACATTCTTTTTTTTCAAATTGCAAGCAGTCACAACACTATCATAATAGTAGAATTACTTTGTAGATGTTTGCACATGTAAATACCACATTGCACCACATCATACTGGAATATGCATTTGCCCCTATAGATTTCCTCCTTGTAGATACTAGAACCAACTCACACTGATACTAAAAATGAGTTGTGTTGACCAAAGCAATGATTACATTTGGCCTTTAAGTCATTAAAAGTGTCCCTAGTCTGGAGAAGGGTCTGTTATACATCACTTCTTGAGATTTAAAGCTTAGCTTGCTGCTAACTTCTTCTTTAAAACCTATGCCCATATATAGATAGTTTTCCTGCCCTCTTATTTTACTTTGACATTTATTACTAGTGCTTGATTAGCTGCAATTGCTTCAGTAAAAATATACAAGCCCTGTATGGTGAAACAGCTAAACTATTTCCCCTATGCACATTCATTAAATGCCTCTCTCTTCATCAACCCCAACCGATACTGGATTTTTGAGGCAGATACCGAGAGTTTAAAAAATCCAATAACAAGAAATATATCAGCTAACATTCATTTTTATACATAAACACAGAATGAGAAACCAACAGCCCACCAACAGGGCTTGTGATGCATTAAAAAGAAGCTGTTTACTTGTGACTCCTTGTCACAGGTTGCAGCACGTAATGCAAACTAGGTCTTTTCTAGCATAACCCGGCCCTGATCCTGCTATGGTTAGCAGAGCTAGGCTGCAGCCACCAGAGTCTCTGCTTCGGTGCCGGTGAAAATGCTGTGACACATTACGAAGTGTTTGGACAGAGTAATAGAAGTGTTCCTGCAGCACTTTATCACAGTAGAACAAAGTTTACCCACTGCAGAGGTTTTCTGTCAAACTCTCCATTTTTCTTTCATAAGACAATATACAGTATAGCCAGTTATTGGACTTTAGTGTTGGGAGACAAAATTGAAAGTCTCCTGGTTGTTGCATTTTTTTTTTTGGTCTGCAAGCTTGTGACAGCACTTCATTTTGAGTATTGCTGAATCCAGGGAGATGCACCAATGCCATGAATACATCCTTATGCCCCCTTATCGTCACAACCACCACTCCTGCAACAACCTTAGACAACAGGGAATGAATCTTAAGATTTTAAAGCATGCTTACTAAATTAAAGTAACATGGAACCTGAGTATTTCTTGTGAGCCTCCATTCTTTATTTCAAGAACTTTCTATTCAGGCACTCTTGTCTTTGTCTTCAGACAAACTGAAGCACTACAACATTTCAGTCTTTTCAGAAGCCAAAGGGATTGCCCTCCCATGGTGTGTGTCACTTGGATACCTTCAACTCACTGCTTATGATGAGTCGATGGAGTAGAGAGTAAGGCATGGATGAACCTCTTTTGCTACCTCTAAGCTCACTAAGCTTGAATACAGCAACAGGGCAGCCGTACTGACACTGTGAAGGTGCTGTTTCTTTTTCTGTCAGGATGAGCAAAACCTTTTCAGTCATTTCTTATAAAACATCTATTATAGGGAATTATTATCTGACTACAAAAGATGCACAAAGACCTTGAAAATGCTTAATAGCACTTCCACCAGGATTACACAGGCTACAAAATGAGCATGCTGAGACAGGGTGTACATATTAAGTGAGTTTCATTAAAATGCAGACAAATCCTCATTACTGAGGTGATATATGACAGGGAAATTAATTACAAGTAATTATTTCCTCATTCAAAAGCCCCGTAATTTGCTCTTCCATGGCATCAAAAAATAAAAGGAGGGAGTCCTGCATCTGACCCTTGTATATCAGCCTCTCGTCTAAACTCTCTTGTACTTGGACTTCATCCAAATATCGTTAAAAGAAACAGCCCCCCCACCTCACCTCCCTACACCGAAAGTCCTGGGATTTCAAACTCCAAATTCCTCCTTAAATCAAAAGGGCTCACAAAGCAACAGCTGCCACCAGAAGCAAATCTCTAAAAAATCTCTCTCTGTCCGTTACAGTAACTGATCCCTCACCTATAAAGAGTAGTAATATTAATTACCAATGAAGTCAGTCCATGGAGCTTTGTTAGTTGGAGCAAATGGACACTGAGAGGGCATCTAAAGTCTCTCCATCAAAATATTCAGAGAGGACCATTTCCGAGGCAGTGTTCTCAGCTCCTTCCTACCGGGGTGAATGGCCTCTCTGTGCAACCTGCCAACTATCTGCCAATGGCTGCTCTCTTTTACAAGTGAATAGACTGAGTTTAGCCACAGTTAAAAAGACACACTAACGTGCCATGGCTGCGCCACAATGGCCGCTCGGGTAATTTGCCAAACCTAATGATGCCGGTTTGGCCCCGGCTAGAGGAGGTAGAGAGCAGGAATCCTAAAGAGGCACACAGCTGCACTGATCCCTCTCTTCCTATCTCCCCTCTCTCATCTCTGTCTCCTTCTGTTCTCTTATCATGAACTCCATTTCTTTTGCTTTCTGGAAAATGACACAACTAGGGCGTATAAACAAATGCACACCATCTTCATTCTCTTAAAATGCTCCACTATCAAGGCTTTTCCCACATTTCCCCTGAAGGAAATCTCTCTCTGACTGAACATTACTGGCCTCCCCAACCATTTCTTACAACATGAGGAATTTTAGCATGAGCATTTATCTGCTCAGCACCAAACAGCAGACAGACACAGTTAGAGACTATCTGGTGAACATAGTGGAGCATTTAGCAGCTAAAGAGACACATACTTCCCTCAGGAGTTGGTAAAGACCAAAAACAGAGCTAAAAGGAGAGTGAATATTGGACTTTCATTCATCAGGTGGACACAAACACGACTCCAAATGAATGCTAATGTTGCTCTGTGTCTGGTAATAGTTTGCTTACACACTGGTGATATCAACTTCACAAGGCCACAATAAGAGCATAAGGATGATGTACAGATCGTAAAGCCCTCTGAGGCATAAATAAAACTGACCTGACAATATGTCAAACGTGTGTTATTCTTAGCTTGTTGGGTTTAGCATGTTTGTCCCCAAGTGGCCAAAAAAAAGATTAAAGCAGCTTTAAGTATATGGGAGCCACATTCATTACTTACACCACAATCACACCAAAAACTGCAGCCTCAAAAATGTATCATTAAATTGAATCCATCACCCACAACAGCTGCATTCAAGCATCAAACACATCTTTGAAGAGTGGGTATGATCTCCAACCCGTACACAGTACAGTACAACCACCTGTTATCACATGATGGATGTTCCATGTTTAGGTCACGTGATGACAACTGGGCCATCTCCATGGCAATTGAGCAAACTCCATCCACTGAGGAAGACTGTGAGATGCGGTACAAAAAAGGCCATTAAAAGCAAGATATGACGAGTAGTTTTTTCCCCACTTGCAAGCCCAAGCTCTCCTTACATCTACTTTTAAATGCACCTTTAAGTGGATATTCTGTGTTGATGGTTGAACTAATATTATCATGCCAACTAAGACTTTGACTAATTCTTTGACTTTGAAACTCTTGAGTGACTAACAGTATTTCGAAGCCTAATTGATGCTGCCGTCATGGAGATGGATCTCATAAAATCTAGTCCTTATTACAGACCAAAAAGAAATTTGTCAAGATTAATGTGATGCCAGATATGTGACCATTATTTTCCAGTAATGACTAATACCTCGCACTCCATGAAAATACCATTAAAAAAAAAGACTAATCAACTAAAGGTTTGTAAGTCGACCGTGATCCTATTAGTCATGTAATCAACTACGAGGGGTGCCAGCCCTGTTCCAAGCAATTATTTTGGGGAAAAGGAGAGAATAATTGCGATTTTTACATACAAATCGCCAAGTACTAGCTGCTGCTAGTCAGAAATAATCATCAGTATCCCATGAACTGGGAACGCAAAAGGGAATTTTAAACATCACCCGAGGTTACAATCAGTGCAACATGTGGCTCTTGCTTGACAAATTGCCCATCCATTGAATGGTCAAACTGAAAAAAAATAACACTTATTCAGTAATAATTTTAGAATCCAGACTGAGGCTATTGATCCAAGGTTGGGAGTCCTTTCCTGTCTCCCCTCTGCTTTTCTCTCCTACATCATCCCCATGCCAATTTCAGCACTCATGCCTCAGACTGAACAAAGGAAATATCCACGACACATTACCTGAACCCCACAATGGTACACACATGCCTACACACGCTGCATGTAGTCTCCGAAGTGAGAGACAGAGCGACATACGCTAAGGATGGGAATTAAAAGGGAGGCGGGAGAGGTCGAGGAGAAATGAGCCTGCAGAGAGGAAACAGACAAACTGACAGACAGGCAGAAAAACAGCCACAAAAAGTAGCAGACAAAGACAGAAAGGACAACACAAAAGAATAAGTAATTTCACAGGAACAGCCAACCTCCACATGGAATACGTTCATGGGTACACACTCTGCACACAGAAATATATAGAAGGATATAATATAAACTTACTAGTTCACCATCACCACACTGATCCGGGAGACAAACGAGTGGCACAGATCCCAATGCTTCACATGATGAGGGAGAAAGAGGTATGAGAAACAAGAGAGAGAGAACTTGTTAGACATCAGCACACAGTGGCACGCTGACCACGCTGAGTGTGTGCAGGAGGGCGGGTGGGGGTAGCAAATGGGTGTGTGTGATGGGGGAGATGGGGGGAGCAAAGCATTCCTGTTTGTGCAGAGCAAACTTAACTCTGTGTGTCTGTGTGTGTGAGTGTGTGTGTCTGTATTGTTATTCTTGTGAGATCCAGTTTTAGATTTTGGTAAAAAAAAATAAATAAATAAATAAAAGGACAGATTAAGAAGGTAAAGAGCTCAATCATTGAATCAGCTGTGTTTTGTCCTTACCATAGATCACATGAAAACTTCCTGTCATACACTAACACCCTTTTCACCAGTTTCGACTGATCAACAGGTGGTACAGTAGCAGTAATATGCAAAAAGAAATGTAGCAATGCGGCAACAAAAGGAAAACAAGAGGACGACTGCTAGTTAGCAAACATGGATGTAAACAAAGTCGGATTTAAAATGTTTTTAAAAACACGGCTTTGCAAATGTGTTAGGGGATGGAAAGGCATTATACTTGTGTACGCTACACACATAGAAATTGTATCTTTAAACCATATGTACATTAAAGTTCCTACACAGTAAAAAACAGAGTGTCAATTTAACTCTTAGAGAGTTGAATTTAACTCTGTTTCAGATAACATTTGGTCCCACTCGAAATTAGAGTAAAATTTACTCTATGGCCAGTGTCAACTTTTCAGAGTTAATTCTACTCAATTCAGTGTCAAAATAAACAATGAAATGTGTAAAAATATTTAACACTGTGGTTTTTTCACACTGTTCAGAGTAATATGATTACACTTTATAGAGCTATTTTTACTCCAAAAATCACACTCTAATGTATAAGAATATTTAATATTTATTTCTCTGCAGTGCAGTGTATATTACTAAATTGCTGTGATCTAACCTGTCAAATGGAAATAAATACAAACATACAAGGTTACAGTAACAGCATTTATTATTATGTCTCTCATTTCAGTGTCATAATTAACATAACAAACCATTACAAGTTTGAAACTCTAAATCAGCATATTCCTTTGGCATTTCCTTTGTTTCCCCAACGCCAATGTTGTAAATGGTTGTTTGCAGAAAAGTGAAAAAGTTGGTCAGGGAAGAACTGTATGACGTACCAAAGACATAATGGGCCTTAAAGAATTCGTCAAGGGCTCCCACTGAACCTGTCGCCTTACATGGAAGTGCATGCTTGTCAATCACAATGAAGAAGGCGTGAATGCTGCTTCTTGTAGGTCCCTGAGCAAGAAGGTAAGGCTGACTGCTTTGGGTGATGTTGTCTAGATGCTGCTGTACACTGGTTCCAGCCTACAACAACACATTCAACAGCAGTATTTAGTGACCAACCTCTGACAATAGATCAGATCACCTCACTGTGCATGAAATGGAGGATGCAGACATCTTTCCTGGTCTCCTTAGTCCTTGCGCAGATGGTGGTAGCAGATGTAGCAGAAGCAAGATAGCAGAATTGTCTCTATCCCAGCCTACAGACCGACAAACATCAAATTAACATTATGCCATAAATACATTAAGTTGGCACAATTACCTATATAACCAACAATGGCGATTAACCAAGAAAACAGTTGAACAAAGAGTTACCTATTAATGTGCTTCAGAAATGGTGTTTTTATATAAAATAGAAACATTACTTCAAAGTTAATATTACTTAGCTGCTACAGTATGAAGACAGATAAGTAACAGGTCAGCTGCTAGCAAAGATCCTTAATCAACCAGTTCTGGTAACTCATGAGTTACTGCAAATGGGTCAAGTGTGGAAAGCATCTAATGTTGTTTCATAACTTTAGCCTACTTACCAAGTACTGGTTCGCTCCTATTGCAATTCGCTTGATTTCTGTGAACAACAAGGCATAGTTGATATACTTGAGTCATGATTAACAAATCCATCATGCTATCAGTTAATTTATGCAAAATACACATTACTCACTAAATAAGGAGTGAAACTCTACATCAGCATATTCCTTTGGCTTAAAACAATAGAAACCAGTAGAGTTAACTTTATGGACACAGAGGTAATAATCCCACTTCTTAGCATACTAATAAACGATAATTTGGTTGTTAAAACTATGCCATAAGACAGGAGGCAATAATATTATCTCAGCAGAATTCAGAAGAAATACGTAGTTGACATGTTATATAGGTGCATCTTAACTCGATGAGAAGATATCAAACTTCTGAACTGTTAGCACGTAGCTACTCGACAATTTCATCAAACCGATGGGTACATGTTGCCAACATGTGCTCAGTCGACATCAGTTAAACTATAAAACCTGTTTAGTTGAAAAATAATTATTAAAGATGTTACCAGCACGGGAAAGTTAACGTTACTTACCTGACTGTGGCACCACACCGGAGGAAATACTGGCACTAATCATCACTCTGCAGAGTTGAATGTTTCACTGCATGTCTGCAGAACTTTACACTGACTTTTAACTCTACTGTTAGAGCTGGTTTACTCTCCATAGAGTTGTAAATACTCTATCTAGGTTAAAATAGGTTGACTCTGAAATATTGACACTCGATTTTTTACTGTGTGCTGTGAAAGCAATTTACTGTATTTCATTACTTAAAAAATACACACTTGCACATATTCTCCTTTATGTGTATTTTCATACAGAGTTAGTTCAAATTAGCTGAGTTTGCTACATGTTTATAAACCAAATGATTAACTGATAAATTGTAAAAAATAATCTACAAATAAATCCCTGGTGAAAATAATTGTTAGATTCAGCCTTAACCCAAAGACAACCCATTTGTGTAACAAAACTTCTTTGCAGTATTGTGTTCTTACAACAATTAGGCCTAAAACGCATTGAGTTGCAGAGCTGCTGAAGACTGTTGGCTAACTTCTTCAAACTATCGGCATCTAAATCAGTCTACACAAAGTCAGACAGGAGGGTAAATGTTCTGGGGTCAATTTTAAATTGCTTGGATACAAAATGAGCCTTGACGTTGGTCGAACACAGCTGCAGTATCATCAGCGTGCAAATGAGTGAGGAGACAGAGTCAATAGCAAAATGCCATTAGCTCAGACAAACAGCTTGTTTCCCTAAACAAAGAAACCCAGTCTGGCCTCCAGAGTCACCTAAAAATCACATAGTTACCTGATTAATTTGACTGAATGTGACCCATCAGTGACAATAAGTGTAAATACATGGCTTTAATACAATTCTGAAAGTAGCTGAACAACAAAATACCAGCAGCACCCAACAGTTCAAAGCAATCCAATACAACAACATTAAAGCCACTATGTGAAGACTTTTCACGTGATTACAGCGTCTTTCAAACTATTCTAGTGGCAAAGGTTTTTGTTTGTAGAAAAATTAAATGTGCTGTTGTCAGCCCATTCATATACTATTTCTACACATAGTGGGTTTCAACTGCAACGACATGACCATGGAGTCCTCTCTTAGTTTCTAAGCACTGTTCACAAAGGTAGTATTTAATACAGGTTACTGAATTACATCAGTATTTCCAGGCGTATGGATTTTGCATCCATTCCCTGTATGTGTTGACTGAGTTTCATGATCTTGGGTCCTTGAGGTTCATTCAAACCCCACTGCATTATTTCACAGACACATTCTTTTCCTAATTCCTGAAAGGTTTTTGGTTTGTGATACATTTGCGATATTTACTTTAGCATGCCCACACAACTGGAGGCATGCTGACGTTGTGCATCATCCCTGAACGCAGCATTCACAGTGAGTACTGGAGATTATAGGAATATGACAGGTCTTTGTACTGTTGACAGAGACACCAGTCAGGCATGGTTGTAGAAGTGGACGTCAATCTGTTAAGGCGAAGGGGTGGCCTCCAATTCAGAAATTAACGGCGCCGATAAATCATATCTACTGAAAAACGACAGGATTGTTTAGCTTTAGCAAGCAGAACATAAGAGACAAATAACACTTCCCGGCCTCATCCCCAACCTTTACAGAGCAGGACATTAATCTCTTTTAGCCTCAGTCTCACCACGGCAGAGTACCAAACCCCCCTGGGAGGATGAATGGCTCGTTCCTCTGCAAACTTCAGGATGACCTCCTCCGGCTCTGTTTTTACAGCCCTGCTGTCACTGCTGAGGCTGAAAGATTACAGGCACAGTGAGACGCAGGGGAGTGCTGAGCAAAAGCCAGAGCAGGACCAGTGAAAGATGGCCAGGTCTGAACAGCTGGCTCCAGGGGTGCTGAAAGAGGGCCACCAATCTGTCAGCTAAATGAGTGAATATGATAGTAACTTCACCTTGTATGATTCTGAAAACATCTCAGTTCTGATTTAGAGCACATTCTGCCAACTGTGATTGCCTTCAAGTGCCAGACTCTTTTGAAAAGTCCAAATTATTTGTGGTGCGTCCACCTCCGAGCACATTAGGATAAAATCAAGTAGCTGTTACGAGCACCTCTGAGCATTTTTTGTACCATCAGCATTGCGCGTATTTGATTGCCTGTCTTTTTGTAGCAATCATTTCCATCTCAGAATAGTATAATTTTAAAACATCAGTGTGTCTGCTAATCAACCCTTTGAACCCTTGGCTGTTCTTACTCAGTTTTCTAACAAAGTCACTGTGTGTCTATAAAAAAGTTTCTTTAAATTAAGCTTTTCAAATTAACTCTTAAAAATTGAAAAGTTTGAAAACAGTGATATGGCGAATGTTGCTTATCTAAACATCCAGCATTTATGAAGCAACATAAGCATTAATTTAGAGTCATATTTCTGGCCACCTGATCAATGTAGGTCCAATATTCACTCTCCTTTTAGCTGTTTTGGTCTCCACCAACTCCTGAGGGGAATATCTTTAGCTGCTAAATGCTCCACTGTGTTCACCAGCTAGTCTCTAACTTTGCTTGCCTGCCGTTCAGCGGTGGGCAGGTAGACGCTAAAAGACGCTGAAGTCAGAACTGCGGAGTCGGTGGTAATTCTCTGTGGGTTTCTTCGCTATGAACAACACCTTTCACATTACATACAGTCATTTGATGTATTGTTAACATAAAAATACTGATCATAGCAGCTTCAAGTAGAATTTATAGCTTAGACCATGTCTCCTAACAATTCTGTTCATATACAGCTAATTTTAAAAAAGCATATAAGTTATTCTCCAATGATTTGCATTAAACCCTGACCAGCTGCAAAGGAGGCCTACTGTGGTTACCCAACAACTCTTAACCCCCAAAACCAGCACCCGACCCCCACCCCCTATGTCACAGCGCTCAATGGATGCCTTGTCCCGCGCACATAGCGCTCCACTGTGAAACAGGTCTGTGTGCCGCAAAGAAATATTGACTTTTAATACTTCAAACATTCAGCTCGCGCCGTTTAAAACAAGCCTGGCTGTGTTGATTTTTGAAAACCCCCACAGTCACTGGGGTTTACCTTTCTACTGGAGCAATAAAACTGTGCTAACAGGAGTCAAACACACACAAGTAGAAACAGAATGAAGTTGCAGTTTAGTGTGAGGACACATGAAAAATATGCGTCTTGGTTAAATGCACAGCTGGACATTCTGGGGAATATGCTAATGTGAAAAGTTATGAGCTAAATGTGAGCTACTCTAGTTTTGTCCAAAGTGAAAAGAAAAGGTGCAGTCTGACAACTCCAAACTTGTCTTATTTACAATTCATATCTTGCTTATTTACTTGAGCAGAAATAGAAATGTGAAAATGAGAGATTGTGGTTTTGGGAGCAGCATTTAAGTTATTTCCTGACCAAGGGTTAGGGTTAGCATCTCACGCAGCATCTCAAAACTCTTTACAAAAACTGTCACTCGCTTGTGATTGAAAGGTTGCTGGTTTAAATCCCTGAACTAGCAGAGGAGCTAATGAGTGCTCTCCTTTCCCGCAGCCGCAACTATCATGGTCCCGTAGGCAAGGTGCTAAACCTGCACCAACGCTGGAAGACTGTGGCTTTCTACTGAGTTTTCCAGGAAGAAAACATAACAACTTCCCCTGAATAAATAAAGGGTAAGACTCTGAATTCTGGGCTGTGTGAGAGGAGAAAACCTTAACACCCAGCCGCCTGTCCATCAGCCCCTCAGCTCTAAACTTGCTCTTTCTCTCCTCATCCATCTTTCTCTCCTTTTCCACTTCAGCCTGACCTCATGTGAAACTGTGGAGGTCTGTGGGTAACACATTCAGGCGTCCAGTTTAATGATTTAATGCCACTTCCATTTAGGGGGCTATATATTAGCAGCAGTTAGTCCTTGTATGTAGTGAGGGCTCTTAGCATCTCTGTTTCCACTCAGCAAAATACATCTACTGTACAATAATGTCTTTGACCATAAACGATGAATAAATACATCTAATATTTCTACATCTCCTGACCACTTGCTAACTACTTTTCAAAAGTTATTATAGAGTTTTACATTTCTGAATCTGTTTTACAACTTCAGCCTTTGGCTTCCATTTACATGATGGGTTATTGAACTCAAGCAGGTTTGAGTCTCAAATTGATGTTTATACCAGAGAAGAAATTAAACCTGGTAACAAGGACAAGGAAATATAACCCCATAAGCTTTGGGAAAATGTTTGTCAGTTTAATTGAATATGTGATTTTAGTAAATGTAGTAAAACATGCAAAACCAACAGGTTGGTCCTTTAATCTACCTGGTGTCTGAAATAAATATTTGGTGATGTTTGAACGTATGGAGCAACGCCTTGTTGTTACTTGAACTTGTCATAGATAATTTAGTGTAAACTGTTAATAATAGGTATTGCACCTATATGCACAGGAACTAGAAGAGGTATACCAATCTCTACTAAAATGTGGCAGTTTATTGTTTGTTTGCTTATCAGAATACACCATAAAAAGAACTTTTTTATGTTTATGAATATTGATGAACCAGCTTCTTCAGTTCAAAATACAAAGCAGCAGACATTTAAATTTTTAGAATTACTTTTCCTACATCTAATTCCCACAACTTTCACTATAATACAAAGTGATGGCCAACAGCAAATCAGGTCACTGTTTGGTTAAATGCAGCTTCTGTGCTATGCCGAATTTACCAGAAGACCTTTACAAATATTGGAAGTTTCACTGTAGTACCAGAGCATGTGTTACGATGTGTTTTTCAGAAATACATTTTACTACAGTAACTACTGCTTGGTGGATGTGCGCCGAATAGGAGAGTGGACCCTAACTATAGGTTTGTTAAACGTTTTAAGTTCAAATGCGTTTTCCGGAAAGCTCGGCAACAATAATATCTTAATTTTTTAATGGAGTTCGGTGTTAATTTTTTCAACGCCGGCGCTAAATGGAACAACAAACGATAATGAGTGGGCTATTTAAATAGCGTACTCGCGAAAGAAAGTTAATAGGCTACAGCTAAATGAATCTCGAGCTTACCTTTCACTTTTTATTCATCACGGAAGTCCTGCTGCTGGTGTAAATTGTCAGGTTTCAGAGACACAGATTGTGCAGATTCACGGCAGCCCGCTAATCCAGAAATCTGGACTCTGCTGCGGATCTGTGAACGGAGGCAGGTTATAGGTTTAATCCAGACCAGTAGGGGTGCTGTCAAGAGCCAGAGCGGACCAAATCGGCAATAAACTCTGTAGTAATATCTGTTAAAACAGGAGTGAGTCACATCTCTCTGAAAAGCAAGGAGCAATAATATTAAGAACAGTCTAGGATTTTATAAGTCTGTGTGTATTATGTAAAATGTTCCTCTGACACAAATCTACAGTATAGACATCACTGTTAAAATATTACATTTGACCCCTTGAGGCATTAGGAGGTACTAATTTAACTATAACTTTTTTATTTTGTCCAACCTTATTTGAACTGTATTTGCATGAATGCACCGGAATTAAATAGGCTATATGTTTAATTAAGTTTTGTCCTGTTTCTGGAGCTCATTCCTTCATTAAATTACAAATGCCAGTAGCTATTGTCAGTGTATGACTTATTGACAATAACCACTGTTAGTGGACATGTAGCACCTATAGCCCCAGTCAAACCAATACCTCAGCGAAGACAAAGAGAAACTTTTAGACAAAAATGTACCATGAAAAAATATAAGAAACCTTGGGTTATCCAGGAAGCCTGCGGTAAAATTGCAGCTTTTTGATATAGCCTATCTGACCTACAAGCATGCAGATGATTTCCTTGGCAGAGGTTTTGCTGGGCTCATTGAAAAAAAAAAAATGCATTGCAAAAATCATTGAAAAAAAGCTTGGCTGCCATCTACTGGGACACTGCCCTGCACACACCATTGATATGGTTGAGCTGCAACTTGTTTTAATCGTGTGGACAATAAGTTTATACATTTAATATTATAAAGAGTACAGTCTAGACTGAGATACCTTCTGTTATGATTCAGCGCTGTATAAATAAAATTGAACTGAATACATAAAGACCCTTGTTTTGCATAAAGTTTCCAAAGACACCAACTATTTTAGGATTTTATGGAAATGACAATTTTATGGAAATCCACTGACATAATATTACAGCCAAAAAACATCACGCCATCTTGGGTTTGGATATTTCACTCACAAATACAGAATAATTATTGTTAACAATTTTCTCCCATTTTACTCGCCTTTTTCTTTCAGTTTATTAGTTACAAAAATGAAACCCCTTTTTTTTCTGTATTTAAAACTCAGTCAGAATATAAATTCAAAATGCAATGTCCTTAAAAAAAAAAAAAGAAAAGTCAAACTAAGTGAATCTTGTGCTATATTTAGCCCAGTGTGAACTATCTTTTTCTTTTAATTTTCAGTTTAAAACCACCATTTTTCAATCAAGCTATAGCAAATTTCTTATATCTTTACTGTTTGGGGGGCAAAGTCATAAACAATACAGTGTATGTAGTATATAGTATTCAAATCCTTTACTTTAAAAGTACCAATACCACAGTGTGAAAATACTCCTTTGCAATTGAAAGCCCTTCATTTAAAACCTTGGCCTACTTAAACTAAAGTAGAGAAGTTTTAGTGGCAAAATGTACTTAGACTATTAAAGTAAAATTACTTGTCCCCTGTGAGGGACACATACACATACTATACAACGTGTATGTACCATTTAACTGTAAACTCTATGACTGTCATATTGTTTTATGTAAAATCGTCATATGCAATATTGGAGTAAAATATATATATAATACTTCCCTTTAAACTGTAGTGAAGTAGCTAAAGTAGCATAAATGGAAATACTCAAGTAAAGTACAAGTAGCTCAAAATTGTAGTTAAGTACAGTACTTGAGTAAATGTACTTAATTACTTTCGACCACTGATAATATACATGTTTAATAGCAAAGCACTGATGTAGTAATTTCCCGCGCTTTGGTTACTCTAATAGGAACAACGCATTCACTTTCCTATGTCGATTCCATCCAATAGGCGATGACAACCCACGTGAGCCAATGACGTGCGTTCGCTACAGGTCTCGGGTCCAATGAACGGCGAGTAGAGGTGATAAATTAAGCCAATGGGACGACAGCAGCGTTGTGTGACCGAAGCAGGGTCAGCCTGGCTCACTTCGCCGCTTCTCCACCCGGCTGCTCTCTTTTTGATTTGGATCACTCACTGCAATGGCGGAGCAGCAGCAGTTCTACCTCTTGCTGGGTAACCTGATGAGCCCTGACAACAACGTCAGGAAACAATCGGAGGTGAGCGGGGGGGAGGAGGCGCGGCTGTTTTTCCATGGGCGACAAGTTTCGGCGGTTGTAGAAAGCGGGGCGGCCGGGCGGCTAGCAACGGCTAACCGCCCGGCCGCGCGCGCAGCGGAGGCTTCACGTCAGGCTCTGGAGCCCACGTGCGACGCGAAGCCGATACCAAGTGCTAGTGAGCTAACGCTAACCGTCCTCAACACGCTGCGTAGTTATGTGGACACAATGTAGGTCCTGCGGGTGACTAACCCAGTCGTGACGCCGCGTGGCTGTGCGTGGTTTGCGTCGCAATCGGTCGGTTTGACCCGAGGCGAGATGTGCCGTCTGATGGGGCACCAATCCCAAATTCGCCAGCTGACAGTGCGGCTAAGTCAACTAGCTCAGTGGCAGTGTGCAGGAAGTTAGCTGCGGTGTTGCTGGGTTCGTTAGCCAGCGAGGTGCTGCTGAAAGATTAAAAGGCAGGAGTTCGGGCACGAAATGCCCAGATAGGCGTCGCGTTATAAGCGGTGGGTTACGTTACAGCTGGAGCTGGGGGGGTGCTGTGTTAGCAGTGCTTCTGCAACGGCCTTCAGTCACTTTCATGTGAGAGTCAGTTGAACGTAGCTGCCTGAAACGTGCCGTTGCCGTCCCTTGCCTGGTTTAATGTTGCTTGTGTGGGGCGTAATCTCAGTCTCGGTCGCGTCGCTGCACCGGCTCGCCTTGGGCCGTCCCCCTCCCGCTGGATTAGTTCCTCTTGGGGGATTTGTTTGGGCTGTGTCTGTCTGGCTGGCCTGTCCACCCTTCTCCCACCACGATTGGCCTCTTGTCGCTGTAAAAGCATTGTTGCCACAGTTTCACCTCTTTAGCACCCGACTTTTGGATGAGGTGGTTGAATCTTATCACACCCCCCCCCCTCACTGGCAGTCAGCGTTTCTCTTTGTAAACCACAGACTGTCTGCCGCGATGCTAAGCTCACTGGAATTCATCCTTTATAGAAACTCTCCCTTTCTGTCTTACACGCACACAATGGCAATTGATCCATCTGTGGAAGACTATAAACCCACATTTTAACAGCTGAACACTACAGCTACTAAACATGCGTCCACGCCATGAGAGGGATGGCAAGCCGTGAAGTACAATATTGTTGGTCTTAAATTTGTGAAGTGAACAAAGTGAAAGTGGTTGGTTTTCTTTTAGTATTGGGGAGCTTTTGCTGTAGCTAGTGGATGTGTTTTACTGCTCAGTATCATTATTGACGATGGCACTTTGTCCATATATACTAGAAAGTCATTTAGGGTATGCTATGGACCACCATGTGCTGCGTCTATGTTTAGTAAAAGCACTTAAATGTTAGCTGATGTGAGGCAGATGATGGCGATACTGAGCCACTGGGAGCCAACAGCCCAAGAAACCAGATTATTATGAGAAATTGGGTTAAGGCAGGAGTTGCCATGTGTTTACATGCACTGTAAAAGTTGTTCACTCTACACACTCGGTTAACGTGGCCATGCGGTTACCGTTTTTAAAATGCATTTTGAAACTAATCAGGTTTCTCCCCCACCACATTGTTGCCACAATGATACTCCTCCCTGTTCTGGTTCTTTGTCATGCGAATTTATGCACTTAAAAAACAACAAGGGGGGTTGTGGTCACACAATCATGACTCTGGCAGGAATCTAGCTGTTTAAACTGATTATCTTATTCTTTCTCCTAATAAAGGAAACCAAGTTCTTTGTTTTTTAGCACCACTTGCACACAATCGTGGTATTTTCCTTAGAGCACACACCCAAGGTTCCACTGCATCCCCATAGAGCATCATGTGTGTTCATGTGGCTCTAATGAAGCAACTTAAGAACATAGGATACCAAAGCAAACGCACAGTGAGTGCATGATGTGCAACAGAACAACCAGCCTTGTTTATGTTAAATTTCCCCCTCTGTGTTCATGTCCCATGATGTGGGAAAGACATGATTGTGTTTCATGAAAGCACGATGTGGTAAAAGCCTGCCATGCTACATTTTAACACTGATCTTCTCATGAAAAACTATCCAAATGGAGATTAATCAACACTTAGTAGCTGGTTTGCAAATAGTCTCCCAGTGGCCTGTGGAAGGCTTTAATGTGATGCATCCTTTGGTGTTTGCAGTATATCAACTCGGCAATCAATGTCATTTTAGCTTCGATAGCAAGGCGGAGCAGAAAAGCTGCTTGATCGCAAGGAGTGTAGGATTACAACTAAACCCCAAACAAGTGATTATCCCACATCACAGATTGGACTGCTTTGTCGATATCCATGAATTTAAAAGTACTACTTATTTGTCTTTATGATATACAGCTCTTTAGTGTATATGTGTCCTGCTTATTCTTTCACCACTGAACAGAATTTCTGGCCTACAGGATAAACTGATTGCAGTGCAGGCTTTTTAGGCTTTTACAGATGAAGCAATAAACATCCAGTTAATAAAACGTGGTTTTGAATAGCCACAGCCATCTTGGTACTTAATCCATAAAGATGAATGAAATTATGAACCAGCATCTGTTTCAGCTTGAAATGTGCCATAGCGTGGAATTACAGGCATGTCCAAAATGCCATTTCTTTGCAGCAAAGGGAACATGACACTCACTGGTAGAGATTCATCTTTCACTGGGATAAAATTGTGCATCTGTAAGCATGCGCCAAATGGCATGTCTCATTCTTACCACTGTCCATTCATTTTCTTTGCAGGAGACGTATGACACAATCCTGGGCCAGACTAAGATCACATTCTTGCTGCAGGCCATCAGAGATGCATCTGCTGCAGAGGAGGTTTGTACGTTCAACACCAACATATCTGTGGCATGACATGTTTAGTACTTTCACCCTGAGTCAGAGGGAAGCTACAAAACATGTAACAAGGTTTTGTTTTTTTAAGTTTCATCAGTTTATCCCATGGTCAGGCTTTAATGTTCTGTGCGACTAAAAATGGTGGTCAGACTTTTTTCTTTGAGAAGTCTCGTTTAACGGATACCTGCCAGCCAGTTAGAAACAAGTATTATCCCTGGTCTTGTATAAAGCCTTGTCGTACCAGGGAGGAAGAACATTTTCGGGCAAAGGTCATGCGATTTCTGCATCATGTCTGCAATGAGAATCCTGTCCGCATTACTACAATCTCTTTGCTTTGAAAAGGTGCGACACTGATGGCATTTTAAGAATGTAGTCCGGCCATCATGTGTTGGCCCTCACCACAGCCTGACACGAAAACTTGTTATGAGTCACAGTTTGGGCATCTGGGCAGTTATGTTTACTCTGAATCCACCAGCTGCTTGGTCCCTCATGCTTCCCCTCCTTTTCTTTTACCTCAAGGCTGATATTTTTAGAGTCTTGAAATGGGAGCAGGCAGAGAGGTGCTTGGCCCGCGAAGAGTGACTATGCCTTTCTGAGATGCTGCAGGCTTTGTCAGTAGTTATATATTTTTTTAGAGTGACCATTGACTCTTGACTAAACATTCAGTTTATTCCACTAAATGATCCTGTACATGTTTGGCAGCTGCATACTTATTGATGTCATTGTGTGCTATTTATATTATAAACTGCCAAAATAAATCCAAAGGAAAGCTGTGGTCAGAAGTCTGACATGGTTTGTTAAAAATCCTGTTTAATGGTGGGGCCATGTTGAGAAGCATGACAAAATGTTTAAACCAGTCTTTTGTCTACTCAGGTCAAACAGATGGCGGCAGTGCTGCTGCGGCGGCTGCTGTCGTCATCCTTCGAGGAGATCTACCCGGGCCTGACCCTGGAGATGCAGACGGCCATCAAGACAGAGCTGCTGACCAGCATCCAACAGGAGACGGCACCAAACATCCGCAAGAAGGTCTGCGACATTGCAGCTGAGCTCTGCCGCAACCTCATCGGTAATGCTCCTTTTTCTTCTTTTTTTTTTTTTTTATAGCTTCTATAGCAAATATTATCTTCCATCCTCACTATATAATTGTATTGTGCTAGAATTGTCAAATATAAGGTATTCATCACTCGCTTTTGTGTTGGATACTGTAGGTCCATGATGGAGTGTTAGATGGTGGTCTTTTAAAGCGTGATTTTTTGATATGAAAATGTTGTAGGTAGGTTATTACTGTAATTGATTGTGATGCGTTTCATCTAGATGATGATGGGAATAACCAGTGGCCAGAGTTGCTCAAGTTCCTGTTTGACTCTGTCAACTCTGACAATGTTGGCCTGCGAGAAGCTGCCCTTCACATATTCTGGTGAGCCCCTGTTCATTTCACCCCACATCTATTCAGACCATGTAATTATACGATCAATAAAGTCAAGCTACTGTATGTTAAGACAGAAGTACTGCTGGCTAACAGCTGTGTGTGTCTTGGCTTTTCTTTTAGGAACTTCCCAGGAATCTTTGGCAACCAGCAGCAGCATTATATGGAGGTTATCAAGCGCATGCTTGTTCAGTGCATGCAGGACCAGGCAAACCCACAGGTAAGATCTTACAGGACTTGATTTTGGGCAGTGAGTTTCTTGATTTTATAGGACTGTACATTTCAATGTTTTCAAAATGATCTTCAGATTCGTACCCTGGCGGCTCGGGCTGCAGCGTCCTTTGTTCTGTCAAACGAAAGCAACACAGCGCTGCTGAAGCAATTCGCTGACCTGCTGCCGGGCATCCTGCAGGTAAGATACGATATGTGAACTAGAATCTTGAGTCAGTTTGTGGCTTTGTTACATTGACCCTTAGCTCATACGGTGAAAGATCCAGGTGAAAATGACAGCCTGTTGAGTTACTTTGACTTGTAGAGCTGTTTTGTGTGGGTCTTGTTTCTGTCTATATTGTGTTCATGACCATATAAATGCAATATGGAAAGTAAATAAGGAAGTGTATCTGCAAATGGAAGATGGAACTTCAAAGTAAGAGCTGTGGTTTTTACTTGCTGCTTGTTTGCCTTTGCTGAAGCGTAGCGTGTCTTATGATTCCTTGTCAGGCAACGTAGACATGACCCTGAAAGAATAAACACGTTCTGTCTCATGATGGTAGAGGTGGATGTTAAGCTCTCAGATTGTGGTGACAGTGTAAATTATGCATTAGCAGCATGCCACTGCTGGAATGAATGTATTTGCAACACTGACCCCAGCTTATATTGTTTTTCATCAGGCAGTGAATGAGTCGTGCTACCAGGGAGACGACTCTGTGCTCAAGTCCTTAGTGGAAATTGCAGACACAGCACCCAAATACCTGAGACCCAACCTGGAGGCCACTCTGCAGCTCTGTCTGAAGGCGAGTCAGAACTCGAATGCATCTTGTAGTTCATCGTTTTATCAAAGCCTGTGTGAATTACTGCTCATTTTTGCATGGAAACTTCTAGGAAATTAGATGCACAGATTTCACACACTGGTTTCATTTTTACATTTCTTAGTTTGACTGTGAGCTGTATTTGACCAACATGTTGCCATGTCTCTTCAGCTGTGTGCCGACACCAACCTGACGAACATGCAGAGGCAGTTGGCTCTGGAGGTCATCGTCACCTTATCTGAGACTGCAGCAGCCATGCTGAGGAAACACACAAACATTGTGGCTCAGAGTGGTGAGGATTTGGTTCACCATCAATTAACTACACTCAACCGTTCCCCTAAAAAATTGTGGCCATCCGAAGATGTTGGTAGAATAGTTTAGACGGTTGTAGTATTTGTGTGTTGTGTCTTCAGTGCCCCAGATGCTGGCTATGATGGTGGACCTGGAGGACGATGACGAGTGGGCCATGGCTGATGAGCTGGAGGACGATGACTTTGACAGGTAAGGCCTGAGCAGAAATGTTCAACTGCGTATCATGGAGGGTTGGGAGTATGCAGGATTACGTTCCTGCCAAAGACCACTAAACTGATAAGTTCCTTTTTTTTGTAAAACGTTTTTCAGTGTGATCATCTGACGTGTAGGAAGAAAACGTTTTTGCCTTGAATACACATTGACATCTTAACTGAGGAGAACACTAAAGGATCAGAATAAGTTTTGCAGTGCACGTGATCAAAGGTTTGAGAATGTGTTCACACACTTATTTGTGTGATTTGTTCCTTGTCGCCCTCCAGTAATGCAGTGGCTGGGGAGAGCGCTCTCGACAGAATCGCCTGTGGTCTGGGAGGGAAGATCATTTTGCCCATGATCAAACAGCACATCATGCAGATGCTGCAGAACCGTAAGTAAACCTGCTGTTAACTGAAGATACTTGCACACGGATTTGTTCCAAAACTCTCCGAAGGTTCATATTGGAGATTTTGCGTCTTGCAGAGATTTGTAACTTGCTTGGTGAATATCAAGTTTACTTTTGATTATATTACATTGGTTTTTATACAAAGGAATTGACTGGCTGCTTAGAGTAACCTTCAGTTTGAGCGCTTCTTCAGTTATGTAAAGTTTTTAATTGGTCCGCGTGAACATGAGATCAACTCAATGTGTTTGTCACCAGCTGACTGGAAGTACCGCCATGCCGGGCTGATGGCGCTGTCGGCCATTGGCGAGGGCTGCCACCAGCAGATGGAGGCCATCCTCCAAGAGATCGTCAGCTTTGTCCTCCTCTTCTGCTCCGATCCCGTAAGAAACATGACTTTGATTAGATACAGCTCATGGTAGACTTACCTCAGCTCAGGTTACTTAACTGATTTGTTAGGTTTATAGTGAGAGAACAGTGTGATGGTGGTTCTGAGTTTGGCTTTCTTTTCCCTCCTCAGCACCCAAGGGTACGCTATGCTGCCTGCAACGCCATCGGACAAATGGCCACAGACTTCGCCCCAACCTTCCAAAAGAAATTCCACGATAAGGTAACTAAAGTGATGTGTACAGCTGTGAAAATTTACATTTCCTGATGGCTGCCAGTTACCAGTTTATTAGACGTACCAGTTCAATCTAATGCAATAGATTAGAAAGGAAATATGATGCTGGTTCACCTCTGTGAGGTGTAACCAAAGTAAAGGTTTTCTTCAGTGGAGTAAGAAGACTGACCCTCCTCCCTTCCAGGTGATTTCAGCCCTGCTTCAGACCATGGAGGACCAGAGTAACCCTCGAGTGCAGGCGCACGCTGCTGCCGCCCTCATCAACTTTACAGAGGACTGTCCCAAATCACTGCTGATCCCTTATCTGGACAGCTTGGTGCAGCACCTTCACGTCATCATGGTAGCCAAGCTGCAAGAGGTACAAATTCATCCTCACCAAAGAGACATTTCTAGCAATTCTTGTAAACTCACCATTAGCCGCTGCTAACAGTTCAGCAAGTCTCATTCTACATGGCTGTAAGTGTGTCTTCTTCTCTCCTCCCAGTTGATCCAGAAGGGCACCAAACTGGTCCTGGAACAGGTGGTGACGTCCATCGCCTCGGTTGCTGACACAGCTGAGGAGAAGTTTGTGCCATACTACGACCTGTTCATGCCCTCGCTCAAACACATTGTAGAAAACGCTGTGCAGAAGGAGCTCCGGCTGCTCCGTGGCAAAACCATAGAGTGCATCAGTCTCATCGGCCTGGCTGTCGGCAAGGAGAAGGTACGTCTGCACAGGGTGTGATCAAACTGAGATCTTAAATCAAGGTGGCTGCCTATAAAGGGGCCTTCTTTCTCTTCATGTGTCCTTTCTGTTCTGTTTCTAGTTCATGCCAGATGCCTCTGCCGTCATGCAGCTGCTCCTAAAAACCCAGACAGACTTCAATGACCTGGAGGATGACGATCCTCAGGTAGGAAGACCTGAACATAACCTTGAACCATTGTCTTGATGTTGTTGTTGCTGCATATTCAACCTCATCCTGTTTTGTTTGTGGTTTAGATCTCGTACATGATCTCAGCCTGGGCCAGGATGTGTAAGATCCTGGGGAAGGAGTTCCAGCAGTACCTGCCTGTGGTGATGGGTCCCCTGATGAAGACGGCCTCCATCAAGCCTGAGGTGGCCCTGCTCGACAGTAAGTACTGCAGCTACAACACTTATTAGCAACTTTACTTTAATCTTACACCTTTTCTTTGAAACAGTCTTTTAAAGAGCGTGGAGCAGATTGATGGTTCTCAATGACCATGTTTGAAATCCTGATTTAATTTTGGCGGTAAATTCACAGTACTTGAATGTGTGTCTGTCTTGTAGCCCAGGACATGGAGAACATATCCGAAGATGACGGTTGGGAGTTTGTCAACCTGGGAGACCAGCAGAGTTTTGGCATCAAGACGGCCGGCCTGGAGGAGAAGGCCACTGCCTGCCAGATGCTGGTGAGTAGTCCAGTCCACTACAGCAGAAGAGCACTGAGACGCATGAATGTCCTCCCAAACTGTCTGGGTCTGAGGCTGATTTTGGCAGAGCACCAGAATATTGAGGTCATTGCTTGCGTTTCAGCCCCATTAATGAGACTGTCTGTGTTTTCCAGGTGTGTTATGCCAAAGAGCTGAAGGAGGGATTTGTGGAGTACACGGAGCAGGTGGTGAAGCTGATGGTCCCTTTACTCAAGTTTTACTTCCATGATGATATCCTTTTTGTTACAGACACTGACCTTTGACCTATAAATAGTGGCCAAAAATGACTAGTAGCTTTGTCTTTAAATTTCAGTCCAACCAACATCCAAAAGGCTTGATAAATTACCAAAACTTAAATGTTGATCCATGTTAACATGTCGAGTGTGTGTGTGTGTGAAAGAATATGGGGCTTGATGAAGGAGTTTGGTATTTCCTTAACTGTCTCACGTGTGCGCGTGGCGGCAGCTGAGTCTATGCCCCTGCTGCTGGAGTGTGCACGGGTTCGAGGACCAGAGTACCTCACCCAGATGTGGTTCTTCATGTGCGACGCTCTCATCAAGGCCATCGGCACTGAGCCAGACTCTGACGTCCTGTCGGAGATCATGCACTCTTTTGCCAAGGTAACTTTTGTTTGTTTTTTTCCTCACGTGTTCCTTATTAGAATTATGTATGTACGTCCAGTTTCTGACCGGACTGACGGGAGGTTTCTGTCTTCTGTTTAAGTGCACTGAGTTGATGGGAGATGGCTGTCTGAACAATGAGCATTTTGAGGAGCTGGGCGGCATCTTAAAAGGAAAACTGGAAGAGCATTTTAAGAACCAGGAGCTCAGACATGGTGAGACTTCATTACAAGCATTGAATAAATTTGCGTTTTTTTCCTGAAGCAAAACTCCGTTATCTCAAGTACGGCATTTCTCACATGATTTCCCCATGACAACATTCTCTCTCCCAAATGCCTTTTTGTGTTTCTTTGCATGACTTGGCGATGACAGGATCAGTCAGTACAAGGAAAAGTGTGCGTTTGCATAACCTCACAGAACATTTTTGTCCTTCACAGCCAAGAGACAGGATGAAGACTATGATGAGCAGGTGGAGGAATCATTACAAGACGAGGTAATTATTTCCCCTCCAGTAAAGTGTTGGAAAAAACCTTTTGTTAAAGCTTGCTGTGTTATAGAATAGTAAATGATAATCGTTGTATATCATCTGTATCCATTTCAAATGTGAGGCCTGCATGAAGGGGAGGGTGCGTGTGGAAAGATCACGTGTGTATGTGTGTCTACTTGGCACTAGAAGAGATTGTGAGTGTATGAGTGGCATCAGAGGGTTTGTATGTGAAGGCTCATACACTGCCCTGTGTGTGCATAGTTGGCAGCATGTTATTTTTTTAAACACGGTAGCTGGGGAAGTCCAGATAAGGGTTCGCACCTGCGTTTGGTGGACACTTTCCAAAGTTAATTGGAGTCAACACAAACGGGTCAGAACTGCCGAACAGGGGGCCGGGCCATCCCAGTTTAGAGATTGTCACCATTTACAGAGCAATGATGGGTTGTTCTTTGGGAAAAAGGTAAATCAATCACTGATCTCCACCTAGAATGGGTTGTTTCAGCTCTGGGGCTAACTTGGGTTTATTTTCTCTTAAGAAATGAACTCTATTACATCAAGATCTGATCATCTTCAGTGTCTTTTTGAATCAATTTCAGACTTCAACAACAGAATAACTGAGCAGAACACCAAGTGTTGGTGAAGAGGTCCAGACTTAGAAATCTGGCCCAAAGCTGGACTTCTTTTCCTCCAACAAAAGCAGTTAGTGGTTATGAAAACCTTGTAATTGTTTTGTCCAATAAATCGCCTGACACAAGCCTGTGAAAAATATATTGTGAGCCCTCCTTTTTTCTCTACAGGATGAGAACGATGTGTACATCCTGACCAAAGTGTCGGATATCCTGCACTCAGTGTTCAGTAGCTACAAAGAGAAGGTGCTGCCTTGGTTTGAGCAGCTGCTGCAGCTCATCGTCCAGCTAATAGTAAGTACTTCCTGTTTTCAAATTGGCAATGAATCAATCAATAATACATAAGTACAAATGGTTTGCACTTACTAACTAAACTTGTCTTCAGTGTCCCAACAGGCCGTGGGCTGACAGGCAGTGGGGTCTGTGCATCTTTGACGATGTGGTGGAGCACTGCAGCCCTTCCTCCTTCAAATACGCAGAGTATTTCCTGCGGCCGATGTTGCAGTCACTGTGTGACTCGAGCCCCGAGGTCCGGCAGGCGGCCGCCTACGGTGTTGGTGTCATGGCTCAGTATGGAGGAGAGAGCTACCGCCCATTCTGTACAGGTACAGCCTAGCACTGGTCTTCACCTGTGATGTTGACGGTTTGTTGATTTTAGTTAACTAGAATGATGTCTTTTGTGTCGTTCTTGGTCCAGAGGCCATCCCCATGCTGGTCAGAGTCATCCAGGCAGCTGACTCGCGCGCCAAGGAGAACGTCAACGCTACAGAGAACTGCATCTCTGCTGTTGGAAAGGTCATGAGGTTTCAGCCAGAGTGTGTAAACGTCAACGAGATCCTTCCCCACTGGCTCAGCTGGCTACCGCTCAACGAGGACAAAGAGGAGGCCGCCCACACGTTTGACTTCCTGTGTGACCTGATTGAAAGGTAGGGCGGCCTCCACCTAATTTGCCCCCGTAATTGTTCAGTTGAATTGTTTCTTAAACCAGGGGATGTACAAACGCCTAACTTTCCCCCTCCTGCTGACTTGTCTTCTCTTCACAGCAACAACCCCATCGTCCTTGGACCGGACAACGCCAACCTTCCCAAAATTTTCCTCATCATCGCAGACGGAGTTGCAAATGAATCGGTCAAGAGTGAAGACGCATGCAGCAAACGGCTGGCAAATGTCATCCGTCAAGTACAGGTGAGCCATCACTCCGTCACTGTACACACAAGAACCTAAATCTGGATTTGCATCACAGCTAGGGCTGTCAAAAATAAAGTGTGATTGAATTGTTTCAAACGCAACCAGTGAAGTCTTATTGAAAATAACCCTTTAACCCAGATTACATGTATTGTGTGGGATTTTCTGTGGATATAAATCAATGTCCATCTGTATGAAGTTGTTTAGAGGTTGACCCTCTTGTGTTGTCCTCCAGGTGTCAGCAGGGTTATGGACACAGTGTGTATCGACACTGAACGAGACGCAGCAGAAAGCCATACAGGACCTACTGAATACTGCCTGAGCCCCCGGTCGCCTCCCCGCTCTTTAAAAAGCCCATGAAGAAAAGTTGAGCTCCTGGATCTCCTCCATACACTCCTTCTTCCTCCTGCTCTTGATCTGTAGTGTGTACGGACACGGCTTAACCCCATCACCACCACCCCAACCCTACTCTTGTATAACTCCACCTACATTTAGCCGACTTGGGGGGGAGCAGGTTGGATATTTATGACAGTGGAGGACATTGGCCATCCACCTCAAAGACTTTCACCCTGTATCCAAGGAAGTGGGAACGAGAGTAAAGTGTCAGTCGTCCCTGTTTTATCACAGTTACATGTCTTCTATCTGGACGTTTTGTTTCCAACCATTCCCTGATGTTTGACTTGTCTCGCTGTGCCCAGAGGGACTCATTCTCCACGTTGTCCAACACAAACTCATTGGACAGTCAGGCTCAGAGGGGCCATAGTGGGGAAACTGGGGCAGGACATTCTAGTGGACTGAGCAATTGAATGAGGTGGAAATGCACACTGCCCGTCTTCTGTGAAACGTTTTGGGTTTTTTTTGTATTTTTATTATTTCTTTTCTTGTTCCCAGTGTTAGCTGGGGGGGACGGCCTGTCTGCCACAGCTCAGAGGGTGTGTTTTCAAAAGTAACGGCATGTTAAGTGGCTAACTCAAGAAAATATAAATAGTTAGGAAATTTACATCATCGTTATCTGGGAGAGTTGACATTGATTTAAGCAGTTTTCCTCCATAGTCTTCCAGATGGCTCTCGCAGGAAATGAAACTGAAGATGAAATGTTTGCTGAACAGTTCTCAGCCCTTTAGGTAGCAGTGTAAGGGTAAAGTGGCTCTCAGAAGAAAAAAAAGGGCAATAATCTAGTTGGTCACATAGCAAGTTGAAGGATCATAAATTGTAGAGTACTTGTAAAATGCGTGCTACCATAATCTTAACTTTATGTTTTGACCCTTTGCAGCCCTGCAGGTATGTGATGGAATTCCAGAAACTACCAACAATAAAATTCCATTTCAGAATTCTGAGAAATTAGTCCTCATTTGATTTATTAACATCAATTATTATTGTGAAATACACTTGTTTTGCCCAGGGTGGGATTAAAAAAAATTGATGGCACTTCATATCTATCCGTAAGTATGAAGCCATGAGCATGTTGGCTTAGTTTACTGTAAAGACTAAGCAAAAACATGCCTAACTACACCTCTAAAGCTAGTGTTTTTAATCTGGCCCCAGGCATTTGTTGATGGACAGCAGTGGTTTCAACAGCAGCCATGCTTTATTAGGACATCTAGACCAACGGCAAAGAAGTTTTAAATTAAAGCTTTCAACCAAACTTAACAGTCATGGATGGTGACATGGTGCCTTCTATACACAGCTGGAACTCACACCTTTTACAAAACCCCATATGCATGTTGTACCACCTTTAAGTAAATACTCAGTTGCCTGTTGAGTAGCTAAAACTAGTGCAGTCTAATACAGAAGCCCTGCAGCAAATCCTGCCTTCATGAAAGTTAGTTTTAGAGATGTGTTTTATGGTTATGCAGCTTGTGGTGCAGTTGAACTGTTATACTGAGGTGTCTCCCCTCAAAAAGGGGTTAACAAATATTAAACTCAGTATAACGACACAATTCAACAGCACTACAAATTACAGCCTCAAATGACCATAGACACTTTAACCTTCATGAAGGTAGAATTTATTGCAGCACTGCTGTAAGTTTTATCTATTATATAAACTGGCAACTGAGTAGTTCCACAAGTTGCTTCAGCAGTTTTCTGTACACAAGGATTGAAGGTAATTCACTTTAAATGGTATTGGGGCCATTTAGCTAACATTTGAAGTTTAAATCCACAGACCAGCTGGGAACACCTGGCTAGGGTAAATAAATGAGGCTGTGAACCCTCAACTGCTTCTGATATAATTGTGGGAACGTAAAGCAGGGCATTTTCTTAATTACAACACTCTAGTATTCACTCAATTGCAATTTTAAGGCTAGTTCAGCAGAGAGGGAGGGTGGATCAATAGTGAGCTACAGTTTAACAAAAACTATAAAGAGTCCAGGTAGTCTGTCCTTGAATTGCATGGCTGTCTAAAGTGACAGAAAACCACATGATCATCTGATTAAACACAGACAAGAGCAGATTTGTGCCACATAGAAAATAAAGATTTTTTTTAGTTTGAAGTAACACTACCAGACCAGAGAAGGGTGTATGCCAGTGTCAGGAGATAATACAGTATTTACAGTAGACGGGACGATCTGTACAAGCTGGTAAGCGAGGTGAACGTGCTGGACAGGAAGGTAAAGGAGGAAATGAGGAGCTTCACGTTAAAACATGGTGATTTAGTCAGTGACAAACGACTACAGAGCCTCCAGTCTGCTTCTCCCTTTCATATTTGTTTTCCTTTTGTTTCCTTTACCGTCATCCATTTAGTCTTTACACATGTAGTAGTCTCTCTCCTTGCAGCCTTTTTCTTCACTCTTCTATTGGAGCATGTCCACAAAGGCATCAAACTCGTCCATGTTTTTCTCATAAACAGCCAGTTTCTCCGGCAGCGAGTCCTGCAGATAGAAAATAAACCCCCCGTTACTACTAACGTACATTCAGTTTTGCTCCAGTCTTTGCAGGACTTTGTTGTTTTAAAAATGACTTTAAACGTTTAAATCATTAGGGTAAGCAAGAAGCGTGTTACCAGGTCGTCGGCCATGGACTGGGAGCTGATGTGTAGCGAGAGGCTGGCCAGCTGAGGAGGGTTTTGAAACTCTCTGTAGAAAGTGCCCAGATCCATCGGCAACAAGTCGTCTTTAGAGAAGGCTGGACGCTACACACAGATACAGAGACATTGTTTAAATTTCACAATCAAACAGTTAAATGAAACTCTGCAGCAGAAAAAAGAAGGTAAAGAATGGGTTTATTTTTACCTGGAGTGAAAGCTGTCACTGTCCAAAAATATTCATTTAAATAGTCTTTTTTCTGAGGTTTTCGTGCAAACGTAAATAAAATAGAATATACTTTTTTTTTTTTTTTTTACAAGTAGGTCTTTAGTTACATAAAACCAAACTTTAAGAAATAGTTTGACATTTTGGGGAATGGGCTCGTTTGCTTTCTTGCCGTGAGCTGGCACCTCTGAATAACATCTCATTATATAGTCCCTAGCGGAAAGCCTGGACTGTGTTGAGTGGGCAGAAGAGAACAGAGCAATAGTTACGTACAAAGTCAACCATGACAAAGTCATCCTGCTGCCCTGATCCCTCTGAGCCCTGAGAATGGAGACTGGCCTGCAGGGGTGACGGGCAGGGAGGAGAGTCTGGAGGCTGCACCTGAACACACACACAAATGTCCCGACTTGTGTCAACCTAAAACAAGTACTTTTAACATTATACATTTAAAGACAAAGCAAAGTATTTGGCTGTATGAGAAAAGGCATTTTTGTGACATCATCATCATATTAAGTTACCATGGGATCATTCTCCTCTGAGTCCAGGCCTCTGGGAGCAAATGCAGCAAATGGCAGGTCCAGACTGGCTGCTGTTATCTACACACAGACACACAAATTCAGTGTACTCTTCAGCGATGCAAACATGACTGGCTAACAAAAATCCAAACCTAGCAGGCCTACGTGTGTGCGAGTCAGATCTGATGTACCTGTGCGCTGGGTTTATTGACAAAGGCGCCGATTTTCCTCGTGAACGCATTGAGAGACTCCACAGGGTCAGAGGGAGAAGCACTCCTCCTCCCTACATCCCTCCTTCCTTCTCCACTCTGCGACAGGCCGTCAATGTCACCGCTGGGAAGAGAGATGAGACACCGTTACAGGAAGTTTCATCAAATTCAGACCCGAAGACTCTTCTCAGAGCCAGTTCGAATACAGAATAACTAACTGGATATGAAGACGGTGAGCTGAAGCGATGTCAGGAGAGAATTACCTGCTGCCAGGTGTGCTGGGGGCGTGCTCTGCTGTCAGATGGGCATCAGCTCCATGAGGAGGGTGGGCAGGAACCAACACAACCCCACCCTCCTTCCCAGCATGCAACACCTGCAGAGGGGGAACAGAGCAGAGTTATAGTAGACTGACTAGAAATCTAAACAGTAGTTCTTTAAACACAAAACATGTTGGATAAGGATGCCATAAAATTTGGTTTTGTTTAGTTGTGCCACATATCACAGTTGAAAAATATACTTGTCAGTGCTCTGGTGGATAAACTATAAAGTGGTCGGTTTGGACAATGCCATCAGAGATTTGCCACATTGTTCATACAAAAAGGTGTCTAAACCTTAAACATATCTGGTTATATTAGGGCAGTGTTGCAGGAGTGCTTCAGGGCAATATGAGATTTTTGTTTCATCCTTCAACAATGTAATGAAGTACCTTGATTTGTTATTTGGCATTTCATTTGTTAGATTAGCTCAAAATAGACATGCATCTCTGGTTATTTTATCCATTAAAAGTGTGTGTATGTGTCAAAATCATTCAATAATATCGGCCATGCTGACGTGTCGGTCAGGCTCTGCTAAGGATCTGGAAGTGACGTAAATTGATTGGTGGCTGGTTTGTGCATCACCTGGTTTGGATTGGCAGCAGGGTGACAAAGCTCAGTAGCTCCTGCTAGAGCTACAGGCTGGTATGATAACCTGGAAGCATACAGCTACACAGAGACAGACAGAAAGAAGGAATATTAGGTTTCAGGTTTAACATTGGAACGTCGGAGCTGTGCTCCTGAGATGGGTCAAAGATTAACAGGTTTACTACTGTGGAGATGATAAAACAGGTGTAGTGGAGCTACAGTGCATAAAGCTCTGCGCTGAAATACGTAATGGATCTTTAAACAAAGTCAAAACGGATGATGGTTAAAAAAAAGGTTTTTGATACAACTCTGACACACCAAAGAGCAACACACACCCCAAAACAAATGAGAAATCTGAGTGATCAATAGTGCTGTTCAGTGCCGTTTCAAGGTGTATCACACACAGTCACACTCTCACAGTGGCCAGTAAAGACTCACAGTGTGAGTGACAAGTCCAGGAGCCAATGGAAGCTGCAGACTGTCCAGAGGGAGGGGCTTAGACAGTTTAGAGGGCGAGGGACTCAGTGTACACACACACTGAGATAATTCAGACACACACACACATACACGTACAATAAAAAGACAACAGGAAAGAAAACAAAGAGAAAAGAGAAATGAAAAACAGGTATGAAAATAGAGAGAAGTCACAGGATAAAAGAAAGACAGTAAAGAGGAGAGAGTGAGCGTGTGCTCTTACCTGAGAGGGAGGGGAGGTGGAAAAGGAGGTGGTGCAGACTTCTTGTGAGTCCTGAACCCCTGCAAAAGGTCCTCCGTCCTCCTCATCTGGAGCTCTGGACACAAACACACACACACATTATAATTTAGGCAGCAAAGTCATAAACCGATGGAGAGTCAACCTTTATATTTTGTCTTTAAAGCGTACATACACCCAGAAGCAGGGTCTGTGCGCTAAATGGAGTTTAAACTTTTTTTTTTTTTTTTTAAATCCAAACAGAAATAAACTATGTTCCTTCATTCTGTTGATGCAGCTGAGTAATGCGTTTAAAAATGCAAACGGAGTCTCTCAGGCATAAGTCACCAGGGGCTGATGTATGCAGTGTGACCTCGAAAGGATGAATTACGTCACATAAAAGCTCCTGATTGTTTGTGGCGAGGCTGAGACTCAACTGCATCACTGCGTGTTTGGTGGAGGCTTAACTTGTGAGTGGAGTTGTGGGCAGATAATGGTCGCTTCCATTTCCAGTGTTCAGTAGCTACCTGTAGTTGCAGGGCTGTCCCATGTTTGCAGGACGCTGGCTGCTGCACGGAGGATCCACAAAGTGATCCACAATGATCCCCATGATAGGAGCCGAGCGCTCAAACTGTCTGCAGAAGACCACAACAGTCCACTAGTTATGCTCATTTTGACAACAGAGTAGTGAAGGAAAATCAAATACATAAGAAATTCTATCCACTCAGAAATGTTAAGTGATATTAAAAAGTATGTTTTCATTTTAAACAAGCAAAGAATCATTTTCTTTGTAAGAAGACTGTTGTTTTACATGTAGTGTGTTAGTTACCTGTTGGACATGAACGCCAGGTTGGTGCGGTAAGCACATGAAAGTGTGACTGTGCCTACAGGGGTGCCAACAACACCGACACGTACTGTCTGAAAACCTACCAAACAGCAAACATCAGTAAACAAGAATACATATTTTAAAATGTATTTATTACATGAGTTGGAAACATTGTCTGTGTAACTTCTAGTTCATTTATCCTAAATAGGCTGTTTTTGGTCTCAATAAATGATGCTTTTAATGGGGAAACTACTTTAAAGATTGTACAGAATATTTGGTGTTTTATTGTATGTTTAGATGTGACTTACTTTCAGGACTATTAAAAGTGTATCATTAATATACATTTTTTCCTGGTCACCTCAGGAACACCAGAAAAAAAAAAAAAGACATAAATAATAAAACTAAATTTCTTTTCAGGAATAAATAATTGTATTTATAAGTTTCTTTTCCACCTTAGTCTGTAAGGTTGTACACATAAGTACACCACAGTGTAAAACCTTGGTTTTGTAATGTCTACACTAAAATATGTAGGACTGGAGTCTTTTTTCCAGTGATTTAAAACATGTCAGTCAAGAAGCTTTGAGAGTGTACAGAGAGCAAGAGTTTACAGTTACCTTCTCCTAATCCACCCAGCTGGACTTCGCCAAAGTAAATCCTAGACATAAGAGAGGCAGAAACAGGTGGTAACATGTCATAGATCAATTAAATGTCACAGACTTTTAAGGCATTTAGAATGAAAACCAAGACACTTTTTTGCAGATAAAAATCTCATTAGACTCGATAAGAAAGGAGGTTTCGTTGATTGGACTGACTGTTGCAGGCAGACTGGAGATGGATCAAAGCTGGTGTAGCTTGGCATTGAGGCAGGTAAACAAGACAGGTAGGGTCCACTAACCTGTATAATATGACATAGTCGTGTCCCTGCTTTCTAGACAGTTTATAGGCGGGTGTTACTCTGGTGATAGCCAGCAGAGACTTCAGAAGGACAGACAGACGATTGTAGACTGTATAGGACACCTTGATGTCCTTATCACACCTTCAGTAGAGACGGACAACACATTGAATCATTATAATTCAGCAGTGTGGTGGTATTTCAAACACAACATAATAAAATAGATGGACATGGCATCTATTGTTTTTGCTGCCTCTTGCTTTCTTTCTTACGTCCTTCTAAACAAAACTGTCTTTCCATAAAAAAGCACAAAGTCATTTATTATTAAGTATCTGCAAAACAGTCTGTTTACGTTTTTCTTATTAATGCAGCTATACAGCTTTCACAGTAGGCCTACATTCAAATTAGACATATGACTAACAGTGCAATATGAAGCCAGCATCACAGCTTTCCTTTAATGGTTTCCTATGGTGTTTTGTATAATCTAATGGACTGTCGCGTGGATCTGTTGTGGCAGGAAGTGTCCACCTCTAGCATGAACAAAAACACTGGTACAACAGCACTTTTCAAACAACAGCAGCACTTCAGAAATGTGATAAAACTACAAAAAGCCACTGAAACAGAGACAAAGTAACCCATTTATAACTTAAAGCAGCTGACACTTGCTGTCGGTATCGGCGCTCTCTTTACTGAAACTGCTGGCTGTGATTTCATTTTTGTGCTTCTCCATTGTTCACTCGCTCACCTTTATAGAGGCACAGACACACTGACAAACCTCTTATTTTTCGTAAACATTCCTTTCTCATTTGGCCACTAAAACAGTTTAAAATCTACTCACTTTTCATTCATCTCCAGGCACCAAGTCTCTAACTCCATGGAGTCACCCTGAGTGAGAAATAAAGAGACAACATAGGGACATTAAAGTGGACTGAAAAATAAATGTATACTTATTTAATTTTTTTTTTAAACATACAGGAGGTAAATGAGTGGTCTGTTTAGGTCCTCTGAGTGAGAAGTCATTTTATAAAAGAAGAATTTGGACAGAAGGAGATGGTCTAAGGGTGTCCTGTTGACGGAGATTTTACCTCTGACGTCTTCAGGGAGATCTCGACACACATGGAGCGCCCGATGCCTGGAAGTTGGCCAGCCAGTGCCTTCTTGGCTTCATGAGTCACCTCTGGGATGTCTTTGATGGCCAAATTAAACTAGAAGAAAAATTATTTTTATTTTACACTTAGACCAACGACAGACAATGAACTGTGAATCCAATCAATCATTACAACAGCAAAAGGTGAAAAACTAACTGAATTATTTTACCCAATCAGAGCCAGTAGGTGATGAGGATGAGCGAGTGCAGATCTTCTCTCCAAGACGAGCTTGGACAATCACCTGGACAGTCTACAGACAGGAAACCAACCAAACTGTCAACAGCCTTCACAGAAAGAGTCCAAATGGGAACTGGACTGAACTGCAGTATTCACAGTAACAGCAACATTGTTTGCTGAAAGACGTGTTGCTGTTGAATATGTTTCAACGTCTGTTTTCAATGCTGTGAGCACAAATAAAATATATCTGCATTGTATTGGTGTGGAACCAGAAATACCAGTGACAAGCATCTCAAAACCTAAACTACCTGCATGGGCAGATACCAAAAATGTTTTTATGAATCGGTGCGGGAAACAAAACTACTAGAAGGCAACCCAGGCTTCTGCCTTGTGCTGGGAACAAGAGCATCATACTGGCTTTCTCACCTTCAAGGCAAAGAACTTAATGAACTTGTCCAAGTCTTTTTTATCCTGGGGACTCAGGCCACTGTCCATGTTGTCACGACCCTGCAAACAAACAAGACAACAGTGATTGTAACCCACTTTCAGCTGTGAAAAACTCTTCTGCCCGCAGTCTGCTTGAGCAATTAGTGTACAGTTAAGGAATTAATCCAGCAGTTCAACATTGTCAGCACAAACTAGTGTTTGCCACTGCATCCAAAATTATATTTAATGGCATAAATTTGTGGATACACACACAACACACCCACTCCTTACGTTTCTTACATAAAAAAAAAAGATTTTGACTACATATACAGTACTCTGCTACCTAATCACTAACTGGAAGCAGTGTAAGATACGACGACAGCGCCGTGTTCGGCTTTAACGGGACAAACTACCGTTTTAAACTGTTTTTAATCCTCCACAAAGCCACTGTTTCTGTCACGGGTTAGCAGGCGACACGGCAGGAGCCGGGGGTCGTGTTTAACCACAGACGCCTCACACGGCACACTACACCACCTGGAAAATGAAAACATAAAAACATAAAATAAAACGCAACGCCGCCATTTCACCGACTGTCACCTAACGTCCGCGGTTTACGGCGACCGGGGGCTAACGCGAGCTAGCCGGCCAAAACACCGCGCACTTTCGCCTCAGAGCGACACGGCGCGACTTACATTCGCTTCCCCCGCCTCGACACGGCAGCCTCGGCTAAACCAAACCGATTTAATAAAGGCGACACGCAGCGACTTGCTCCGCAAACACCCGCACTCCCGTTTCAGACGCACGCAACGTCAACAGCCGCGGAGCTCCTTCTCTGTTTATCTCCTCCATGTCGACGTGCTCGGGCGGCAGCGGCACTTTCGTCGATTCGCTATTCATTAATTTTATTTTTATTTTTTTTTATTTTTTGTAAACGTGCGTCAGATATACAGTCAAGAACAAAAGACACCAAACAATTTTTTTTTGTTTACCATAAAATGATAACCTGTAGCAGGAGTAAACACAAAAACGCCACTTCCTGTGTCGAATCTGCGAGTGTACACGGGGAGCTGGGTGTTCCTGTGTCTGTTGTTTTGTTTTGTTTTTCGGGCGACAGATGCTGTAGGACTTCTCTAACAAGGTGAGAGCTCTGCCCTTAATAAGACATGAGACTACTTTTTACAGTAATATATACAACATGTGTGTGTGTGTTAATGAGGCGTCTTGTTGAAGCAAAGAACAAAGTATTTGTGGAAATGGTTGTGTAAATTATTTATGGATGTAAATTGGTTTTTACCCACAGCATGGCGATCCCCATAGCCATTCTGGACTGTGACTTACTCTTACACGGTCGAGGCCACAAGACCCTGGACCGCTTTGACCTAGACTCTGTCTCAGACAATTTCCTCCTCACACAATTTGGCTTCCCCAGAGAGTTCATCCTGTACCTGGTGGAGTTACTCAGAGAGGTGAGTGGGTGCTGCTCTGCAGTTCTGAATAACGACATCCATTTAACTACTCCTTTTTAAAAATCTGTATGTACTTCTGTGTTTTAGGCTCTCTGCAGACGTACCCAGCGGTCCAGAGCCATCAGTCCTGAGGTCCAGGTGTTGGCTGCTTTGGGCTTCTACACATCTGGCTCATTCCAGACATCTATGGGAGACACTATAGGGATCAGCCAGGCGTCAATGTCAAGATGTGTGTCTAATGTGACCAGAGCCCTGGTGGAGAAAGCTCCCCAGTTCATCACGTTCAACAGGTATGATGCCATGCTACTCTCCCCAAATTTCCGCGTAACCTTCCACCAAATTAACTGATTATTAGTGAGTTATTGAACAAAAAGTACCACGTCACACCTCACCCTGCACTTGTTTCATCGCAACATGCAAGTTTATGTTGATGTAGATGAGTAATTTACTGTAATTTACAAATTTTTGTTGCATAAAAATAGCAAATATTACAGTATGTTGCTAATGAACTGTCCATTTACAATTAAAAAAAAAGACCTTAATTTCTGCAGAGCACTAACTATGGAGAGTCAAGAAGCCTAAATTAAGCTTTATTCAAAATATTAAAAACAATAAGAGGGGGAATAAAAAGTGCAATAATAATGTTTCCCAAACAGAGATCCCTCCACCAGAGAGCAGTCCTTCCAGGAGTTTCAGAGGGTGGCAGGATTCCCAGGAGTTGTGGGGGTACTGGACTGTGTTCAGGTTTGTTATATTATGTTGTGTTAACACTTTTGAACACTTTGTATGTGGGTGACAGCCTAACTGATCCATCTTTCTCCATGTTCTGTTTCCCTCCATCTTTAGGTCACCATCAAAGCTCCAAACAGCGAAGACTCGTCATATGTGAACAAGAAGGGGTTTCACTCTGTGGGCTGTCAGCTGGTTTGTGATGCCAGAGGATTGTTACTGAGCGCAGAAACCCACTGGCCTGGTGGACTCAAAGACACTGATGTTTTACAAAGATCTGCTCTCCACAAACAGCTGCAGGACATCGAGGAGGGCTGGCTGCTGGGTGAGACCTGGATTTCAGACTCCCTACGTCATTCTGAGTCTGAAAAGGTCCAGAAAAGTAATAAAGTCCTCTCTGATTTCTGTTTCCTAGGTGACCGTCGGTACCCTCTAAGGAAGTGGTTGATGACCCCGGTTGACTGCCCAGAATCCCCTGCAGAGCTTCAATATAACCTTGCCCACACTGCTACGCATGAGATAGTGGACAGAACCTTCAGAGCCATCCAGACCAGATTCAGATGTTTGGACGGCACCAAAGGATACCTACAGGTATTTTGAACAGGTATATTTGTACCTACATTTCTTGAATGGCCACTACGAAGAGGAGATGCAGTTATGCTTTTCAATGTCTAATCTGATGTTTAACATACTCCTGTCACTCAGGGCTGTGGGCAGTAAACTGAGTATAATTCTTCTTGGAATAATCTTGATCAGCACCGAAATGGTGAGACTGTAAACACACCCAAAGAAATACATAGCTCCAAAGAAAAGTGTTCATGGCGAGGTCCAGGTGGAATATGGATTATCCAGATTAACAGGGACTCTGTTTCTGGAAAGACAAACTGATGGTGAATAGCTTGGCTACAGCACCGGTTGGTCGGTCCACCTTTTTGGTTCCAGAGTGAAATATCTCACTGACATTTTGCTCCAGACATCCAGATCACGGATATTAGTGACCGGTAATGGTGGGTTAGGTATCATAACTGCGCTTCACCATGTCTCAAAAAGCAGAGCAGGAGGACGTCTCACTAGTGTGGAGTTTTGGAGTGCGGCCTTCAATTAATTCTGTTATTAGTAATGTTTTCGGTTGCTCTGTGTGTGTGTGTGTGTGTGTGTGTGTGTGTGTGAGAGAGAGTGAGAGAGAGATAGGGAATGTTTCACTACTACATCCCTACAGCATCTCTGAATACAAGACATTAGGTCATGACCCTCATTTAATGGCTACTTGCTCACATGCTGTAGCCTATGTGAGGCATGTTTCTGGATATTAATAATGTAAGCAGCTGGCATGAAGAATCGTGAAAAAAGAACCAAATACCCAAGATAAGGAGACTGAAATCTTCTTATCTTGAGAGATAGTGGTTTTTAGAAGTCGTTTTCTCATGATAGTGGGTTAATTACCTCGTTATCTCTGGAAAAGAAATATATTTCGAAAACAACAGGTTGTTATGTGTAAATGAGGAATAAATAATCCTGTGAACTGAAAAATACTATTTCAATCCATGTAGTAGATGTATAGATAAAGGAGCAGCATTGTTCTTGTATTGCAGGTAGAAGTTAGTATTACAGCCCTAGTATTATAGTACAACATCGGTACAATAAGAAAAAATGTAAGTTTATTTCTCTCAAACATAACATGGTTTAGGTGTTACTATAGAAACACATAATAAGTTGGACAAGTAACACAACGCTTAGATTTATGATTTATTTATGAGACATTTACTTATTTATTTATTTATTTATTAGCCAATTAAATTCGGATTTCAGATCATATTATATTTAGTGTCAATTTAGAGTTTCCAATCAACCTAAAGGGCATGTCTTTGGACTGTGGGAGGAAACCAGAGCACCTAGAGAAAACCCACGCAAGCATGGGGAGAACATGCAGACTCCACACAGAAAAGACCAGGATCTTCTGCTGTGAGGACAAAGTGCTACTCACTGAGCCACCATGCTGCCCATGAGGACAACTACAAATGCTTTTGTAGCAGAACACCTGAGAGCAAGTTCTCAGGTGTTTTGCTACAAAACACTGTTGGAGGGATAAGTGTCGTGAGAAAATAATCTTACCTCATTCACTGTCCAAAGTCTATTATGGTCAAGGGGCCTGCAGGCCGAACCTTGATGACACCTGGTGGCAGTGTTTCATTTGTCTTCTTCATCCAGGAAAAGAAGCGTTTGAAGCAATTCTTCTTTTTCTTCTTCTTGTCTGAAAATCAAAGGACATTAAATACCTCAACCATCCTCAGAATAAACAACAATGTTGAATGTTTCAACAATTTAGAGACGAGATGAAACTTTCTTACCAGCGGTGGTGGGTGACAGTTGGTCGGTGTTGACCTTGTGGATCCTGGTGGTGTCCACAGCGGTGGCAGGAGCTGCAGCAGGGTGGGGACTAAACACATAAATGCACACAGTTTGTATACGAGCCCTTTTTTCATTTCGTCATGGCATCTTTAAAAAACAATCTGCTTACATTATGACTCAATTTCTCTCATCTGTTGGAGGGATAAGTGTCGTAAGAAAATAATCTTACCTCGTTGCACTGTCCAGATCTGGTGTCTCCTCCATGTCTATTATGGTCAAGGGGTCTGCAGGCCGAACCTTGATGACAACTGGTGGCAGTGTTTCACTTGTCTTCTTCTTCCGGGAAAAGAAGCGTTTGAAGCAGTTCTTCTTTTTCTTCTTCTTCTTGTCTGAAAATCAAAGGACATTAAATACCTCGATCATCCTCAGGATAAACAACAATGTTGAATGTTTCAACAATTTAGAGACGAGATGAAACTTTCTTACCAGCGGTGGTGGGTGACAGTTCGGTGTTGTCCTCGAGTTCGGTGTTGTCCTCGAGTTCGGTGTTGTCCTCGAGTTCGGTGTTGTCCTTGTGGATCCTGGTGGTGTCCACAGCGGTGGCAGGAGCTGCAGCAGGGTGGGGACTAAACACATAAATGCACACAGAGTTTGTATATTAGTCCTGTTTTCATTTCGTCATGACATCTTTAAAAAACAATCTGCTGACATTATGGCTCAATTTCTCTCATCTGTTGGAGGGATAAGTGTCGTGAGAAAATAATCTTACCTCGTTTCACTGTCAGAGGTCTCCTCCAAGTCTATTATGGTCAAGGGGTCTGCAGGCAGAACCATGATGACACCTGGTGGCAGTGTTTCACGTGTGCTGTTCAATCAAGACATACAATTAATAACATGCACAATAGGCAGCTGCCTACAACCTCAGCCGTCCTGTGTTTTCCATGTAAAAGTAATAAATGACATTCTTATCGATTACATTCCACTGATCATAACACCAATCAATAGCATTAATTCAGTGGGAGTATTACCCCATCACACCCAACTTTGATGAAGGACGAGTCAACACTTACCTGTCATCAACCTGGTCCTGGTCCTGGCTGGTGCTGGGTTCAGCTGCTGCAGACTCCAAAGATTTATTGCTACCAAAAGAAAAAATAGAAAGCTCACACTGTTATGTTAATGGCCAACAAACAGGATTCCCACCTTGTTGGGATTACTATTGTCTGATAACCTATGTGCAAAGCAGTAATGTAAGAACTCACAACTCATACATGCACACACGCGTGCACACACACACACACACTTACCAGGAGCTGTGGTGGGAGCTGCTGTTGACGTAGCTCTTGGTGATGAATGGATGTTCAAGAATACCACTGGGGGTAATCCTGTCACTCTCATCCCTCTCGAGCATCGCCGTCAACAGGTCAATGCACTGCCACCAGGGGTTACTTGGGTTCGGAGGGAACTAGTTTAGGAAGCAATTGGAAAATACAACAGTGGTCAAGTCTTTTTCCTAAATCATGAAAAGACAATGAATGAAAGTCACTTTTCAGCAGCTACTTGATCACCGTCCAGAGAACAGAACGTGTAGAACCTGTTGACTATTTGACTATTTGTTTCTTGTTTTTATCTGTAAATATAGTGTTTCATACTTGGACTACTGTGTGTGTGTGTGTGTGTGTGTGTGTGTGTGTGTGTGTGTGTGTGTGATTCCCTGTGGACTAAGCTGTGTATGAGTTCATGTGACACCATATGTTCTCTAACTTAACTAACTAGCTAACTTTCTTAAAGACTGAGGCTGGCCATTTCTGGATAGTTCATAGATGCAGCAGTCCTTGATCTATTAGTAAAAGAGTGGAAAGCATGCAGAGTCCTGTTATAGTCAATTACTTACTCTGTCATATTCAGTTTTCTCCAGGACAAACCTAAGGCCATACACCATGTTGATCATCACACAGCCCAGCGACCAGATGTCTGTGAGCTTGGCTTCAGACGTGAAAATTGCTGAGCCGAAGTCGATCAGCTTCACCTTCAAAGGCTGTCTCACATGATCCACCATCATGATGTTGCGTGTGCTCAGATCACCATGGATCACGCCAATCGCTTTCAGGGCATTCAATGCTGTGGCCAACTGCAAGTAATAATAATATCAATAATGAAATGTAGCTATAGAAAGATTTTGTTAAGGAAACTTTCACCACATAAAAACAGTGTTCTAAGCAAAAGTTACAGAGTGCTTAAATCTTAAACAATAAGATAAGATAAAATAAGTACAAGGTCAGTGCGGACCACAGTTCAAAACTGACACAGCATTTAGTTTCTAGCTGGTGCCATACCTGTTGGATGATGATTCTGACGTCCTCCAGAGGTATCCCGTGTCTGACGAAAGGCTGTAAGTATTCCTTAAGGCTGATGTCCAACACCTCAGACATCAGGCTAATCTTATCTTGGCTCACGAGGAAGCCATAAAACTTGACGATGTTAAATTTGTCCAGGTTGTGGTACATGAGCTCGGTTAGCATATAACCCTAGGGAGACGAGACAAGTTTGCTGATATGTTCACATGGACTAACTCAACAACAACGACAACAGTCATCACTACTAGTAGTTCTACCCAGAAATATTAGGAAAACAAGGTCACTTATGAGACACTTTAAAAAATGGAGAAAGAAAGAGTTTTTTGAGTAGACATCTGGCATATGCCCTACCCCGCCCCAGTTTTCTAAATGTCTATTTTGCAACTGCAAACCAAAATCAACAGTGTCCTACCTCCCCGAATAGAGAAAAGTGTTTGCTGGTCTTTATGGCCACAGTTTGATCGGTGCCTTGTTTCACACATTTGTACACCGTTCCAAAGTGACCTTCGCCCAGAAGTTTCCGGTATGTATAACCTCTGGGCACTGGGAGCGAAGATGAAATTGAATTGCCCATGGATGTATTTGTTGTTCGCAGAGCTGAAATTTAAATGGGGACAAAGAGAAGAAGAACTAGTTATTTTGATTTGTTTGTTTAGGAACATGCACCAGTAAAGCACCATACATATATATACTGGGTCCTAGTTATTAATCTAGAGGCCCTGTCTTATACTGTAGGGACCCTGTGACAATTCATTTGGTATTTACATGGTGCATGTTCCTTAATAGCTTTGTATTATGGCAGTACTGGTTGAGTGCGTTCCTAACCTGTCAGCTTATTGAGACCTAATTTTCAATTACACATTGGTAAATATCTACGTTTTCACAAATTATAAGTCAACTGCAAAACATTTACATTTTGTACTGACACAAGTGCTTCATTTGTTTCATTACATATTTCAGTGTTGTAGAAAAACGGATTATTTCTGACTTTTCATGGCAATTACATTTAGAATAAGGGAAAATAGGTGGCTGCTTTTAATGCCTTTGATTGTAAGTTAGAGGATTTTAGGAGCTCAAAATGTTGCTACATCAAAGAGAAAAGTAAAGTTAATTGCGTTACACAGTTTGGTTTAAAGTCTTGTTCTTTGGGTTGGTTTAAAGGTTGATTTCTCAGACTCAGAGCTTGATCCGGCGCTTGTCTGTCCAGTTGAACTGATAAAATGATCAGATCTCAGGTCTGTTCAAGACTTCATGTGTGACACCAGTTCTAGAACATCTTTATGTCATGAACAACTAAAGTTTTGCTTTGAAGTTACAACATTCTGTGTGTGTGTGTGTGTGTGTGTGTGTGTGTGTGTGTGTGTGTGTGTGTGTGTGTGTGTGTGTAAAATTACCAACAGTATTTTACTCCAAGGGGACAAATAAAGTAATATAATTATTACTACATTTGTTGGGTGGTCATTAAACATGACTCCAAATTAATGTTAATGTTGCTCCTGATTGTCATCAATTGCTTATTTACATGTCCAACAGACACAAACTGATATGACAATAAAAAAAATGATGACAATCGGAGTTGATATGGCAATAAAAGAAATGACAGTATGTCAGTGTTAATTTACTTGACCTGATTGTAAACGCTTGTTTGAAATAAGAGTGAAATCACGCACCAATCATGCAGCTTTTGTGACTGTAAACTGAAGAAGAACAGGCTGAATGTCATCCCTCGTCATCTCTCCTCTCTGCAGTATTCTCCGGAGAGGAGTTCGTCCATCCTGCTGGCCTGCTGTGTTCTCCACAATGCCTCCCTGCAGTCCGGATTAGACGCCTGGACTCTGGAGAGAACCGACCCTCTGGAGCAGCCCGAGAGCCTCGAACAGAGACCCGAGGACCGCGACAGCCAGGCAGAGGACCTCCGAAAACAACTCGTACTCAAACACTTCAGCTAAACTGCTGTCGAGGTCAAAGGGGATCAAGACTGAATTAAGACTGGGACCAGAGCAAACCAAATAAATGACAGAAAAGTCACATTTAAAGCAAGAAAGTCCACTGACACAGTGTTGCTGATGCAGGTTTTTAATATTTTGCTGGTTTCTACTCTACTGACTACACTAAGATAACATATTTGTATATGGAGGAACATGCAAGACGCTATACAACAAGCCAAGACAACATTACACCCAAACACATTTCAAATAGCTGAACTCCCTGGAAAGTGCTTGATTATTCTCTCTCAAACATTCATAATAATCAAGCACCCCCTGGGGTTTTACAACTATTCAGACTGTGTGCAGCTTCTGTGTTATCCCAGTTTCTTTACAAGTGGAAAAAGTCACCCTCCCTGTTATTTTTATGTTTTTAATCCCTCCCCACTTTACATCTTCCTCCCCAAAAAATCCACTGATTTTCTCCAATTTATTTTCTTTCCCACGTGATTCACAGGTTAAAATCTTGGGACTATGTCACAATACAAAAACAAGGCCCTTATTTACAACAACTGCACATTAAGTTGTCATTATTTATGTACACCGGTGCATTAAGACTGTTAAGGGTGAGAGTGACAGGATGTTTGTGCAAACGGGCTGCAGTCACGTGATGTTTTTGTGTACACGTAGCATGAGGGGCACAAAATGAAACAGATACAGAGACAAATAAGAAAAACAGAAAATCTGTGGTAACTAATGTTTTGGAGATCAAAATAGGATTTCTGAGTGTTTTATGAATGAGTTGTGATTATTTCAAGGGTTTGGATTGGGACAGTGAAATGTTTGTTTTTGTCATAGCTTTTAATTTGAAGGAGTACCATGACCTTTAAAATAGTCGTTTTCAGGAGCATCATTGTGGTTTTTTCTCACATTGTCAGAATAGTGGTGAAGAAATAAAGACTTTCTGTAAATGTCCTGGTGTTCCTTCAAATTGCGAGTACTTCCTGGAATGTATTAGTCCCCTGATTGGCTTCATCAATATATACACACTTTCTACAAACAGGAATAAATACAACATACACTGCTGTCGCATGAGCACAGTTAACATCGATGTTGAGATGTTTCCTCAGCTGCTTCGTTTGGGGTTATAGGATGAATTTATGACAGAAAAATATCTACATTAAGTGTTATTGACAATGTTTAATTATTTTTAAATTCTGCAGTTGATTTGTGATTCATGTCTTTGGCTTTTTGGGTCAAGAAACTTCCGCTTGAGGGTAAAAATGTGATTTTCTTTTTAAAGGTTCAATTGTACAAAGCTAATTTTCATTATTATTATTATTATTATTATTAAATCATGAGGGAACAAGAAAGCCCCTTTGTGGTTTTCATGCGACAGCAGTGAAACATAAAACACTGTATTACAGTTAAAAGACAGATCATGTCAAAGTTTTACCCTCCATGAAACGGCATTTAAACTACACACCTAAATGCCGAAACACAACATACGATTCCTTTTTTTTGTGCATAAAATAAATATGCTCTTTTTTGATGCTCATAATATATTATAAGTTGTATTTTTGTTATTTTTGTAGACATTATTTAGAAAAACAAGACAATAAGATGAACTAACCTTAAAAACAAGTTCAGTATTTATTTTTTTGTTGCATAAATTAAATATGCTCTTTTTTGATGCTGCAAATATATTACATATACCATTTTTTATTCCATAAAAATACTTTTATGTCATGTTTCCCAACCTCTGTCAGGACCCCTTTAACGGTCCCTTGTTATGAAAATATGGTTTCCCCCAAAAAATGATGCAGAATTTTGGTCATTTTAACTTCAGAGGCGGATTTAAAAAGTGGAAAAATAAAACGTATCACATATTTTGTTGTAACTCTTAACTGCCAACACATCACATAGCTGTTTGTTGAGCAGTTCAAACCGAGGCTGGCTCGTGGCAAAAGGTGAAATTCCCCCCAAATACTGTACATGCACAGTAAAGTGAAATAAAATGTTTCACCCAGATAAATCCTGATCATTCATCCAGTTTATGATCAGTTAACAGAAACAAGAGCTAGAGAGATGACAAAATAAAACAATGTGTGATCTAGTTATCGTTACGTTTCCAGGTTTGTCGGCTTCAGGTTTAAGGCCAAGTCGGTCACATTTGACTGAAGTAAGTGGAAGGCACTTTAAAACGGCACAGCTTCCTTTTAAAAAGGATGCGTTTCTAACATGTTAGTAGTAACACGTGTTGCATTCATTATATACTCTTATTAACACAGAGCTGAAACCATTATTCGATTAGTTGATTGACAGAAAATGAATCGGCAACAATTCTGATAATCGATTAATGACTTCATTCAGTTACCAAGTGAAAATATTCTCTGGTTTCAGCTTCTCTAATGTGAGGATTTTCTGCTTTTCTGTGTTTTACATCATTGTAAAAATAATATATTTGGATTTTGGACACTAGACATTTGAAGATGTTACCTTGTGCTCTGGGACGTTTTATACACCAAGCAATTAATCGATTAATCAAAAAAAAAAAAGTTTAATCTATAATAAAAATAATTGTTAGTTTCAGCCCTTTATCAATATATGGTACGTGATTGGTTAGACATGACAGCACTGATCCGATGTAGTGCATCCAGAGTGCTTTGGAGGTAAAATACGAGCACCATGTGCCAACATAAACTACAATCCCACAGTGGAGGTCTGTCAAGTTTCCATATTTCATGTCTCTCTCGACATTAAAACCACATTTCCCATAAAGCTCTTTGCTTGCTCCTGCAAAGAGGATGTTGCTTTCCCTCTAATTGGCAACGCTACGCTATGACTCTGGAAGCTAAAAGCAGCTAATAATTGTTTTAGGTCTGTCATGACATGATGACAATTTTCACATCATCACAACTTAAGTGGCTCATATTTGCCGGTCTTCTAGGCAATGGTCTGACTAGTTTTGTTAAAATGCTACAAATTGGTTCTTTAATTAAGGCATTATGTTTTTAATGATTGTTTAAACTAAATATTAATAGTTTAGTTGGATATTTAAGATGATACTATATTTTATGCATTAAAATGTTCCTTTAAAATCAAGTATATTCAGCGGTGACAGTCTGTAAGCAGAGATGTGAAGCACCACGTAGATGTGGAGGATGTGAGGACTGCAGTGTCTGAAGTCTTGGCTCACTGAGGGGGATGATGGTGGACTGACTGACTGTAGATTTGGGTCCAGTTGGATGTTGATTTGAAGCACGCCGAGTTCAGGAATCTGGAGGTTTAGGGCTTTTTTTTTTTAGGGGTCAGAGGTGAGAAGTCATGAGGGGGAGGGACCAAGCTGTGTCAGAAAATCTCAGACACTCCGTCTGGTTTTGTTTCTCTGAGGAGAGAGGAGGCACTCAGTTAATGTTGAGAGGACAGTAAAGCTTTTTGACACAATCACAATTTATATATTTTTCTACCTCTGGTCTAACTTGGGCCCTGTCTGGTTGCTGTGTGCGTCAGCTGTGTATCGGCTTGTCTGGATGTGGGAGCGGCCCTCTGACTGCAGCCTCTCCCCTTCTGAATTCACTAAACTCTCCTCCAGCGGAGCCCCTTCGTTGTAGAAGAGCAGGCTGCGGGAACGGACTGCAACACACAAACACACTCTGGTTTTCATTCTCATGTCATCTGGGCTGCAAATTCATTCATTTCATGGACTGTAAGTTTTGGATTGCCTACATTCATAATCAGTTTTTAATTTTGAACATATTCAGTCAAACAATAGTACAAAACGTTATGGTGCACTCATTTATCAACACTGTTTTATATCATTTTAAATTGAATATCTTTGGGTTTTGGACTTTTGGTCGCACAGAACAAGACATTAGATATCGTCACCTTGTACTCTGGGAAACTGTGATAGGCCATTTTATTTTCCAATTGTTTCAATAACAAAAATAATTGTTAGTTGCAGACCTAGTTTTAAGAACATTCAAAAATAATGTTTTTGTAACTTTGGAGTAACTAATGGGAATACTAAGAATGTGGAGGTATTGTTATCAGGGATCGTGTTGTTAAAGGTAATTCTCCTTATTGAACTTAATAAAACAAAGAAACGGTTGGTCAGTGGGTCTCTACAACTACTGGCCCTGTTTCCATGGATATTTATAGCGCCACAGTCACTTCAAATTCCCTCTTGACCAGCATTTTGTGTCATCACAAAGTACCTTGACACAAACAGAAATTTGCTGTTGATGTAAAGAATAATCCGTGATGATTTTAGTGGCACCGTGACCTTTTCTCAGCCACCACCATCTTTCCAAAATCACCACAAGAAATGAAATGAATGAAATATTACATCAGTTGTATTTTAGGTTGTAACACACTGTAGCCTCTGGGGGCCACTAGCAGGGCAGAATTCCCCTGATGGGTACAGTCGAGCAGACTTTTTCCCTTACCACTAACCAAGAGGATGGTAGTTGGCAGAAAGGAGTGGTGCCTAACGTGATGACAGCCTAACGTCTGTTTTCAAAAGGGGTTTCCCAAGAGTAAGCAGTCAAAGAGTGAATTTATAGGGAAGTGGAATGCAGCAAAAAGTGAAAGTCAATACTTGTGTCTTCTTTACAAGTTGTCTTTGAGAGAAATAACTCTGCAAAAATGCATTTTATGATCTGTATTATCAACTGTTGCACTCTGCTTGTTATTCTTATCATGAATCTTGGAGCTTTTCGTTCTATCCCTGTGAGCCAAGGAGGAGTACAAAAGGAAAGTTTATGGGTAGAGTTTTTAATATACTATAATAGAACGACCATTTCTATAATAATGTTGAATAATAGGTGACAGATTTGCAGACCTACCCTGACTGGTGGTGTAGAGGTCTGCTGACGGAAGAGGTGGAGAGGAGGAGGGATGAGAGGAAGAGGAGGGTGAGGACAAAGAGGAGGTGTCGGTGAGGAAGGAGAGGGGGGCGAGGCAGGGAGAGAAGGAGCCCAACACCAGGACAAAACACACGGCCATCATCTGCACAGAGAGAGGAACAAAAACACTCACGTTAATAAATAATCAGAACGGAAAAGTGGCCAATTCCAGAGACAACGTGAATAAACACAACAGGACATCAGGGATAAATAGCTGAAGGTAATTATGCTAGAATGATCTACAGACGTTTACAGATACACAGAGCTTCACTTCATTGAAATATTTATGGTATCTTCATGTATAAGATCCACATATAACAGAAATTTCAAACTTGCTTTACCGTTTCTTTTATTTAAAGCAAAACCAACCACAGTTGCATACAGCTTGAGCTGAAGCTTAATGGGACTTTGATAAGCCTTCTGGATCTAAAAACTATTAAGCATTTCCAGGGACCAGAAGAAAAGTATATACACAATATGAAATTAAATAGAAAACTTTTTATAACATGAATTTAACCCAACTCAACAAACAGCAACCCACCGGTCAGCCAGTCATTACAAACTTATGCTCTGCAGCTAAATTTAGCTCAAAGCCACTAGAACGTCAATATAAATGTGGAAAAATACGTTTCCAAAGACACTAAATATTTCTGGCTGAACTGTGAGGAAAACTGTGTCTAAAATGATGCACAAGACATCTAGAATATTTCAATTCAAGAGCTGGAACAAGATGATACAGAATATACATGCATACATGTGAATGTCAGAACAGTGTGGATTAAGATTCATTTTACAACCTTGAAACAATTTAAGGGGAAACAAAAGGCGAAAAACAACATCAATATTTACCATGAGGCATGTCCCTGTTTGAGTTGAGGCCATTTTACAAGAGCGGGGGACAACTTTCCCTGAAATCAATGACTGAAGTTTCTGGAGCTGCTGTAGGAGAGACCTAAAGAGAGACAAACAGAGACATTAAAGAGCAAGAAAGCCAGAGGACATCATTTCACAGGTAGAGGAAAAGAGTGGATGCACAAGTAAAATTCAAGGCTTGGTGGAGGATATTTTCTTTCCCTGAATTAAGCCTCTGAGGCAGCACTTACCCTCTCACAAATTGTGCCTCACCTCAAAGAAGTAACACCAGGTAAAATCTTATATTTTGATATTGTCGTACAGCTGGTCAAGGTTAGGATTAGAGCCTTTGTTGGAGTTTGAGTCTGATGATTTGTGTAGAGCCTGAGAGGAAAAGTTGCCTGAGAGGTTAAACTCAGGGCAGGAAACAACCAAATACATAGTCCATAAGGTATGCATTCCCACTTCTTCTATGGTTATCAATATTGGGTTGATTGTACATTAAAGTCATCTTTATCCACCTGATTTCCTGTTGCTTCGTCAATTAGCCAGAGTAAGTAAAGAGTGCAGTAGAGTTGGACGGAGTACACCTGTAAAACCACTAGAATACAGTATGTCAGTGGGATCTGGGGAGCAGGGTTGTGATGGTATGAGCCGTCAGTGGCTGTGAGGACACACTCTGACCACTAAGTGGAGACAGAGAACCAGTTACTGCTGAACACGCTGTGAACCAGCCCCCCAGCAAGTCAGTCAATCATTTAATAAGGTGGAAACTAAACCAGACAGTAAACTGTTCAGTCAGTCAGTCAGTCAGATATTCAGGTGGCAAACTAAACAGTGAGTCAGTCTGCTGGTACATCTAATGTTTCCAAGCTGGTGTCCGTCACACGCACCAGAACGGAGCGTTAAACTGCGAGTTGCCAGCTGTAATAAACTTATGTGGGATGATACTGACCAGCATCACTCACACAGGACTTTGATGTAAACCCACAGTAATTTACTGCTAAAGTTATTGCTGCTTTAAATACACAGTACTTCATGCTGGTTGACTCGGTGAATGGTTGTCTATGTGTGTAAATATTCAGCAGAACATTTAATTAATGTATTAAACAAAACTGGGGCTGTGTTTTTTTAAGGGAGCTAGGCTAGCAGTTTCCCCCTGCTTCCAGTGTTTGCGCTAAGCTAGGCTAAACATATCGTGAACCTCTATCAATCTTAGTGGTGGTGCAAAACAAAACATCTGCATGTCTGTGCATATTTAATGCTACATGGAGGTGGAGTTAGGATCTTAGGATCTTCTTCTTGTACAGCTAATAAACCAGTAGCACTAACGCGGTTCTGTATGAGTCAAAGTGGACATGCAGTAAAGAAACCATGCATGGAGAACAAAATGACCACTAATAACTGCATTTGGGGTATTTTCAGGAACTGGGAGCTTAAATTTAGTTCATTCGTTTAAAACTTTTTTTAGACCTGCACACAGCTCTGGACTTAATGTGAGAGTGAGCGTGCTGACTCATGTTCCCCAGTTTGTGCCAACTCATTGTTCCTCTGTGTGGTGGTTTAACATATTCATCAGTGTGAGTGAGTGTGTGTGTGTGTGTGTTGTGGGAAGGGAGGGGGTTGCCTTCCATGATGAAAGCTACTGTTAACTCGCAGCTTTAATGACAAGCCGAGGCTGCCACAGACAGACAGGCGTAGAGACAGACCCCCCCTCAACCCTCAGCCCTCTGTCCCACCACACCTACCCACCCATCTACCCACTCACTCCAGGATAATAGCAGATTGGTTTCATATTGTTATAATAACAGAGGAGGCAAACAGAGCTGGGTGAGCCTACACTTTGACAAATTTCTGTTTAGACTCCTATAATTCTCTCACTGTGACACACTGCATATAAACTGTAAACTCAAAAAGGTTTTACATACAGAGCATAAATACTAGTATGTATAACCTACGGTGAAGTGGTTCTGCCTTTGAAGACTACATAACTGCAGCTCAGTCAAAGCTTTCCTGCTTGCTGTTATAATAATTGTTATTTCTCCAAGAAAGATTAAAGAAAAATGAGACCCAGTTCCTTTCGGCCCTGCTGCAACACAGATCATTTAACTCTCTGCTTATCAAGCTGCATTCTTTGCCATCTTGATGCCGTTTTCTGTGATAATAATCCAAACATCATTACGAGAATGTTGGGTGTGTTATTAGTGTTTGGAGCCAGTGCACAACAGCTTCAGTCGGTGCAGAGACACAACAGCAAGACAACAGTAATGTCAGCCAGTGTGTGTGAGTGTGTGTGTGTGTGTGAGCCTCACCTGTTGGCGGTCTCCAGGTTCTCTACTTTTCTCCACAGGTCACTGTTTTCTGACGTGTAGCTCTCCACCCTGATACACGCACACGGACAGACAGACACACACTTAGTTTTCTTCATTTGAGAAGACACGCGCACACACACAGTGGCGTGCAGACCAGTGTGAGTCTTCACTGCAAATCCATAGCTCCACGCATAACATCCATTTACTGATTTTAAAATGATATCACTCGTCAAAGCTGGACAACCAACCGTACAATGTGGGCAACTGCCACAGGGCCCCAGACCTCCAAGGCTCCCAAAAGCCCAGGGTTCACTGTGTGTCAATTAGTTGCACATAATTTGATTAATTTCAGTTTGATTATGGGAATGTGCACCTCTAAAGTAGGCCCTGCCTTTTACAGAGGCTTTTTGTCAAAATTTTGTCTTAAGAGCTTTATCATTTCAATTTATAGTGTGCTCTTGTGGTATATTTTCCCATGTAAAGTTGTGTTTTATCAAATGAAACACAGAAAACCTGGGCCAGGTAGTATTATTCCACTGTATGAGCACTGGTTGGTTTAAGGGTTATGTGTAGTCTGCTGTGTGCACTGGACTTTAGACAAGTGGGGGTGAATAGGGGCCCCAACAATAATTTGTAGGCACCCTAACTGGTTAATCTCACTCTTTTATATTCCATCCATCTGTCAAGCTAATGTTATGCTAAAGTTTGTGGATCCACACACACACAGAAGAGTTGTGCTTCTTGTAGCTGGTGACACACATATTTAGCTTTTAAATTATTTAGATTATTGACTGATTGATTGATTGATTGAGTATTATTCTTCTTCAGCTAATATAAGTCATATTTAATGCTTTCCATGCTTTGTATAAACCAATATGTACATTCTATACACTTAGATGGACTTTATATACTAGACGCATGATATATCATATTTAAATTAATTCACGCTCATACAGCCATGATGGAGATACTTAGTGATAATTGTGATGGACAAATTTTAAATTAATTGTGACGTTTAAATTCTCCTATAGATCATTTTTGCACAAAATACAAAAGATGTTCTCCTTCCAACTGTGTCTTCCCCTCATCCCTTATCCTTTTTTCTCCCTCTGTCATCCCCTGCTAATCCTATTGATCTCTACTATCAACTAAACATCTTGTTAATCTTGTACTCTGTTACTCATAATCCTCCTGATCTCCTCCTGTGTTTGGTTTGAATACGGCTCTTTCAAACGCATTCCTTTCAGCAAGTCGTCCTGCCTACAATAATCCGGTCCTCATGTCCAAAAAAGAAACATAAACACAAAGAGGATATAAAGAGGAGGATTTTGGTTTTTACACACCTCCTCTTACTTCTCTGTTGATTCAGCTAAAAGAACACAAGTGTCTCTCTACTCTAATGGGATCAATAAGACATTTTGTCACCACCTGTATGAACCTCTTTGGGTACTCAACTACTAATTGCACCAGTTTACTTTTTGCTACGAAAGCGACGTCAAAGCAAGACCACATTTCCCCTCTCTTCCACTCTCCCTGTCAGGGACTCTTTGACTCTGACCCATGTGTTCAGCAGGTTACTGGAGTCCTGCCATGGCAAGGAATGGCCAGAATAACAAAGGAAAGAAAAGAGGAAGGAGTTTCTGTTAACGTTTGATGATGAAATACATTCTGTAAGTATTATGTGATCATCCGGACATTTGTATCTGACCCCACAAGGGAGTTTGCTGCCTCCAGTTTAATCTCCTGCAGAGCTCTCGGGTCTGTTACCACACTCAGCTCCAAAACCTCTAAAATACAAAAACAGCATCTTAACTAAACTATAACTGACAAGTTCACTAAGCATTACGTGACTATGTCTTTTCTCTCTTTTGTCAGTTGCATTTTTCATGTTTTTTCTGTGCCGGTGATGCACATAAAGAGCACACAATTATGTATAAGAAGGCCTGTGGTTAGATTCAACTCACTAGCCAACATGGCTGCCTTCTGGACCAAATGCAACACTCTGAAATACATGGTTAGACAGCTCGGAGAAGTGGAAGAAAAAAGGTATTCATTCATTGCATAGACATTGCTATATAACCTGCTGTTCAAGCACTTCAAACAGTTAGACTGGCATGAAAAATATACAACACTTATTCCATGATTTTGTTCTGATTCTGCTTTACTGAAAAACATCTGAGGTAAATGAAGAGTACATAACAGACTGTCTGGTAATATTGTATATTATTCTAATTGTCATCAAATCTCATCATAAGAGCAAAACCAACAATGAATTGATCGGACTAACAAACATATAGCTCCATTATTGTTCAAAAACTATCAAAAACATTGTTCTTTCATTATGATGAACATGGGCTGTAGTTTATTTTTTTTCTGCTGCTGTAAATACTGACTAGAGCACTATTTGTGTATAAATCTGCATTTTAAAATTGTCCCCACAAAATGCACCATTTACTCCTGTTTGAGTAACGTTTGCTAGAAACTACAGTGCCCAGATGTTTTGTTCCAGACTGCAAGAACCAAGTGTTCTGAATAATCTGGAAATCTGACTTGACAGCTCCGACTGGACTATTCAAAATAGTCATGGCCACTAATATACTGTAATATGGTTACTTTAATACCTTTTGAGGGGACTATAATGAGAATGGGTTTGGAAATTGCAAAAAGACAGACAGATACAAAGGTAAACCAAAAGGAGTGGAAAAGGAATGGAAAAACTGGGGACAAAGATTTTTTCCAAGCCTTACTTTTTCTCCAGACATTCCACATATTCTTTCTTCTTCCTCCGACTCTCCTGTGCTGAGATCTGGGTAGAAAAACAGAAAAATATCAGCAAGTTACTAAGACGTTTGTGTGGTGTTTTTACAAACCTTTCTTAGTGTTAGACACCTAAATAAACTTGCTCACATGGAGCTGATTTGCAGCCTTAGTAAATGCTTTGAATCCTGTTTGTTCATCAATAATGACATTTCTGTTTCACCCGCATCATTTTGATTTATTGTCTGAGCTTACTGATGCCAGAAAAATGCCACCACTCAACGTATTTTTTCAGCTCTGCTTCACTCTCACAATAGAAGGCAGTCTGAGTCACTGATTCTGTAAATAGCTCATGTTTCTGATAAATCCGATGTGAGAACAACCAAAATGAAAGGTGCCGTGTTTACCTTATTTTTAATCTTCCGTCGGACTCTCTTCAGTGCCTTCTCTTCACTCTTAGTGAGAGGAAGTTTGTTAGGTACCGGGTAGCCCTCAGCAACCAGGGTCCTCTTCTCTTCTTCTGTCAGCAAGAGGGGTCCTGAACCCTGCAGCTTCTGCACCACGAAACAAGCACTTCATCAGTATATTTACAGCCATTATCAACAATTTATGTTAGAATAAACCCTGCAGGCAACTGACTCATCAGCTTTTCCTTTGAGCAATACTTCTACATAAAGTTCAGCGTGTGATTTCTCACATCAGCATGCTTTCAAACTCACTGCAGAAAAGAGATTACAGAGAAAAATATTGGACCTGATGCTTTGACAGAGTTTTCTGTGAACACCTGGCATTGTAATAATCTGCAAAGAAAACAGCAAATTCTCAAAAGTCCTTGTTTCTTCACAGAAAAGGAGCGGTTGTTCTTTAACTCACATGTGGTGCAGTGAGGAGAGGTGAAGAAGAGATGGCTGAGGAAGAGGAGGAGGAAGAAGAGGAGGAGGCACGACCTCCTGGCCTCTGTTGTGATTGAGGGGAAGGCGGTGGCAGAGGGAGGTGTGGGGAGGAGGGAGGGAGGGAGCCGTCACTGTCGCCGTGGTTACTGCTGGGAGGGGTGGGGGGGAGCTGGAGAGCGTCGTCTAAAGGAGAGGAGATAAAACATTGCAGGGATTAGACTGAATGGCAATCTTTCTGGGGATTACGTACATTTGTGCCACTTCCTATATTGAATTGTGATACCAACGTAACATGTGTGCCTCTGTCTGGTGTGTGTGTGTGTGTGTGTGTACCGCTGGGCAGGCTGAGGTACTGTCCAATCTCTCTGGGTTCATCTTTTATGGCCACTGGCTTCACACCGTCTTGAGTGCGCTCCTACAGAGACACATAAACAACAATAATGCTCATGAACATTGCTTTTGAACTGAAGCTGGTAAACAACAACAACAACAACGTAACTCGCTGTGTTTTGTTAGTGAGGCACAGGCCTGATGGGATGCTAACCGTGTGTTTCCATGGCGATCCTCTGTGTGGGGGGGCAGGGCTTAAAATGAGAGGCGGGCCTTCCAGGGGCTGAGGGTCTAACCTCTGACCCACATCAGGCTCCTCCTGTTTCACCAAGATGGCTGAAAGGTCCTGGCTGAAGTTCCATTCAAATTCTAAGGGAAAGATAAAATACCATCAAATCAACATAACACCAACACATTTACAAAGACAATTTTGTTCCACACCAAAGCTTGATGTGTCCATTTGTAGTATTTTGAAGGTCCTTGTTGAATTCCTTTATTTGACATACCTGTGAGAGTAGGCCTACTTTTAAAGTTACTAAAACTAACCCTACTTGACAAAATAATCCCAACTCAAGGTCCCCTTAGTAGCTTTTTCCGCAGTTTTAAGCTGTATCACACATGAAGTATCTGATGAAGACAGTGTGATATGGTTGCAAAGCTAGTAAGTGGACCGTGAGTTGGGATTTTATTGTCAAACTACTATTTCCAAGATCAGAAATAAACTTGGCAATGGTAAAATGGTGATAACAATGGTGATAAAAATATATATCACATGTTCACCCTAACTCCAGCCTAGAAAGCTCCTTTCCCTTTTCAAATAGCAGAATGAACTTCAATTTTCTGAGCAACTTAAGTAAACCCAACTATATTTCTCTCAAGGGAAACTTTGCTGTAGGTCTTCCAATGGGAAGTAACTGGTAGCTTATAAATCACACTTTCAAAGAGCTTCCCCAAAACATTTGAGCACTTCCTGACAAAGCTGGTTATTATAGACTGCTGGACGACGTCGCTCTGGCAACTGTGGTACATAATTTGTCTCCAGCGAGTGTGTATCTACCCTGAAATAAAAGATGGGCTGAACCAGCCACTCGTCTTTAGTATCCTTCCTGAGACAAGAAACAGTTCCTGCCTTTAAACACTGTAGAAAATACACATAATTGAGTGACCCAACAATGAGGTCAGAGTACAGTTTCAAAGGAGGTTCACCAAAGCACAATGAGGATATATTTCTAAGAGCATCTCACAGGTACTCCATTGTTTAGTCTACTGTGAGCTGCAGGAAGTATTTTTAGGTACATAAGTGCCACTGCAGGGCTGCAGGAAAGTTAGTCACTAGCACTCCTGGTATGTTTTGTGTCCTAGTGGGCAAGATGATGAAGAGGCCCTGGTCCTCCCTGCCAGCACCGGCCAACCTCCTGAAATGAACTTCTGACAAACCAAAGTTATGGGAATTGTAGTTATGTAGCTTGACCCATACTTTGGACTAAAATATGGGATATCTCAGCCTCTGTTGCATCAATTTTAACCTCCTTTTTTATGCAAGTCCCCCTTGTGTCTTTAATACACATTCTTGTTCAAAATAGTCAAGTCTGTTTATTTGGACAGTGCTTGTTCACACAGACAGAGTTTATAATGATAGATGTACTGAGAGCTGAAGGTTAACTATGTACACTTTCAATTAAGGCCCTTTTAAAGGTGAGCTGATTAGGCACCACATTAGGCAAAAGTCCACCTAACACTCTATATGAACGTTTTTTAACTTTACATTTAACGTTAAAAGTGAAAAGTTCTGGGCCATGACAAAACTTTTTAGAGGCAAATAGTAACAAAAAAAGTGGCTGCAGGTAGAGAAGGAGGAGTGTATGAGGTTTCATCGAGTCAGCATTTCTTCATTTAAGAATAAGACATCAACACCAGGACAGGACTCTGATGTTTGACACACACAGTGTATGGAAAGAGAGCAGACGCAGTTTAACAAGAAAAGGGCTGCTGTGAGTGTGTCTGTGTGTGTGTGTTTGGAGTGAATGTCATTTTAATCACCTCCTGGTTTCCTAGCAACATTCAGCTGGTAAAATGCTCTGAAGTTTACAAGCTGTGTGTGCTGGGTGGAAGCAGAGGGGGGCGGAGGTGCGTGCCCGTCAGAGAGCTGGCGGCTTATCTTGTTATCCTGTCCAACACTACAGCCGGGATCAAACCCTGTGGCTTCTTTCTGCTGTCTTAGAAAACCAAACTCAACGCTGCAATCTGTGCAACACTGACCTCAAGATTGTCATGAAGGACTGTTTGGGGGGTTACTAGAAAAGCCCTGAGCCAATCAGTATCAGAGTCAATTAAGCCATTTTTAATTTCTTAGTATCAGCTGTTTTGGTTTATTTTAACCGAATAGCAAGAGCATAATGGGCACAAATATGACATACTGTTACAATCAAAAGGGTCAGTGAACTGCTCATTAGCCCACTGCATTCAGACTTGTAGACAAGTGGGGATTTTGTGATGTTGGCACTAGAGGAAAGGCCCAAGTGTTACCAAAATCGTCACTAATTGTGGTGTTTGTTTTGAGGTCAGATCCTGGATCAGTAGTGTAAAGTGTTTGGATTTCTGGCACAGATTAATTCAGTGATCGTTGGAGTGCTAATGAGCCAGTGACAATTCCACAGCAGAGCATGTTAATGTCACCACACCAACAACACATCCTCCTAGAGTCAGGTCAGCCGTAGTGTAGGGCTGCGACTAACAATTACTTTCATTACTGATTTATTTGAGAATTATTTTCTTGATTAAGCAATTAATTGTCTGGTCTATTAAATGTCAGAAAATAGTGAAAAATGCTCGTTATACACTAATTTAACGTCTTCAGGTGTCTTGCTTTGTCCGACCAACAGTCCACAACTCAAATATATTCAGTTTACAATTATATAAAACATAGAAAAGCAGCAAATCCTCACATTTGAGAAGCTGCAGCTAAGGAAAGTTTATCATTTTTGCTTGATAATTGACTTGAGCGATTAATCGATTATCAAAAAAGTTGACAATTTATTTTCCCTCGACCCTGGACTTATTGATTTAGAGCCCCTCAAAATCAACAATAAGGGCCATTTATCACAGCGGTGCCATACTGTAGCATGGAAAACACAGCTGCAGCTAATAAAATAATAATGTGCATAATAAGCTAATGAGTAAGTAGCAGAGACACGTCACTATTACTATCAAATATTATCATGGAAACCTAGCTACCAGTTGTCAAGATATCTTGCCGTGGGCCATAATGTTGAATAGACTAATGTACAGTATGACTGCATATTAAAAAGATTAGGAGCACGGTGTGAATTCAGCTTTGAGGTGAATCCACCGTTTACCTATTCCTGACATCCTCTCTATAAGTAAGAGCCTCGGACGCCTCGCCTAATGAGGCCGGGTCCTGCTGCTAGCCTGAGCCTCGTTAAGCCTCCTGCTCTCGTTAAGCCAGGGCTTGATTGGAAGCCCTCTACCACCATGTTTTAATGAATACCAGAAGCTGATAGCCAATGCATAGGAAGGTTGTCCTGTACATTTGTAGCTACTCTGCTAGTTTCATCAAAGAGAGAATGACACACCTCTTGACGGTGTTGGGAAGAAGTTTGATTAAAAATTATTACATTATTTTACTGTTGTACATGACTGTAGACTGTTTTCTTTCTGCCTTTTCTTCTTTTTCCTTCGTATTAACAGAGTTTATCTTCATAAATATAATACTATGTACCCAATAAAGAATAATGTCCAAGTCATTGCACGGACTGTAGCTGACAAAAGAGTTATGCTTTGATTTGCACGTTGGCTTAATTAAGGTGTTGCATTAATAGTATGTGCATCATTTCAGACTATTGTTTTGTATTTTTGTAGTATTGTTCAGTGTGAAGTAAATGTAAAAGATGCTGTGGATGAAAGTAATAAAGTCAAACCTGATCCTCTCCCTCACCTTTATGGAAATTCTTTGGATGCTGTTAATAAAAGAAAATCTGCCTGTGTGGCTAGTAAACCCAGCTAAGAAATCCTATCACAGAGCAATGGCTAATGACCAAAGGCTCCTGGCAGTCATCACAGGGGGTTAACGGAGGAGAGGTGGTGACTGTGTTTGATCTCAGTGGGACAGAAGAAGTATTAAAACAGTAGATGGAGCAGCGCAGCAGGAGCTGCAGTAAAACACACAGCTTCTCTTTGACTGAATGAGAGCAACGAGAACTAAAGACCACAGGCTGAGAGAGATGGAGAGGGGACAGGAAAGTTCAAAACGAGTATCAATTATCATATGAAAATCTGTGTGGTGAATGCCATAAACATCCCAAAGCAACATATTTAAAATGGTTGAAGATGACCTCCATACTCAGGATGTGCTGTTGGCATGAAAGAAATGGAAGCAACGCATTTCACACTATGTTTATATTGCCCATCACTAAAATTAAGAATAACTACAGCAGTATCAACTTTACACACAAACAGATTACCAACTGGGAAAAGCGGTCAACTGGCCGGGGGCCCCAGACTACCAGGGGCGCCGATAAGACTGTAATTCAAACACTGTAATGTGGGTTATACTTAGGTCCTGAGGCAAGAGTCTTTTATCTGGTTTCCTGTAAAAACATTTAGTAACCGGTGTCAGATTAACCACATTTGATCTGTAATTGGTATGTGATCGGAGCATCCACTGCTTACCTGAAATTGCTATCTATGTTGTTGTTCTCTTCTCACTATGATCCACAAATTCCTTCATTCAGGACAAATTGGCTTTCTGAAAGGTCAACAACTTCTGACATCCCCAGGTGGTTAATTAACCTGACTCATCAAGACAAACAAGCAGCTGCTCCTATTGTGGTGCTCTCACTGGATGCTGAGAGGGCCTGAGAGTGTTCTTCTCAAGTGTGCACTGAAGATTAGGGTTGAGTACCAGGAACTGAGATCCTGGTATTTATGGGCAATTCTTGCCAGAATCTACTGCTTTTTCCGCATGTGTGCCTGTGTGTTAGCATATACTGTACATGTACAAAAACAAATGTGAACAAAGCGGAGTGCTAAATCTGAAAATTAAAACTATGCAGCATGTTCAACAAGCGGCTTAAAATCAGACATGTGCTTCATCCCCAAGCAGAGTAGCATTCAACAGGTGGAGCATCAAGTGCAGAAGACCGTCCCTGTGTTACAAGGAACAATGCTCCTAAAACCACTAAAACATCATGTCAAAAAGGCACCATGCAAACGGTATCACCTTATCCTTCACTGCCACTGCGTGCAGTGCCAGGAAGTAATAATAATGAAATCACAGGAACATTCAACCCTGCTGGAGACCTCATGATGCTTAAAACCTCTACATATACCAGCAAAGTAGATTAACAACTGCATACTGTTCACATTGTGTATCTGTTTAGTATCTATCTGCAAGTAGAAAAGGTTATAATGACTGAACCCAATAACATTATTGCTGGACACTGAGTCAGTACATATACTATTTCTATTTAAGGCTTTAAAACTTTGATATATATTCCATTTGTGCAGTGGATACACTAAAGTAGAGATGTAAAATTGGTGGAAAGTAAGTATACCAAAGTTTATAGTCAGGCTTTATGGGGCAAATGCATGTTGTAAAATGCATTTTGGATTAAGTTCAAAATAAAATAGGCTGCAATATATTCAAATACATAAGATATGTGGGTTTCTCTCTCTCTCTCTTTCCTGGACTCGGCATCAGTGTAAATTTACATTCTAACTACAGATTACATGTTAGGTTTGGATTGATCTTACACTGTAAACATACACACACTGGCAACACACAAGCCAGACAGTTGTTTTTTGATGTGAGCTAGACTTTCTCTCTTTTTTTTTTGCTCAATGTGGTATTTTGGCAAAACGGGCAATCTGATATTCATACCAATAAAGTGGATTTAATTGGATTAAGGGAGGCAGAGAAGGAGGGAGAGGGAGAGGGAGAGAGAGAGAGAGAGAGAGAGAGATAACCTGACATAGGAGAGATAGAGAGTTTCCGCTGGCATCGGCTAAAGCTGCAGACTCAAAACCATATGCTTGTCATAGCGTTGTGTGAGTCTGTGCGTGTGTGCGTGTGTGTGTGTGTGTGTGTGTGTGTTAGGTGGGCAGGGCTTAGCTGGAGGAAAACTGCTCAGACTGGGATCCTGCTGCTCAGACAGCAGGATCCCCGGGACAAACGGAGAACAGACAGACAGACAGACAGACAGACAGTGTGTGAAAGACAGGTACAGACAGAGACACAGACAGAGGAGAAGATGAGTCAGAGAGAGAGAGAAAGACAGGCAAAGCAGGATCTGAAATATCCAGTTTTTGGTTTTTTTGTTTTTGGTTTTTTTTAAATCACACTGCAGTAGACACTTGCCTTTTACATCCAATATAATCAGATTAAGCCAATCATCACACATATTATATGACAGACAGTGGATTCAGCCAATCAGAGTGCATACTATTTGACAGACAGCAGACAGGGTCAGACTGCGTGTTAAATATTATATCAGACAGAAAACTCATCCAACCAGATAACAGTGGACAGCCAGTATGATAAAGAGGCACACTAAACAGCAGCAGCAGAGTTTTGATTGGTGGTGCATTTTTCCAGGTAGAATAAACTAAGATAGCAAAGAACAAATCAATATAAAAATCCAGTGAAGCCTTTTAATGAATAGGATGACCTACCAGACTCTTGGTCCATTTTGATTGACAGGGCTGGGCTCTGGGGGGCGGAGTCTTCACTCAAAGAGTAGCTGTGCTCTGCTTGAATATCTATCAGATTCAAAAGCCCTTTTCAGACATGGAAAACATAACATTGCGGTCTTCATCAATCTGTTACAGTGATGGCTTATTAACTGACACAGGTGTCCGTTATGGAAATGGTCTTTATGGCTTTATTCAGACATGACAGAGCCACAATGCTCAAGTGTTATTTAGCACCTGGTGTGAGCGGTATCACTGCAGTATAGTAACTCTGAGCAGGGATACCAAAGTGTGTTCGTGCAGCTCTGGCACTTTAGTTTGCTAGTAGTAGCTCAGCCAGTTGTAGCCTGAGCAAACACCTTGGTGCCTCCTCTTCATAGACCCAGCACCTGCTAGGTGAGGGGTAGAAGTCTTGTGTGTTTCCTTTTGGTTTGAAGGCAGGAGTTTTTGGAAGTCACAGAGTTTGGCAACAGAAACTGGCTCTAATATGGTGGAATGTGACCTCTCTATGGAGGACCGAGCCAGAGTTGATGTGGTTGAGAAGTAACAACTTGATACAGTTAATCTCCACACAGAGTTTTGGCTTTCGAGTCAAACTAAATAATGGGATTGGGTTCTTTTCTACCCATACATTGGCTGAGGAGTGGAGCAACTGGCTTCTGCACTGCTGGAGGTTATCCGAGGAAGGTCAGCTAAATGTGACTATTAGTTGCAGAGTGTAAAAGAAATGTTGGTATTTTTGGGGCCTAAAAGCATTTCAAAACTGTGGTTTAGGCATTGGAAAGGGTTCCACCAACCAACGTCATTTACCTGCTGGGAGAAGTTAATCGTTACATTGGCAAAAACTGGGAATTCTGGAGAAATGTTATTGGAAGGAACAACCACTGTGATCAAACCCCTGGTGTAATTATATTTGACTGCAGTGTTATGCGTTCCATATATTCATTTTTTGTTCAATTTTTACAGTGTTTTCTGTGAGGAGCTGTGAGGAAAGCGGCATGTATATTCTTTTAATAATAATTTGTCGTAATAAAAGAGGAGCATACCTGGGCTGCTGTCCATGTCCATGTGTAAAGGAGAAGGTCTGTCTGCCAGTAGGGGGCGCTCTAATAGATGGTCGTCAAAGAAACTGCTGAATAATTCACTGCTGAAGTCGTCCATCTGGTCACCTGTGAAAGGCTGGAAAGCATGAAGACAAACATGGAGACAGAAATAGTTATTTTATTCAGGAAAATAAGGTTTTTCCATGGAAGGTTCTGTTTTACTATTCGGAATAAAGTCATATACTTTGGTACTTTAGCTGGTAACACTTTACTGGAGAAGCTGGAACAACAAAAAATATTTGCAGATTAATTTTGTCCACTTATCAAATAATCAACTAACTGACTCAAATCTACTGCAGACTATTTGTCAGAGTCATAAAACCAGAGAACCCAGAGTGTATCAACAGCATGAAGAGTCAGTCAGTGGGAAACATCAATGATAGATTCATCCTCAGTATGGATGAATGAGTCACTGAGCTGAGAGACGATGTTCTGGAAGCCTGGGACAGCATGGTGCTCTGATTTCACTGGTTTAAACACACACACACACACACACACACACACACACACACAATATGAGTCACCCTGGTGTTGAGCAAACAAGTACAAAAGCACACACACACACACACCACACACAGATGGACTGGTTGGAACCAATCAAATACGCAAGTCAACTCTGCTTGGAGGCTCCTCAGACAGACACAGAGCCTGAAATAACTTGATTGAATTAACAACAAATACAAAAATTGATTTGCATGTTTTATTCCTGGCAAATTAGCTTAAGCTCTTCTCCAAAAACTGCCAGAAGTGTCACGGCAGATTAAATCAGTCTAGTAGCAACAATAAAGACACGGCTGGGATAATAAATACAGAGCGAACTTCAATGAACTTCAGCGAACTTTTTAATATAAACAATGGAGGAATGAAAAGATTGCTCATAGTGATGAACCAACAATGAACGCTCATCCAACTCTGCAGTTCCCCTCAGCTCTATGGAGCTTTTTGGCCTCTTTCAGCTCATTTTTTTGGTTTTCCCTCCCGCAAACTTCACTCTCATCCAGCCGGCTGCAGGCAGCTACCTACCCAAACCAGCACCTACATAAAACACTATAATATTTAACTTAGACTTTATTAGGTCTTGGTTTTAAACATTTTAGTGCATAGTTCTTGCCTTATGATAGGTAAAAGTCAGCAATTTGTGAGCACTCTAGCCAAGAAGTTGAACATTTCAGTGGGATTTTTTTCCCCTACACTAAGGCTGTCAGGTAGTGCTTTTACCAGGGCATTTGCTAAAAAGGCACGTTTTATTTATTTGGCTTCATTGGACTTTTAGAATTGTATGTACACATTGAAGCTTCAATCCTTGTAGACAGTCGTGTCCATCACTGCAGCTGACATGCACAGAGTCGAGTGAGGGTGAGGGTGAGGAAGAGAGGTGTGGGGATGAAAGAGGGTAAACAGGCCAAGTTGAAGGTTTGTACAGGATTATACTGTAGGTATAAGTCATGGGAATCACTGTTGATGTGTATAGGTTCTACAATGTTCTTCAATACTGTTCAAACAAGTCAACTTTTAGTAACATTCACACCTTCACACATGCATCATCTCAGAGTGTGCGTCTGTATTTGTGACTGTGTTTAGGAGGTGAAGCGAGTCTGTGGTGAAACTCTGGGACACATGCAGCTGTCTGATGAAACCATGTGGTGTAAGCACACACACACACACACACACACACACAGGGTAGACATACAGATGGTGGGTAAAATATTAGAAGCAGATGACACATGAAGAACTGCTGATGTTTTATAATCATAATATAGCTGTGAACTGTGTTGAGTTTTGAAAATATCAACAGTGAGCTGGGAGGAAGTCTTTTGGGATTTGCCATTATAGCCATTATAAATGTTATTGACCACAAGTCACAAGTCTGTTGACCAACACAACGTATTTAAGGAGTGTACTTTGAAAGAGATGTCAGTCTGTCAAGGAACCACATCAATATTTGTATTTGCACAAAATCTCAAGGCTCAGCAGAGCTCACTGCAGGATAAAACAACTGAACTGACAGCCACTGCTCAATGCTCAGCAAGGCAGTCACTTGCTCTTTCACACACAAGTAAATACTCACTCATTCATAAACAAACACACCCACATAAAGGAATAGTAATCCTGACAGAGCAGCCTTGTTCTCCTGCTGCACTAAATGCTGGAACAATATGCCTTTAAATAACCCGTACACTGCCCCTTTAACTCTGCTCCATTAGGGAATATAGGTCACATTTAAACTGGGCAAGTCAAAAATAAACAGCGAAAGGTTTCCCATATGGAGAAATGTGGGTGAAATTGGTATAATGCTGGGAGAGGTGCAGGGAGGGAGACGAAGCAGAGAAAGCTCCATAATTGAAACAATTTAGTATGATCTAAAATTAGCTCTAGTAGCTGCATTAGACCAACAGTGTTAGCCTTTATGTTGCTCTCTACAAGCAGTGCTGACCTTTTACTATATAAATACTATAGCTCCAGTAGTTACAGTACAGCAGTGACCCTTATTGGGGTATTGTTCCACTTCACCTCCAACACACCTGTGTGTGTGTGTGTGTATATGTGTGTGTATATATATATATATATATATATATAAAATAAACTAGCACAACCCTGTTTGAGGCTAATCTTTTTCTTATCCATAACCTGGCATGATGACAATGTTTTTCCTGGACCTGACATGTTCAACTATTCTGGTTGATAAGGCCTCCTCTTCTCAAGACTGGACATGTACAGACTGTTTCATTCATATCTCACTCCCTCTCCTGTTTCAGTTTACTAAGCCAAAGAGAAATCTGTCAATTAAAATTATTTCTGATATATTTTTGAGGCATTTCTATGCCTTTCTGACAGAAGAGAGGACAGGAAAAATGAGGGGAGAGAGAAGGGACATGGGATGTTGCGGTTCAAGGTTGGCATCTTAACCCTTAAGCCACGAGGGAGCCCCTTAAGGATTGATTTAAAAAGCTATTTAGGCTATAAAAATACCAAAACATTATTAAAAAAATCATCAACAGAAAAGGAGTGAAATATAATCGATTAATTTACAACATCAAATTGTAGCTGTGGCAGCTGCAGTGTTAATTTATCAGAGACTGAAAATGTCTGCAGAATGTATGCAGATAATGAGATATTATTTTGTCCTACCTTGTTGAGTTCAGTGCTGATGCTAACATGCGTCACACCTGCACCACCTGACATGCATCAGTGGCAAATGCTATAGTTCATTTTGTTTTCTAATATTTGTCGTTTTGTAAGTGTTTCATTATTTGTCTTGTAAACCACTCTATAGCACAGCTTTGAAACATAGCATGGAAGCTGTTATTGTAGTTATTAGGACAGGAAGCTTAATGAGCCCAGAGTGCTTCAGCATTAGACAGTTGGTGCTGGAACAGCTGCAGTCAGTGTGAACGGAGGTCTGGACCTTTCATTACCTGAGCCCTGCCTACTGGGAAAAGAATCACATAAGGGAGGAGAACAGTGTTAAAAAGCAGTTGACAGTTTTTATAGCTTATTTCAGTGGTGGTGTGTCATTAGGGGGGATGGGGCTGAGATGTAAACCACCCAGGGAAAGAGCTGGGAACGACAGACACAAGGAGTAATTATAAAAGCAGAGAGCGACTCTGTTATACCTGTAATTAACAGTGTTGAGTCTCAACATATCTCGCTCCTCTCCTTTCATTTGGATGCCTTACTGGATCAGGTGAAATAGGCAGAAAAAGACCAAATCACCAGCATTGGTCTGCACCTCAAGTTTGGAGTCGTGAGGATCGTCAGAATTAGAGCCGTCGCCTCCTGCACCTTCATCACAATCATACAGCAAATGAATCGCATGCTCACAGACCCACTCGTGAAAAATATTTCTCTGATACAGCAATGAAGGAAGGCACACGGATAGACTGAGAGCCAGGCCAAAAATTTGATGTCATCATGGCATGATTATTGCAGTGGAAACCATCGTAAACTCTTCAGAACATCATGTACAGGCCAAAGGGATTTACACTGAAAAAAAACGTGCATCTTCCCTGATTGAATTATTGTTCAAGTAAGAAAAAGAAACCAAATTCTGTTAAGAGCAAGAACCACTTCTATTTCCAGCAGATGTATGCTGCCATAAACAAACAGTGATAGTCATAAATAACTGTTACTATAGATGTCATAGCATTAGCTGACTCTGAGGTGCTACGACCACGCACCTGGAGACATCTCACGTCAGGCTGCAGGAAATGCTCCGTCATGTTAGACAGACTTCCTCTCTGCATGAAATTATTTTCACACAGTGAATACATTTTGCTGCATCACAACTGTCTTAACCACAGTTTTTAGCAATAGCTCCATTTTCGCCATGTCATAAACACTACAGTAGGTACAAACTTTGCAGGAATCAGGACCAAAATGCAAAAAGTTTAAAATAAATTTGGAATGGGTTCCAATTCAGACCTGGTTCTGACACCCAACACTGCTCAAGACTTTTTCAAAATAAGGAACATGTCTTCCAGTGAGGACGTATAAGTTTGCTCCTGATGCTGCAACAATTAGTCAAAGAATCGATGACTATCGATTAAACGTAATTTTTCAAGCAGAAAGACCAAAACTTTGCTGGTTCCAGCTTCTTTTTTTCCATCACACATGATTGAAAAGTGAATATGTTTGGGTTTTTGACTGTTGGTCAGACAAAACAAGACATCTTGGACTGTGGGAAATGATCATGGGCATTTTTTTCACAAATTCTTTTACATTTTATAGACAAAGCGATCAATTGAGAAAATAGCAGCCCTACATTCAATCATCTGAAATGTTTCAGTATGCACTGGAAAATGATCAACGGTCATGTAAAGTATTTGGGATTTTATGCAAAAACACTGGCATAATCTTTTAATACTAGAAAATTCTTCAAAAAAAGAAAATCACTTCACATTAAATCATAAACGGGTGAAATAACCTCACTCCACTGGCAGACTTTTTAACTGGTTTTAAATAAGACATTTAACGTCAATAAAAGGACATAGAAGATGGAGATTTTTTGCAGTGTAAAATGAAATTGCAATTGTGAGTCCTGAAAACATCATGTCATTATGCTATAATCCTGGCTGCCACAGATAAGAAAATGGCAATGTCCCCTACTGTATTTGGCTTCATGTGGTGGTGTGTGGCTGCAGCGGGTTGGCTGTGTTTGGCTTCACTTGAACTACATTTGAGAGTGAGAGAGGAGGGAGCCGAGGAGGTTACTGTGTGTGTGTGTGTGTGTGTGTGTGTGTGTGTGTGTGTGTGAGAGAGACAGAAGTGAACTCGGCTATAATTCTCAGCAAAACAGCAGAAGAGTATTTTTCCTTCGCATACGGTCAAACACACGCACACACACTGCTGCATGCCTGCTCACATTCCATCTGGAATCACGGCGGCCAATCGGCAACCAGCATGCAAATGCGATGGGTGTGTCTTTTTAAAGCTGGAGTACAGGGTCTGAACGGAGAGTAGAACAGAGTAGAGTAGAGTAGCGTAGAATAGAATATACTAGAAGGAAGAGAACAGCAGGAACAGATTAAAAATGTAGAGAAAACATAACATGGATAGAGGACAGAGAGTGTGTGTATGTGTGTTTATCAGTGAAAGGCACAGAAACGTTTCTCTAGATTTGTACAAATGTAGACGAGTAGAAAAGAGTCAAATAGAACACAACTCACAACTTATTGCACTGTCCTTGCTTGACCTCACTTTGTGCATGTGTGTAAATGTATGCGTTTGTCCAAATCTATACAAAATACAAAAAAATGAGGGCTGCAAATTATGATTATTTTAAGTGTTGATATTTCTGACGAGCATTTTCTCCATTAATCGCTGAATTAAACATCAGAATTTCACAAAATCGCACAACAGTTCAAACCCCAAATATATTCAATTTGCACCGATATAAAATAGACAAAAGCAGGAAATATCTCTCTCATGTGAGAGTGAACTGATTATTGTGAAGTGTTGGTTGGACAAAACAATTAATTTGTGGACATCACCTTGGGCTCTAGGAAAGTGACATTTTTTTCTCTTTTCACAAATAAATGATTAATGGATCATGAAAATAATCGTTAGCTGCAGTCCTACTCATGTCTCCTCCAGGATTTAGGAGAGCTGCATACACAGCTGCTCTACCCCTTTAGTTCTATCCCAGTAGGTGCTAAATGATGTATGGTTATCCTTGCATGATCCTTGATATTGTGCTAAAATGGTCCAGTGCACAAAATGCACAGATGCAGCTGGACTATTACAGCAGAGCAACAGTGATGATAATCGTCACTGATTGGCTTTAAAGCATCTGTTCAATTCTAACTGTAGCCAAGACATGTTCCCATATATAATAGGAATTGTGAAAATAAAACAGTTCTTAGTGACACCATAGGTGAATTACTTTGAATTTTACTTGAATCTCTTCAGAATTAAAAATCACCTTTATCCTATTGCTTGATTACATTCTATTTTTTTTTAAATACAGGGATGGGTAGTTAATTCCATGAAAAATAATTTGCAGCCATTTGGTCCTGCTGATAATGATTGTCACTTCACTTAGTTTTTTTCTCAAGCTCTGTAATGCCCACTCCTATTTCTTATCTCTGCTGAGTCTTTCCTCCTAGTTATCAACACGGCACACAGTGTACTGGAAGAGGTAAACAAAAAAACAGAGCAGGAAGTGTGTGAACCCCTGACTGACATTTCTCTATTCTACTCTTCTCCCAACATTAAAACCACTGTAATCCATATTTATATATTAACGATGGACGAAATGACTATGTGTGATGTGAAAGAGTAATTCGTAGTGACGAGCCAACTTTGACTCTCCAGTTTCTTTCAGCTCTTTGGAGCTTTGTAGTGTCTTTCAGCTCATTGTTTTGGCTTTACGCCCCACGACTTTACTGTTTTGGTTCACTCTCACCGCTCTTGAAACAAATCTGGCAAATGTGAGTCAAGAGTTCACCGGATTAGGGCTTATTTTGGCAGCTACACTAGCTTTGTAGTACAGATTATTATTATGACAAAGACTTTTCTTTAGTTCCCATATTTCATTCAAGTCCATCAGGATGCTGTGATTCATCATCAGCACCTCTCCATACAACACAACTGCAGTTTATAGATTAAGGAGACATTCAAATTTGGCCCATTCACTGCACTAAAGGATGTGCAAGCGTGCCATCCTGCAGAACAGCTAATCAGCAATCCTTTCCCATGTCCTCAGTGGTACAGCCCAGCCTAGTGGCTTCACAGCAGAGTGGACTACTTTATTTAGAACAGAGACCACAAGCAGACTGTTCGGCTGACTCACTAACAAGAATAGAGGTCTGCTTAAAAAATCTGCGCCGTTTAAAGAAAAAGAATGACACAGAGTGGAAATTGAGACAGCTAGTGATAGAACAGAAATAAAGAGTACTTCCTGCTAACACAGTCTCTTATATTGTGATATTTATCATTAAACTCTCAGTGTGCAGCATGTGAAACGGTCCTCAGTCTGTTTCCATGAATTAAGAGTGCAAAGCTCGGTCAAGCGTGGTGTGCACAGAGGGCATGGCAGTGTACTTTTGGCAATTTGTGGCTGGAGGTGCACAGCGCACCCGCGGTACACTTGGAAACGGGGTGGGATGAGGAGGAATACATTGTCATATAATAGTGGCTGGTACCAATCCTCTCATCACAATATGATTTGACTACATGCAACAGTAAAATGAAGGATCCATAGTTTTTTTTGCTTCTCCAACCAACATAGCGATTATTAAGCATTATTCTGCATGCTCTACCACATCCTGTTTATTACAGCCACAGGTCTTCCTCTGCTGAAATTAAAGACGCTGTTGCCCCCGGTAACTTGTTGTTTTTGGATGAGGATATGGAGACAGGGTTTGTGGCAACAGGTGGTTTTAAAGGGGGCTCAGTGATGTAGAGAGAGGAGAGAGATTTAACTGCCTTTGTATTTAAACTGAACTGATTTTTTATGCAGAACTTTGTGTGCACCGTGCATCTCTATTGTGTCACCTCAGGAGAATTTTTACCACAATACTGAGTTACGAGCACAAGTGTGTGTGATTCAATTTAATTAAGGTAATTGCAATTTGACAGTGCATAACTGTCTCGAATATACTTTATAGTGATACAGTTGCTAGAAATCAACATAAAAAGTTATGTATTATTTAACAATTGGGTAATCTGAGACCTAAAACATAAAATTAACCACCTGATTTCAATATTACTTAGGGCTGCAACTAATCAATAGCCCAGAACCCAAAGATATTGAGTTTGCTATCATAGAAGACTAAGAAAACCAGAAAATCTTCACATTTGAGACTAGAATAAGTGAATTTTTGCCATTTTTGCTTTAAAATTGACAAACAATACATTGACATGAAATTGCTGATTAATTTCCTGTTAGTTTACTTAAATCAGAATCAGTTAACTGACTAATTGTTTCAGCTCTAATATTAATTAAGACTCACACTTAAAAAAGACTTGAGTTACAGTAATCAAGGCATTCATTATTTCATGAGGTAATTGGGAGTTAATTAAGAAACATGCATTGAGTCTAATTAAGGTTTAATTAAGACAAACTATGTATTTACTGCACACGGGTCAATTAATGGTCACTCACACACACACACACACACACACACTTAGCTCCACATTAATAGTCAGGTGTGCTGCTGAGGATAAACACACCTGCCAGCTAAATATACACACACACACACACACACACACACACGCACACAAGTTAACCAGTAACTCGCCAGCCCAGTGTCGGGTTTCCCAGTCTCACATATTGATTTACACAATTAAACACACACATACGCACGCAGGGTGGGAGCCCCGGATGTCAGTCAGGATCTAATAAGCTACACCGCCCTCCTGAGGTCCGGCTCCGGGCGGAACAGGCAGGAGAGGTGCGTTTGATTTAAGGGACTTTAAATGCAGACAGAATATGTAGACTATGGACACAAAGTAGAAGCTAACGAAAGACAGGCTAATTAAATGCAATAAACGCAATAAACTCACCACGTTAGTGAGGAAATCTCCGTCGCTGAGCTCCTCTAGGTCCAACAGGTTGGCCCCTCCGGACGGATAGAGTTTCTCCGCTGTTAAACTGTCTAAGATAGACTCCATCATGACTGCCTGTGTCTGTCTACAGCTGCAGCTATCTGGACTGGTCGTGGACGCTAATCTTAAAATCAACTCATTAAAAACCAAGCAGCTTGAGTCCAGACGTTATTTACACCACCTGTGTGTAAACCCGGTTCCTCGAGCCGAGTCCAGCCGCTGCTTCCTTATAGTGACAAACTTGAAAAATGTCGGAGACTCACATCCTCCTGCTGCTGTCCATCCAGCTGTGTGCGCGCTGCTCAGCCTCCCTCCTCGCGAGCGCCGTCTCCCCCCACGCGCCTAATCAATATTCAGTGGAGCCCCGCCCCGTGGCGTCAAATAACGAGCACGCCCAAAACGATCAATCTAGCCTAAAGGTGTAGATTTTCTGTCGAGTCTTGTCTTTGCCTTTGCAACAAAATTGAATGTATAATCAGTTGCAGAAAGTAACTAAGTACATTTACACCAGTAATGTAACTAAGTACAGGTCTGAGGTACTTCTACTTCACTGAAATACAGAGGGAGATATCTAAATTTATTTGAAAGCTATAGTCACTTTACAGATTAAGATTTTGTATACAAAACATATGATCATGATGACAAGAGTAAAATGCTGCTTACACTGTGATGCATTTGTGATAATGATCCAATAATGTAATATAAATGATAGTATGGTGCTCTGATTGGGGCCATGTTGCATACTGAGTGGAATAAAGTATTTGACAAAATACAGAATAATATAAACCAAGAATAAACCATGAAAACTCAACTTGTTATTATGAAACATCATTTCGTCATTCTCACAGTTTTTCTGGTGTGATGTTTTATTTTCATTATAGTAGTTTTAATGTGTATTTTGAGAGTTATTGTTGCATTAAAGGCCCTGCACACCCACGAAGAAACTCACACAGCTGATTTCAATCTTTTTGGCTCGTTATGTGCTGTCAGGACTGTGTGGGCGTGTGCAGACTGGTTGACTGGCATCTCCCTCACTCTCCTGTTGGCTTGAGAGGACACATTACACCTTTATCATTCCTATTAGTACAGCAAGTTTGCTGACCACATGTAATTGCTAGTACAACTTCAGCCTGAGCAGAGGTCTTTAAGAGGCCATGTTTGGTTCATTTGTTTGATAGACCTTTTTCATGACTTCCTGGGACACTTACATGGAACTGAGCCCTTGTTAATGTTATCAGTTCCACCTGGGCTTTTCTTACTGTGACAAGTCCAAATGTCAATGAAAAGGTCTACCAGCAGGCACTAGAGATCTAATTGTATACCCTTTATAGGTCAGAGGGAGTCACTGCGATTTGAGTCATTTTAATGAATGTATTATAGTATGTAAATAAGACAATCTATGGAACTAGATTGTAGACCATTTTAAATGTAGCAGCAGTACCACAGACCACATTTACTATTTAAAAAATGTGGTACGAGTTCATTTTGAAGAATGTGTGTGCAAGAAAAACAGAAAAACAGAAAAACACAGGTGACTGAAGAGATTGTTTTGACACTCCGAGATACTGCCTGCAGCTACAACACACACACACACACACACACACACACACACACACTGCAAAGTGGGAATGAAAGATATTTCTTTCTCCTCCATGATTGCTCAGGCTCGTCCGTCTCATTCTTCCCCTCTCATTTTGCCCCAGATTGTTTCTCCTCTGAGAGACAGAGACAGAGAGAGAGAGAAAAGCCCTGTTCATTGTGTTGCAGGTATCACAGGTACATGTGTGTGCACTGCAGCTCTGACCTGTTACATAATCTGGGTAGATATATTAACAGAATGATATATCTCAACAACTATTTGATGGATTGCCATGAAACTCAATATTTGCACTTAGTCAGTAAAATATCTACTTGATGGAGATTTACCCCTGACTGTGTTGTTCATAACAAGGTCATTGCAGAGGATGTGGTAGAGGTTAAGAGACAGACTTCCTTTGTCATACAGGACTACAATGATTACCATCTGGTATTTGTGTGTAGTTACTATTCAAACAATAGTTACTAAATGTTATGTAATAATCTCATGTTACTCTACAACTTCTTTCCGCCTCACTTCTTCTCTCTGCTTCCACCCCTCCTCTTGTCTCCTTTCTCCTTCCAGATATCAGTTTACGGAGGTGTCCCACCCCAAGGGACAGGGTGTTTTTCTCTCACACACATTGGTGTTGTATAACTTTGGTGACCTTCCACTGACTACAGTAATTCTCTCCTAAACCTAACTATCCCTAATTCAAATTTAAAGGCACCCTGTGGAGCTTTTGACCACTGGTGGCACTGTGGAGCAACGCTTTGATGTTTTACCAGCACAAGCACAGGGGCGACGTGATGCCCGATTCTTACAAGTGCATATCGACAGTTGGAGGCAGTAATGTGCCAGTTAAAGAGGAAAAAGACAATAACAACAGTTGCAATAGACATGGAGCAACATTATCCTTCATTTAGAGTCTTGTTTCTGGGCACCTGGCCAATGTAAGTCAAATCTTCACTCTCCTTTTAGCTCTGCTTTGGTCTCCACCAACTCCTGAGGGAAATATCTGGCTCTTTAGCTGCTAAATGCTCCACTGTGTTCACCAGCTAGATGCTAACTTTGTCTATCTGCTGTTTGGTGCTGAGCAGGTAGCATACACTGGGTTTATAAGAGCTTTTCTACTAAAAACAGCTGTCTTTCACCCATTGTTAATATAAAAATATTGATGGTGCAGCTGTAATTGTTATAACTTTAAGGAACATACCTGTTCTGACAATCTACCACAAAGCACATACACTTATTATTTCTAATTCTTTTTTTGTCTATGTTTTTGACGAGTGTTGACTAGTGGTTTGTATTCATGTCTCTTCAGCATGAAATCAACTCGGTTTTCAAACTGTGGTGTAGTGAATGGAAACAAATGGCTGCCCGCAAGGTAGGAGAAACTCAATTCAAAACTGGCACTGATCGGCAGATCTAAACAGCTGTCAGCTTTTATGGAAAGTGAGTATTCGCCTCCTCCTGGACAAAACACACAGTCCACAAGGACACAAGGACTGTATTAAGAAGATTACGTAATTTTAATATACTTAACATTCATATATTGTGACAAGGTAAATAACTGTTACCCTTACTTTGTATATAAACTGCTAGGGTCAAGACAATACATTTGATTAATGTATTTATCTGATTTGTACAAACTTAATCCAAGTTTATTTGAATATTGAATAGCTCTCCGATTGGTTGGTCGTCTGTTGATGCAGGTTGTGACAGGCAGCTCTCTGACTGGCTGTCGGCGTAGCGACGCAGGTATGACTCATCTTCTATTCTGAGCCAAAGAGGTGACTTGGGGGTTTTGACCTTCCGTCTCCTTGGTGACCGCTGTGACGTCATCACCCCTCCACACGTTCATTGCTGTCATCGTCCTCTTACGTCTGTCTCTCAAATAACATCCAAGCATCGAGGTGGAGAGCACAGTGTGTCTGTGTGTGTCTGTGTGTCCACCACACTATCATCACCAGACAATTACAATTAGTCCTCACATAATCTCTTTTTCTCACTCTCTGTGCAGACCCTGTTAAGAGGCTTGAGCGTATTCACTGTAGCACACACTCATGTTGGTGAATACAAATTCACACTTTGATATTAATGACTTCTATTTCCAAGCAACTAGTGGTCACAAGACTTACGCAACTTATCGCCTCACCTGAAATAAAAATAACGCTTTTAGGATTGAGGTATACAGAGAAATAGCTAAATAAACCAGCATATAAAGACTTTTTTTTTTTTAAACTAATTGATACAGTTGGACAAAATAATCTGCAGGAGCTTTCAAATGCATCTCAAGCTAGTAAAGGGACCTTGAGTCAAGATTATTTTGTCAAACGGTTGTTTTCAAGATCAAGAATAAACTTTCACACTCCAAACTGATGTACTACAACAATCCACTGTAACAAAAACTGAAAGAAATTAAATTTTGAGACTGTACTTCCAAGAGTACAAACGTCAGCGTCGTTGGTTGGTTGGTTGGTGGAAGCTGGGTGGAGTAGCTGATGTATAAAACGGTCGTGGGGGTGGACATAGTGGTGGGATGGAAAGGAAACACTCAGTCAATTTTCCCATAATCCCTTTATGAGTAGCTGGAGATAGAGCAGTGTGTATAAACAGTGTAGTCAGACTCAGTGGGGCTGCAACTGAGCAGCTCTTTTCTTTCCTGTGCTCCTTACAAACAAATAAGACGCCAAAGAAGCCCAACGTTTTCCTTCCCCGTAGTCTGCCTTATTTTCTGCCGCTCACTGTGTTGCTTTTTCCTGTCTCTCTCTTTTTTTTTTTCAGATGTCTCTCGCCAGTCATAAAGTTCAGAAGTTCAGAGTGAGCAATGAGGGGAGAGAGAGAGTTACATGGAAAAGAACAGAGACACAGAGGCAAATAACGCCAAAACTGTAATCAAAGCCAGCCCAGTTCTTTACACACTGTTACATCATCTACACGCTCATACAACAAGTTTAACTGTTTTACTCACAGACTGCTGGACTGTGAGAAAAATGAAATTTGAAGTTGACAGCCTGGCCATAAGTATGTGGACACACCAACATAATCATCTTATTCTAAAACCATGGGCATTCATCTGCTGCTATAATAGCCTCCGCTCTTCTGGGACGGCTTTCCACAAGATTTTGGATCTCACCGATGTTGGGCAATCAGGCAACAGTCTGATTTATCCTGTGCAGGTGAGTCAACTTCATACACCTTTGGCCAAATAGTGTATTTAACACACTGTGGTGCTGTGGTGAGTCTGCACTAGATTATATGACTGCACCGCCCTCTACTGGAGAAAGGAACACATAACAAACCAGGACACAAACTCCTGTGGAGGGGCTCTCAGTTTATACAGTCACATAGTATATGGCTTAATCACTGTGCATATGTTGACATTACAGTAAATATACCTAAATGCATGTACCTGAGTGCAGCTGTTTAACCATGTTAATAAACACAAATGCAATAAGAGAAGAGGCTGTAATAAGAGAAACATAATTTATTTGTGCTTCAAGTTAGCTTAATGTATTTCTACCCTAACTGCACAGATATCATTGTCTTCTAAAATAACTTAATGTTAGTAAAGGGACACAATGTGTTCTTGAAAGTATATTTAGGCCACTGTATATTTCCTCTTCCCAGAAAATAAGCTGTTTTCTCCTCTCTGGACTTTCATCCAGGCCTATTAAACTGTCTGCTGCTTTTCAGGTGGATGTGATTGCCCATTATTGAAGCTCACCCCAACTCTTAACCTGCTGATACATAATTTCTCCTTCTAATATTGTATTCATCCGGATCCAACCTCTTCTCCAGATGACCTCAGGCTGAGCTGGAGAGCAAACTCACACTCAAAAGTCCCTTTTCTTTTGTCTACAGTGATTTGCAAAGATTTGATGTTGTACACTTTTCCTGCACAATCCTTTGTGAAACCTAGAGGACTCAACAGCAGGCTTAAAAACACTAAAACTGGTCCACACATAAGTAAAATTGAACATTATCAAGACTAGAGTTTAAAAGGTTTCTTCCATCCATACTGAGTGATAAGAGGATTCAGAATATCTTTATGTTTCAATAGCCAGGGAATACTATAGTGCTGATATCATAAAATCAGTCCAGTAGTTCAACTGCAGTGTTACGAGAACAGACAGTTTTCTCAAATGTCCCACTGTAATAACCGGTGAACTGTTTGTTTGCTGCGGTCACCACTGCATGGTCTTAGATCGGATCAGCTTCCTGGTCAGAGCGTGGCGAACGGTCAACATGTAGGAGCGGCGGTCAGGCAGAGGGCGCTGCTGATCCAACACCAGCCTGTCAGACACAAAGAAACAAAACATCTAACCAACTATTTACTAATCTTTTACTGTTTTTGCAGTTAGTATATAAGAAATCAACAGACTTTAGAGTTAGAAATTATCCAATAAATGATCCATCAGATGTCAGTCAAACTGTGACTCTAAATTTGTCAATTAAACTTAATTAAAGACAGCAAAATGTCCTCCTAAATAGTTTTATTTTTTTTGTTTTCCACAATCTTTCTGGAGCTGCCTCACTACCATCCACAATTTATTCTTAAATTAATTTTTTCCAGCTCCTTCATTTCCTTTGCATATTGCATTGTGGGAGAACTGTGTCCATCAGCAGCACCCTCAAAAATCAAGCCTTTTGTGTTACAGACTGTTAGCATGCAGATTTGGTGTTTGTTTTCTGGTCATTTAAAGAATAATTTTACCAGGAGCAAATCTTTACATGCAGCCTCGATAAGTGAACATTGCACAGATCAGAGCGTGTAGGTGGTTTTCCTTTATATACTGCAAACTGTGTGAAGTTCAGTGTGAACTTATGATACAGCTAAAACAAACCTGATGAGCTGAAACACTGCTGCTTCCACAGCTAAAACAGCTTCTGCCACCGACAGCTCCCTGAAACCGCACCTAAACACACACACACTGAATGTATCTGCTTACTAAATTAGGCTTGAACTGTATAATGGCAAAATACTTTCACAAATATTATGAATATATTATATTCATCAAAATAACAGTAACAACACACACTATTTAATTCATATCAACATTCAGTACTGTGAAGATATTTGGTAGCAATATATAGAGACATATTCAAAATGGCCAAAATAAACAAGAGGAAAACATTGATTATGAAGTACAAGAGACACACACACACACACACACACACAAACCTTAAATCCTTGGCCAGTCTTTGTCCTTCCTCTGTTGTCACCTCCCTGCCGATTTCCAAGTCTGCCTTATTGGCTACCAGCACTGTAGGAACAACTGACACACACACACACAGTGAAATAAAGTACCAATAAACCAGCAGGACAGTGCTATGGCATGCAGAGTTGGGAGTTTGTGTTGTTACCTACTGAGCACAGGATGGCCTGCCAAATATGGCATGTATGTCTGTTTCATCTGTGCGTGTGTGTGTGTGCGTGTGCGCGCGCACGTGCGTGTGTGAGCGTGTGTGTAAAGGTGACAATAGACAGATGTCAGACAGAGTTAGAACAGAGACCTACTGGACGTTAAGTAAACATAGTGAACACACTGTTCCTGCAGAGATCATCCTGCAGGTTCAGTAGTTCAACAGCTGGTGTGTTAGTTAGTTATTGTCTGTAAGACATCTTTACACAGTAGTTACTGGTGACGCTGACATTATATTTTGTGTGAAAAGACACTGGAGAAAAGGAGAGCTCAAATCATTCCACTGACTTCTTGCCAAATCTTGCAAAAGAGATGATTTCACAGCCTTTACATTTATGCCGTCAAAATTAGTAACATTAAAGCCTCTATTTGTAGGATTTCCTTCAACAGTCCCTCCGATAATGAGGAAGTTAGTTCCCTACCCAGACTCTGCTTGGTTTGATCGATGAGTTTCTTGAGTTGAGGGACCTCCAGGAAGCTGAAGCGCTGTGTGATGGAGTAGAGCAGCAGGAAACCGTCTGCCCAGCGGATGGAGGACTCCAGAGAAGCCACGGAGCTCTCCTGCAGGAGATAACGTCCTGTATTATAAAGCTACCATGTGGGAAACACTGATTAATGTCAAATCACTCATCAGAACCTCATAAGATTAGTTTGACATGAATTTGAAAAATAGGCGTCTTCACTTACTTGCAGAGAATTAGATGAAATAATAGATACTATTATGTCTGTATGAAGTTAGATCCAGCAGGCAATTGACTTAGCATAGCTTAAAGACTGGAAACAGGGGGAAAAAGCTAGTCTGGCTCTGACCAAAGTTTAAAAAGATCCACCTACCAGCTCCTCTAAATTTGACCAATTAACACATTATGTCTTGTTTGTTTAATCCATATGCTTAGAAGTGCCAGTAAATATTCTTTGTGTAAAATTAAACAGAAGCCCAAATTTACCTTACAAGCTATATCCAAAATCTCCAGATCAACAGCTTCCTGGTCCACCACCCGACTGCACCTGTAGGTCACCTCTGTAGCAAAACACAGACACATTTTACTTATTTTATCCTGTCAGTGAATGATGCATGGTCCAATTCTGTTTTTTCCATGTCAATAATGTTTATCGTAATAAATATTTACCATTTTTATGGTCGTATTCACCAATGAAGCGCTTGGTTATGAAACGAACACACAGTGCTGGAGACACAAAACAGACGCCAGAGAGTGAACTGCCAGGAACACAACAGACGCTAACTAACTTATAATTCTCTTACATACTCTGCATTCACACATCTGATCATCAGCCTGCTGTATGTTCATGTGTCACTGTCGCCTTGAGAATTATCCTCTTAGTCATTTGTTTAAACAGATGCAGAAGTGCTTTCTGTGTGTTTGGGTGGAGGGAGTCTGGATGGGTTCATGTTTGTTTGAGTTCTGTGTCTCACTGTATTTCCTTTTGGCAGGGCACATTAAAAGGTTATTTAAGCACGTTCAAGCTGTTATTTGAGCCTATACAGCTAAAAAATAACTGCATTTTCATCCATTTTCAGGAATTAAAGCTTGTTGTCTATCCCTGTCACATCTGTATCTCGCCATGCAGATATTTCTGATCTTTGGATTATCCCAGGCAACTTTTTTGCACACCGGTGTTGCTGAGTTTTTTATGTGAACATCACAAATGAAATCCCATTAATCTCCATTGTAACTGGCCCTTTAAACCACTATTCATTTAACACACCAATCAAACAAAATTGGATTTACTTTGCATTTAGAATAATGTCATGAGCTTGCAAGGTTATCCATTTAGGAGAAGTGAATTTCTTCTAGATTTTGGAAAACCAGGGGGACATCCTGTATCTTTCACTTAGCTTATTGAGACTAAAGTAGATAGAAAATATGATCAAACATGTACACATGAAATTCTGCTGTCAGTGTCCGGTAGTTTAGGTGTCATGTACAAACAGTCCCATATATTCACAACATTTAAATGAAGGTTACACTGGTTTCAATAGTAATCTAGTGTATATAATCTTTGAGGCTTTGTGGTTTTTAGTCATAATGTTAGCGTTTAGTCGTTCAGTTTACTCGTTCTTTCATTTTATGGTAGAAAGAAAACCCTAATAAGTTGCTTCCATCAGACTGCTCTTATTAAATTATGCAAAATGAGCATAGCAATTTGAAATGAATACATGTCCAATGCATGAAAAGTGTCAAATTCCCAACAAAGCAATTCCTCATGCTGATCTGTTTTCCCACCATGAAAAGATTTGACATTAAAACTTAGCAGTGGAGGTCAGAGGCTGGACTTACACTTCAATGCTCAGGACGAGGGGTCAACTCTACACCTGTGTAAGATTTCCATATTTAGCAAAACCCCATAAACCGTGACCAAAATTTAACCCTAAACTTAAACTTAACCTCTCTTATTTGCTTAAACTATTTCCACACGATGAACATGTGACATTATGTCCAACCTATGCTACTGTTATATAAGCCAAAATGTGTCTCTAATGTTTCTGTCTGTGGTCTGTAATCTACCTGTTTTTCCAGTGTTCTGAGCTCCCAGGACGAGCAGCTTAAATGGAACCATTTTCCTGCTGGGTTAGTCCACTGTCTGTCCCTGCATGGAAACCCTACAGAGAACAGAGGAGGCAACTTTATACAAAACTAGAACTACAAAACTACGTGCAAAACAAAGCAACACAAACTTTATGTAAAAATATCTACATGTGAAAATACAAATGCAAATGGGGCAATCCTGAAAACACACTAAGTAGTACTACTACACTATAGGTTGCAATAATACTGACCTTTAAGTAGAAATAAATTCCAGATATGGAGAGGAGTAAAATAACAAACTCACTGTGTTCAGTCTCAGACACTGAGCAGACAGGGAATAAAGAGATGGGACTGTCTTCTCTCTTTTTCTGTGTGTGTGTGTGTGTGTCTGCTTCTGTTTGATTATAAGAGCTGTCTCTCTCTCTCTCTCTTAGTGAACAGTATATGACAAGAGCTATTTGTCTGGAGGAACTGTGTCCAACTCCAGACACCAGTGTCCCACTCTGCATCTATTCAAAACACTCTTTTTAGGGACTCTTGAATCATTCCCAAAGGGTTTTAGGTTTAAAGGACTCATTCGACATTTTGGAAAATGCACCTATTCGCTTTCTTTGCCGAGACTCAGTGGTATCGATCTTAACTCAAAATTCTGCATATTTCCAAAAATGTCAAACTAATACTTTAAGTGCAGTTTGTGTGAATGATGGGGATCTGTTCTCTCAGCCAACTCACTGATGAAGCTCGGGAATGTAAAGTCTTTCTTTCAAACAAGAGCTCTACAACAAACACAGTCCAAGGAAAAGCAGGTCATTCGTGTCTTTACTCATTTCATGCTGTGGCCTTGACCTGACCTCTGGATTCTGCAAAGACTGCCTTCTTTCCGGCCTCCTCCATGACAGCAGCCCTGTGCAGAAAGATTTCACAGTGGAGTATTTGGCAAATGCTGCCTGGAAAGTTATAAAACAGGCGTTTTAATGTTTGAAGTATAACTTTTTGTTTAAGTTAGATTTTTGTTGTCTGTTCACAAAATGTGCATGTTGTTGTCAAAGTTGGTTCTTAGCTCACATTGTTCAGAGCAGTGAAGGAGACGACTTACAACCATAAATGCAATAAATGAGAACCACTCAAACAGGAGTAAAGGCATTCGTAAGATTTTATTCATATTTTATGTTTCTCAGTTTTATTCAACAAAGATCGTTGTCAGTAGGGATAACTGTATACAACAAGCATCAAAGACAGCTTTAAATTAAGGAGCGACATCGAGTTTGTTCAGAGAAGTGTGTTCAGGAGAGGAGAGTTTATTGTTGTACTGTATGTGGGTGTTACTGGGTGTTCAGCAAACTGATGGCTCATCGACAGCGGCCGCTCCTTCTGTCAAGGCTTTGACGCATTTGGCCATCGTCTGGGAGGCCCTGCTGATGGAGTCTGAACACAGAAAGGGAGGCAGTTTAAGAATATTATTTTTACATTTTTACATTTTGCCTGTGTTTTCCCCTATTAAAACAAACACAAAATTACCTGTCATGTAGAAGTCTTTTGCTGTAAGTTGAGGTGGTACCAGAGGAGCTGCTATGAGGTCCTGGTTCACAGCCTGCGAAGAACACAGTGAGGAAACAGAGATTCAAGCTCCAGCATCAACGTATCTACAAAAGGACCACAACTGTAGAAAAAAGGTTTGGATGTAGATTTTAACTTTTGATTTTTGACTTATAAGCAGGTCAGGATGGATGTTGGAGTCTCATCTCGTTTCACAGTCTCTTATTTGTCTATTAACTGAACATACAGACTGCAACCCCCTTAGCTTGATACTCCAAATAAACAAGGCAAATAAATTAAATGTGGCTGTATCTCTACCACTCCAAATAATGACTCTATGGATGCGTGTTTTTGCATGTGTGTACCATGGCAAGTTCATTGGCCTGTTTGAAGTAGTTTGCCTCTTCCACATCGTCATAACGGACCAGATTAGGAGAGACCTCGGCTAGTCTTGATCGGACCTCTTCCAGAGAGTCGTAGGGCAGCGTCACACCAGCCAGCTGCAAAACACGCCAAGATGTTACTTTTAATGCCTGCTCTGCTCTTGGTCAAATTAACAGTATGAAAATTAGCATGTGCCGCCTGTGTGAGTGGCTTCCTGCTTACTTCAGACACGGCCCTGATGATCTTCCAGTCCTCTCTGGCCATTCCCGGAGCGGTGACGGCCAGCCGGGTGTGCTGGCTCCTGCCTTCAGTGTTGACATAGGTGCCGTTTTTCTCTGTGTATGCAGCACCAGGCAGGATGATGTCTGCCATTGGTGCTCCTACGTCACCATGGTGACCTGGAAAATGATTTTTAATATATTTTCAGAATTTGTAACAGTTTTTTTTACTTTCACTCTCATGGTTACCACTGAATGTGTGTGTGTGTGTGTGTGGGGGTGTGTGTGTGTGTACCCTGGTAGATGATGAGGCTGTCTTTAGGCAGGTCGGCTCTGGTGATGCAGCCAGCATCAGCTCCCAGCAAAAACAGGACTTTGGGTGGATTGTTCCTGATGGTGTCCACACCAGCCTTGTAGCCCAGGTCCAACGCAGCCACCTGACTTGCCACTCTGCTCACACACACGCACACAAACAAATATGAGCAGGAAGCATCAACTGTACCTCACTAATAGAGGCTGATCGTGTACTCTGATCTGCAGAAAATGTCAGTCGGTTTGTCTTGACAGCTTCAAATGAGTCCACACGTTGTACCTGTGCAGGACGTTGAGGACTTTCAAGCCCTCTTCCACTCCACTGCTGGTTCTGGCGTTCTGAGCGATGGTGGAGACGGCGCTCAAAATGGCTGCTCCGTCTTCTCTCTGCAGAGCGCTGCTGCCCACAACCACTACCGGGCGCTTAGCAGCTGAAAGGACCTGGAGAGAGGGAAAGGAAAGGGAAAATTCCAGTAAAGCCAGAAATTCATCTGCCAAAAAAGAAAAGCCACATTCGTTCATAAATCAGCACCAAAGTTCCCTTCAAATATCCTCAGAGTCAGGCTGCGTGTGACCGTTACCTGGCAGAAGGGGTGTGTGCCGTTAGCCAGCTCCTTCAGTACTGAAGTCTCCTCTCCCAGATGGTCGTATGTGTAACTCAGATCCACATTGTGACCCACCATGGCAACACGCAGCTCATTATGGAGCCAACTGACAGAGGAAGAGGAGCAAGAGAAAAAGACAGAGGGAGGCAAGTTACATATACAAGACAATTCAAATAAAATGAGTGAACCTAGCACAAAATCTATTATTGCTGGAATAAAACTGTTTCCAGAAAGAGAATTGAAATATTAAATGCAAAGTGTGATGCATGATTGTACCTCTTGCGGATTCGGGCGTTGAAGAGCGGGGCTTCGTAGCGCGGGTTGGTTCCTATGAGCAGCAGCAGGTCACAGTCCTCGATGCCGGCGATGCGAGAGTTCAACAGGTAGTTGGAGCGCAGGTCAGTGCTGCAGACAGAGAGAGAGAGAGAAAAAAAAAAAAAGAGTTTCAGCTGATAAAGCTGAGGACACACTGCATCGTTTAAACTCAAAACCATCACAACAACAGACATCTTACCCTGCCCCCGCCATGGGGAAGAGCTCCTCAGTGCAGAGGTTTTCTGAGTTGAGTCTGTTGAGGAGGTCTTTCAGGGAGACCAGAGCTTCAGCATCGGCCATCCCTCCTGCGATGGCTGCGACCTCACTGCCCTGCACGCTCTGCAGCTACACACACACACACACACACACGTATTTATGCATACAGACTCAAATATGATAACACAACTAAAAAGCCCCAGGAGATGCCTCGGCTGTCACAAACGGCCTCTAGTAATGGACCGAGACACATTTGGCTGTATGAATATCACTCGTCTATCAACATGCAATAACTAGAGAAAGAGGATTTAACAGACAGATCCAGTAAAGAAGCAAACACACACTTACTGCTCCAGCAACACGAGTGAGAGCGTCCTCCCAGGTGGTCGGGGTCAGCTGACCTGAATCGTCCTTCACCATTGGTTGGGTCAACCTCTGCCTCTTCAGACCATCATATGCAAACCTGAGGAAGACATCGTGTCTAGTGAGACGGATTTCTCACTTCTTCAATTCAACCTGAAACACGTTGAGCCTTTTTAAAGTCCAGCAGGCAGCGTGTGGCACCTCCTAAACTCGTTTTTTCTGGTTCAGCTGTTTGTATTTCACCTGGTCTTGTCAGAGATCCATTCTTCGTTGACGTCTTCGTTCAGCCTGGGCATCACCCTCATCACCTCGCCGCCTCTCGTGCTCACCACGATGTTACTGCCCACGGCATCCAACACATCAATCGACTCGGTTTTCCTGCAAAGACAGCAGAAGATGAAGCTAAAGAGAACAGCGTGACAGAGTCAGACACAAACGTGAACACGCTAACTAACCAAAATGCTTCAAACTGCTGAAACAAATTGCTTCAGGAAGAAAAAAATCTCATATTTAAATGTAAGCAACAGTAACTGTCTGCCCTGATTTTGTATGGTGATAGCACTTTAGCATTAGCTTAACTGAGGTATCAAACCCTTTTCCCACCTGGTCTCCCATGGTCGTGCGGTAAAAGCGTAGGGTTTGGAGGTGAGCGCTCCGACAGGACAAACATCGATAACGTTGCCTGACAGCTCTGACATGAACATCTTCTCCACGTACGTCCCAATCTGCAGGTTGTTTCCTCTTCCTGTCGTCCCTAGGTCTTCAACACCGGCGATCTCACTGGCAAAACTACAAAAAGCACACACAGGGACGCATGAATGTGCGGCCAGAGGATCTAATTTTAGATTTCACCACACGATATGACATTCCTGATGGATATAAATATGAATGTTTATGACAGACGTACCGGACGCAGCGTGTGCACTGAATGCAGCGCGTCATGATGGTTTTGATGAGAGGCCCGATGTTTTTGTCCTCCACCGCTCTCTTTCCTTCTGAGAAACGACTGCGGTCTGAACCAAACTGCATGGACTGATCCTGGGAACACAGCAAGCGGTGTTAACAAGGACATAAAAACTGTTTAGCCACATACTAAATTCAGTTCACCTCCGTTCTACTGGCAGATATTCAAAAAACCTCCAACTAAATTGAAATTACCTGCACGGCCAGATACCACGAGGGATAAATGGGGAAGTATGTCTTTTCTAATTTTGGTGAACTGACCCTTTAACCTACATATACTAGTCGTTTGGTTACCTGCAGGTCACACTCTCCTCCCTGATCACAGATGGGGCAGTCCAATGGGTGGTTGGCCAACAGGAACTCCATCACTCCCTCTCTGATGACACACACAAACACGCACGTTCATTAAGCCTGTTTACAGTAGTTTAGTGGTGACATCCTATAAGTTTGCCTGAAGTCTGATTCATATTTTAAACTTTTAATTTGTACCTGGCTTTGCGTGTCTTCTCTGAGTTGGTGAGGATGTTCCACCCCTTCATGACGGGCATGGCACAGGCTGCTACCGGCTGACGAACACATGACAGCACACACACATCAATTAGACCGTAGTACTGCAAGCATTCACAGCAATTTCTATGCAAAGGTCTTCAGTCTAATCTCAGTGTTCTTTGTATAATTAAATGCACTTTCAGTGTGGCTATTAAAATAATCCTTCTGCTGACCAAAGAGATGCACTCTGTTACCTTTGGAGCTTTCTCTATCTCCACCAGACACATACGACAGTTTCCCGCCACTGAGAGGCGCTCATGGTAGCAGAACCTGGGGATCTGGATTCCTGCCTTCTCACAGGCCTGACGGGGAAAGGAAACAACAACAAAAGTTGTTAATGAAAACTGTTAAGAAAGAAATATGTGAGCATGTCATTCTGTTGTTTTCTGCAGTCCGTGTGTGACACGAGAGTTAAATATCATAAAACAGTGCCTATTGGTAACCACACAGACACAACACGAAGGGACCATTTGAAACATCTGTATTATCTGACGTTTCTCACCTGCAGCACAGTAGTTCCAGGCTCCACCTCCAATGGTTTCCCATCCACAAACACTTCCACCATGTTGCTGGCAGCGCGCACTGAAATTAAATAACACTTGACCAATTAAAATTAACTTTAAGCAAAGTGTCTCCCTAAAAGCGAGACGAAAGTGGACGTCGGAGGGGGGGAATAGAGCACAGGACAGATACAAATCATATAAATTACGCATCTCAAGTGACGTAAACGGTGTAAATGTGTAAGCCTCCACCCATTAAAGAAAACTATTCAAGGTGCGCTTCTGAGTTTATCCCAATGCAACAAGTACACAAAGAAGCTGCTCAGTTAGAGTGAGGAGAATAACTTGTTGTTGGTTACCTGGACACACACACACACACACACACAGGTCTTACCAGTGTTGGGGGGAGCCAGGCTGCCCTTGGCGGCCCCGGCTAGAGCTCGGCCGACGGTCGGCAGTCTGAACATGACTCTGTGAGAGGAAAGCAGCCAACATGTGAGCCATCTCATCATGATATCATGATTATATGTTTATATTTCTGCAGATTATCAACTAACCAGTTAACACAGAGAATATCTGTGTTTGTTGATGAGTAAGAAAACACAGCTGTTTGTTTGTACATAGCTACAAAATGACTTTAAGATGACCGTAATATATATTATTCTGTAAAATATGCTAAATAAAAGTACAGCCCTTGTTTCATAATTATGTCACCAACAGTTTTTACAGCTAAAACATTAATATTTAAATCTCATCTGGTGGGGGGGGTTGAGGTCTCCAGCTTTCTGACAAAACAAATAATAGAAACTTGCAGAGAAAACAAAACTGTTTTCACACAGTTTACAGCCGGTGAGCAGCAGTGAGTTAGCCAAGAGCACGACTCAAGGGCACGGGCACCGAGGGCTACTGGGCATAATAAAGGTCAAACACTTCGTTTTCCTCTGGTGTGGCAGTCAGATAAAATGTAGTTACACGCGCTTATAGGTGCACAGTGCGTTTCTGGTTCTTACCTTTCGCTATTTGGCCTTCTTGACCAGGGCAGCGGAAAAAAATAAACAGCTACGGCGTCGTTAGCGGAAACAGCCCCGTGTCCCACTTCCCCAGTTTCACAATAAAGGCACCACGTTTCACAATAAAAGCAGTGAAGAAATAGTCGTTTATGTTATGCTAATGTTGGCATGTCCTGAAAGTAACCACCTTTTCTCCCCCCTGGTGTATCTCTTTCTTTCTTTACTTTAGTCATTATTTCACCACCGACTACATTTCCCATGATGACTCGGCTGTCACCGGAAGTAGTACGTGTTCATTTTCCTCCAGGAAGCAACGCCACATAGCTACAGAGTCGGAGCTTTCTCCACCCGAAACAGGTGAATATTGTCATTCAGGGCAACGCAGCTGATCTCTTTTGCCAATACCAAACAGCCACTTGCGCGTTTACGCCAAGTCGGTCACAAACAAGACCGACCGGGCCTTCGCACCTTATTAAACTAGTTAGCAGGAAGCTAACGCGGCGTCGACTAAGGAAATTAAACATAGCTGTGCTCGTTGGGGTCAAACAGTGATGCGGTTGTTTGATTTAGAGTCGTTCTGTGCACCACCATCTGTTTCTGCGTTTGAGACGATGGTCTGGTTCATGTCAGTCACTCCCTTTGCTCCAGCCCAGAATACTGCACAGCACAGCGCAGCACAGCGCAGCTGTTGGGTTTGTTGTTTTGGTATATCTGCATGTTGCTGGACTGTTTAACCGTCTTTCTTCTCCGCCTCCCAGCACCATGTTGCCGACCACCTCACCGCACAGCAACGGCGCCCTCGGTTCCAGGGACGCTGCGCGGCACACGGCGGGGGCCAAGCGCTACAAGTACCTGCGGCGGCTGCTCTATTTCAAACAGATGGACTTTGAGTTTGCCGTGTGGCAGATGCTGTACTTGTTTACATCACCGCAGGGAGTCTACCGCAACTTCCACTACAGGAAACAGACCAAGGACCAGTGGGCCAGGGACGACCCTGCTTTCCTGGTCCTGCTCAGCATCTGGCTATGTGGCAAGTCATCTGACTGATGGCATCTTTCCATCACTATCCACCCCTCCTCTTTTGGGGTAGTCTGATTAAATTTAAACAAACACTGGTGCAGTCTGGTTCGTTAGAATTGGTCTGAAAGCCGCCAGTCGAATCCTGATATTGTCACTGTGCTATGTTAACTGAACACTCCCTCTACTCCTCTGCAGTGTCAACAATAGGCTTTGGTCTGGTGCTGGACATGGGCGTCCTGGAGACTCTGAAGCTGCTGCTGTGGGTGGTTATTGTTGACTGTGTAGGAGTCGGTCTGCTCATATCAACCCTCATGTGGTGAGTAGGTTTGCCTGGTTGAGTATAGGAAGAAGATGGAAGTAATGAATGGTAGTCCCTGTAATCGAGGCATGGTTTTGTGTATATGTTTTCTTTGACTCGAATTCTCTGTACATCCAATGTTAAAATTGGACTTTTTACTGTATGTGAAATATTATTTCTTTTGTCTGTCGCAGGGTTATCACCAACAAGTACCTGCTGAAACATCCCAGCAAAAACTTTGATGTGGAGTGGGGCTATGCGTTTGATGTTCACCTCAATGCTTTCTACCCTCTTCTAGTCATCCTGCATTTCCTGCAGCTCTTCTTCATCAACCGTGAGTAGATTGTGACTCTGTCTGAAATTACCAATTTAAGGCATTACATGGTCTTTAGTACAGTTAAGTTTATGTGTTAAATGCAGATTTAAAATGTTTTTGGGCCACTGTTCTACTTCTTTTACTCTATTATTTTAAATATTGTATTATTACAAATGTCATTCAAACAATCAGTAATATATAATAGTTATAGTTGATCATTTGAGATAATTGGTAATCAAATTAAAAGACACTAATGTGCATATTGTTTTGTTTGCATGTTATTTGAAAGACGTTGAACCCTGTTTGGATACACCTGCCTCCTGTATCACCGCACTTAGTTTGTTTTGTGTGTTTCAGATGTTGTGGTAATAAACTCAGACTGGTTCCTGGGATACTTCGTCGGGAACACTTTGTGGCTGATCGCCATCGGTTATTATCTCTACATCACGTTTTTAGGTTACAACGGTAAGTCCCATTCACATTTAAATATATTGTTCTCAAAGTTTTTCAACTTGGGTTTTAGGAAATTGTGATGGCCAAACAATTCATCGATTATTTGAGAAAGTAAACGGCAGAATAATTGATAGTTGCCGCCCTAAATTTATTATCGTATTTCAATAGAGATCCAGGTTAAATAAAAGTTTCAGAAGCTTTTGTAACATGAAAACAATAAATACGCAGGGTAACCATGAATACTTGGACTTTTTAAGCTTTGAAGATGTTCAAATTTGAAAACTCCAATGAACCAGCATCGACTTTCTAAACATGAACGGTATATTTTGGGTTTTTAAGGTGCTATAGGGGACTATTAATAAAATCAGAGGCTACACATAAACATGTGTAATTAATACACCACTAGAGGGTGTCATCACCAGTGCAACAGAATTGAAACAGTTTCCTATAAAGGAGTAGGAATGTCGTGTACCTTTCACTGTGATTTTATTATCTGTAATGTTGATGCATTCGTCTTGTGTTTTCCATGCAGCTCTACCCTTCCTGCAGAACACAGTGGTGCTGCTCTACCCCTTCGCTCTGCTCGCACTCATCTACGTCCTCTCCGTCTCTCTGGGCTGGAACTTCACTCGGGGTCTCTGCTGGTTTTACAAGTACAGAGTTCAGTAGAACCAGTTTGTCTCTGAGGTTGGACACTAGTTGGCTCCAGGCTGACTCAAAATCTGTTTAACTCACATCTAGGTGACAACGAATCCATTTCCAGCTTCTGGCAGTCAACACCTGGTTGAGAAGGACTCGGCCTCTGGTTGACTCTCAGTAAACTGGGAATCTGGGTTGATTGACGCTGAGCTGGTTGATTGTCTCTCGACTCTCAATTGACCTGGTTGATTTTCTGTTTTGCTCTTATGTTGAGCTGGAGCTCCAAAGTCAGTGAACAGCGATGTGTTTGGACTAGTTGCAGAAACGGGGACAGATGAGATACAGCTTTTATTGTTGTTCTTTTTGTATGATTTGTAAATAGTATTCTGGCAGGTTGTGATATATACACCAATGATTGTTTCAGGAGACGAAAAAGTTGCGTTGTTTCTTTGAGTTATCTTAAAAAAAAAAAAAAAAAATTTAAAAAAAGACTGAAAAATCTAATCCTGCTTTTTGAAGAGAAAAAAATGAAAGTGGAGGAACATGGGATGCAAACTGTCTTTTTTTTTTTTTTTCTAAAAGTGTACATTCCAAAGCACTTTCAATAAAAGGTTTTATCATCATAAATGAACATTTTTTTAAACCATATTAAAACCAGACACCTGCCACCTGACCAGCTGAGTCACAGCAGCGTCAATAGCCGGCTTGATTCCAGCTGAGACGGCGGAGTTTACCGCGGCAACCTTTCTCTGCAGCTTTCTGAAACGGTTTCATCTAGTTGTGAACTTTAAGTCTTAATTAAACATCTTTAACAAGTCTATGAATAAAAGGAAATGTGAAATCCCCAAACATGGGACATTTACCAGGTTTAATTTGCCTGGAATAGCACAAAATAATGTCAGACCAAACTCCGTTCAAAAATCTGCTGAATTAATTCTGCTCTATTTAATGCCAAAAAGTCATATGTTGGATAATAAGTGACATATGTGCATTATAAATATAAAGACACATTTATTAGTGGACTAATTAGCAATAAAATAACCAGTTAAAAATCGAAGTCAAAAAATCTGCACCAAGAACAATTTGGTGGCTACACTCATTGCAGGTGTCTGAGGCTCTTACCAATTACTGCCTCCTCATTTACACCGACCACCTGAGGATGGTTAAGGCCGACATGGATGGGTGGTGCAATCCTGTCAGGCGGACCTGACCGAATGCGAGCCCGACTTCCAGAGCGACAACGAGGCCTAGGCTACTTTCCGTACCTCTGGCCGGGACAGCATGTGGGTCAAAGATGCCCAGCGTTACCCGGCTCTCTGGTAGGAGACGAGGCTGCAACAACATATAGTTCAGCAGGGATTCAGCCAGGTCCTCCACATGCAGTCCAAATACCGCAATCACTTCTCTGTAACCTGCAGTGCTGATTTCCTTTGAAAGTTCAGATAAATCCTTGTTTTTTCCAGTAGCCTCAGACTTCTTCCTCGGTAGGCTGCTCTTGTTTTCCGTTGGAACAATTAATAAGATTGCTCCTGTTTGGCATTTCTGATTGGCTGTTATCTAACCTAATTAAAGTCTGAATGTCACATTTCTAACTGTTGCATTTGTTTAAAACTCATGAATATGATTTCTATTCATGACTCTTTTGCTCCCTGGAAAACTAATGATGATGATATTCCAACTGAACTGTTAAAATCAAACCTGTTATTTGGCATTCATTGACATGCTATTTTAATGATATAACAAAGACAAATAATCACACGCTCTCTGCAGAAACAATACATCGTGAAGAGGCATTTAGTTGTGACTGAAGATCATTTGGCACTGGAAGCGTCAGAGGTATTATCACAATCTGCACACTCTTTCCGTCATCGAAAGACACGCAATCTTTTTCATGAAGGCAACCTTCTCAGTGTTTTGGAACAGCCACTGGTCACAGAAAGACTGAGGGAGTACAACAGAAGTCTCTGTATATTGTCTTAATATTATATTGAAGGCTGCATGAAGGGTCTCTCTCCAAGTCTTTCAGCCTCACCCATGGCAGACTGTTCCTGCAGCTGAATTTCAAAATAAAAGATTTAGTGACGAGCACTTTTCCTCAAACTCTGTTTTCAAGATAAAAGTCTCATTTCTGTCTCAACTCTGAAATGAAACACAAACACACATCGTGACCACCTTTCAAAATAAAACAACCTAACTTGATTTTCCAAACTGAGGAGAAAATATATGCATTTGTAGTTTGATGGTCAGGGTGGATGTCTGGAGCTGGTGGAGGAGGGATTACTGCGCTTCGCCCTCCACCTCGCACACGTCACACAGGGTTTCCTCGATGGTAAAATGTCCTCGGCAACCGTTGCTGCCGCAGAGACAGGGCACTTCCTGTTTCCCACCTGTGTCGGCAGAGTAATTCCAGGTGAGCTCAGTGCCGGCCTTCACCGCCCTGACGGAGGAAAACACGTCAGCTGGCAACAAACATCATCAGCATCACCATCATCAGCACCTGACTTCCTCACCTGCTGGTGAAGAAGGCGATGACGGGGTATCCGGGGTCGTGGGAGTCGGTGAAGACGTTCTGGATGAACAGGTTCGGCTGGCAGCTGTGCTGCAGGGAGCAGAGACGGGGTCAAAGGTCAAACCTCTCAGTAAGTTTCCTGCTCAAACAAACTGAAGTCAAAATCCTTCAATGTTTCTCCGACTGGAGTTCTTGTGGAAAAGGGAAGTCGCGTGAAATAACAGTTCAGAAGGTTCATCGTAAGAGTTCATAAGCAGCAGCTGATATTTAGACAGAAATACTCTTTTATTTAACACAACAGTATTCGGGAAATCGGACATTTGGAGAATAAAGTCCAGCAGCTGAAAAACATCGTGGTTCTCTGAGATCAGAGTTGTGATTTTGTCTTTTTAATGACCGACTTTGTTCCTGATCGACAGTCTGAGCTTTCAGTTTGTTATTAAAGACTTTCTCTCACGTTCATGAAGCGGCTCACGTTTCCCTCCCTGCTGCCGTCCACGAACTTAACGTCCTCCACCTTCATCGCTCTCTTTAAACTCTTCTGGCTGTTCGTCTCCGTCCCGGTGCCGTTCACGCTTTGGGCCGCCGCTGTTGTCACGGCAGCCTTCTTCTGGTCACCTGACCCACCTGCTGAAGGAGACGGGGGCTCTGGACCTCCCGCCTGAACCTGACGTGGTTAGTTTAGAGGTTAAAACAATGATGTCATGAAAGCTCAGGTTTTAGCAGATCACCAGAACCAGACTCGGACCTCGTCTCTGTCCTGTGTTGTGGTGTCGGCGGGTCTCTGGATCACCGGGACGTGAGAGGTGGGCGTGGGGGGTTCCAGCAGGTTGCTCCGCTCCTCCAGCACCGGCGGGGCCAGCCACTCGGTGACGACCTCCACCTCGTCGTCGGAGTGGAGGTCGGCCCTCGTCAGCTTCGGGGGCGGAGGCTCGGCGGGACTCTGGACCCTCCGCAGGATCACACCTGAACACATTCACTGTTACTTCACGTGTTTACCTGCGGATCCTGAGACTCGTTCTACGTCGACGTCGCCTCACCTGCGTAGATGCACACGAACGTGCCGCGGTCCAGGTCGTCACGGCAACGGACACCCCAGCCGCGGCCGTCAGTCTGGAAGACCTGGAGGCGGACTCTGATGCCTCTCTGGACCAGCCGGTTCTGACAGCGAGCCCGATCGCAACCGCACCACGGACCACACTCGAACACACTGAAACACATTGATTCTACAGATAACGGCAGGAAGAGGTTTTATCTGGTTTTAAAGGGGTTCTCTTTGGGTTCTGGACTCGAACGAGATCTGAAGACGTCACAGCCAAATCAGGACTTTTATGTCTTTAAAAAGCATCTCGTTTCCGTCGGCTTTTCTCTTTGATCGTCTCTTCTGTCTCTTTCTCTCCTCTCCTTCTTCCTTTAAAGCCCCCTGTAACTTTACTTTGAAAAGTCGTGTAAAGACAAAGTTTGCGTGGTCACTTCCTGGCTGATAATAAACGTACTCACGAGCTGCAGCTTCTAGTTTACGTTTCCTCAGCTGAGTAACCTTTACCGACTCACCCTGACGGTACGGGCTCGTTCAGCCTGCGGTGGCTGTAATGGCGCCCCCCGCTGGTCAGAGCGACGCAGGCGCAGCGTCGAGCGTCGGTGCAGCCGTCGGTGCAGTCGCAGCAGGCGTCGAACAGCGTCGGGCCGCGGCTCAGGAAGCAGCCGTGCGGCCAGCGCTCCTTCCTGTAGCGGAAGTCGGCGGGCCGGGCGCCGCCGTCCCCGGCACACAGCTCCACCGGCGTGGGCTCCACCCCCCGGCTCAGGTCCAGCTCCGGCCGCCGGGGGCCCGCCAACGGGGGAGGGTCCAACCGGACAGAGGGGTTAAAGGTGAAGAAGTCCACCTGCAGGAGACAAGACGACAAGAAGCTGGTGTTCTTCTTCTTCCTTCACTGTGATGTTCTGCGGGGTTGGAGCCAATCACGGTCCAGGATCAAACTGACACAGGTGTACTTTTACTCATTTAGCTGATGATACTTCTGCACTCTGTGTACTTGTGTGTAGTGTTTTAAAAGCAGGACGGACGTTTAGATCGTTGTCCTGGTACTTTTACTTATCCGAGTACTTCTCCTGCCCCTGAACGCATCATAATAAACCAGCTGACCTGCAGGACGTCGTAGCTCTCTGTGGCCAACAGGAAACGCATCACGTCGTCGTGGTTACGGAGGCTCTGTCCACACGGCGCTTTGTAAACGACGTCCCAGTCCTCCGCGCCTTCCTCCTCGTCCTCAGGCCCCGCCCCATCAGCGTCACAGGCCCCGCCCCCTCCCGACGACGTCAGCGGCACGGCGGTCAGCCTCTTGAAGCCGCAGAGCAGCGGGACCTTCAGAGGGTTCTGACCCCAGAACGGGGGCGTGGACTGAGGCATGCTGGGTAAACTGGACAGGCAGGCCTGGAAGGAAACAACAGAATATTTAAAAACATTTAAAGTGACAGAATCTTTACAACATAAATGATCAAATGTCACCTTCTGCGTTTCTGTCACAAAACCCCCAAATCACAGTGTGTGTGTGTGTGTGTGTGTTGCCTGGCAGCAGGGGTGGAGCTGGTGCTGCAGCTGGACGGGGGTCAGAGGAGGCAGCAGCTCCTCTCGGCCGGCAGGGGGCGCTGCAGAGCTGGACGGGGGGGGGCTGCGGTGGGACTCATGAAACACTGTAAAAATTCAACAATTGAGAAGAAAACGCAAATGTTCATTTCAAAGCACAGCGCTGGTTTTACAGGTGCAACTGCTTCGGTGTGAAAGTCTGTGCTCACCTGAGCCGATGACCACCTGGACCACAGAGGAGTCCGGAGCGGGGGCCGGAGGACAGCGGTCCAGGGACTCCAGCAGCTTCAGACCCTGAACATATTCTGACCAGCACACGAACAGGAAGTCACACCTCCTGTTCATCACCATCAAACGAGAGATCAATTAACACCCAACCTTTATCTGTGGCTGTGTTCTTCTTCAGGACTCTCTTCAGGTGGTCCAGGTGCTCAAATACTCCATTAAAGACCTGATCCACGTCCTCCTCGGCCCAGAAGGTTTTGGCCCGTTCTGAAAAACAGAATAAAAACCCTTAATTTCATCAGAAACTAGGAGCCTCTCCAGTGAAGTCGCTTAGTGAGCAACAGACTGTTAGAAGTTCACAACAAGAAGAACCGGACTTCTTACCGACGTCTTGTGGATCTGATGGATCCATGTCCAGCTGCTGGCACTCGGCTAGGTAGCTTAGCCGGCTCGCTAAAACCACCAGAGAAGAACTACAAACGTGAAGACGCAGTGACGTATCTGACGGCGGGAGAAACACGTCAGAGCTCCTCGCGTCAGCAGAGAAACGACATATTTAACGTTAGTTTCCTCTGAAGCGGATTAACCTCGTTGTTGCTCTTCACGTCGCATTTCTACTGATTTACATCGGCGATTAATGTTGGTCCACAACGGCCGCCGTAAGAGCGAGTGCGAACGACTGCCCTGAGTTTGGTTTTCCAGGCAGTTTTTAGGTTCTTCAACTCGATGTACTCGTATATACCTCATCTGTATTACAAGAAACGCTGCTGTGCCTCATTGTTTAGAGTTAACCGAGTCGTTAACAAAGCTTCAACTAAAAACCGGTTTGCTGACCGCAGTCTTTCTGCCTGAGAGCCTCAGCGCAGGGAAAACAAAACACAGGATCCTCTTCTTCTTCTGTGGAGTTTATTGGCGGTTGGCAAACCAGCTTAGAGGAGCTTTACCGCCTCCAGCTGGACTGGAGTGAGGAGCAGGAGATTATGCAGGAAAAACTAGACAAAACAAAAAACCTGGATTCTTTTAGCTGAATCTGTGTCTTTTATAAACCTAATAACGTTGTCGTGTATCTTGCCTGCTGTTTTCCCCAAGAGACCCGACAGTGAAGAGTCACGGTGGTTTGTCTTCAGTCCTCAGGGACTGAAACAGGCGACTCCTCTCCATATTGTGTTTCCTACAGTGAAGCATTACATGTTCGACTGTTTCTGGTCGGCTGCAGTTTGTGCCTGTTTTATATAAAGTGTGACTGAGACCTGTAAGGCCTTAAACGGTCCCAGGATGGTTGAGGGAAAAGCTGGTCTTTACCGCCAAAATATGCCTGAACGAGTTCTGCCAGGAGGATATTGTGAATCGCCTGTTTGGCCCGTTTGCTGAGTCAGCCAACGTTGGAAACATTGGCAGCAGTCAGAAACACAAGTTCACACAATTATTACTTGATTGATAACTTGCTTTATTTTTCTTCAAAAGTCAAAATGAGACTTTACAGTGGTTCAACATCCAAGCGGTCTCTTTCTTTCCTCGGCTTCACAAGTCAGTGCAGCGAGTCAACAAGTCTGAACGAACTCTTGCTGTTCATCTCCACCATTTAATGATCAGAGCCTCCATCTCGAAAGGACTGGAAGTGGAACAAGTTTACATCTTTTCAATCACTTTGAATGATTTCGTACAAAGTTCATTGATTCATTTATTACAATAACCGGAAAGATTGATGTAACTGTGGTCCTGTACAGACTCAGCTGATGTGTTTCTCTAACAGGAGGAGACTCTCCCTCCTACACACAACACAGAGACACCGAGGAACCAGACCTGAACCAGAACCCAAACCCAGGATAAAGAGGTTCAGTGAATGTGGTGTTGAAGGTGTGGAGGTGGATCAGAGAGTCAGAGGAGACTCTGTAGAAGGACAGAGAGCCAGCAGGACAGTCCACATACACTGCTACTCTGTTGGAGGAGGAGGAGGAGATGGATGTTCTTCTCTTATTGTGACTGACAGAGTAACGACCATCATCAAAGCAGCTCAGACTCCAGGACTGATCATTCCATCCAAACAAACAGTCTGTACTGTCTCCTCTCCTGTTGATTCCTCTGTAACTCACTGATATATCAACCCCTCCGCTCCACTCGACCTCCCAGTAACAGCGACCAGTCAGACCATTTCTACACAGCAGCTGAGGCCTGAAGTCAAACCTGTCTGGATGATCTGGATATGACTGATCCTCCTCCACACGTGTCGCCTTCCTGTTGTTGTCAGACAGTTTGATCCTCCTGTTTACTGTGTTTGTGTCGAGTGTGAGTTCACAGGAATCTGATGGAGAGAACAAGACACAATACAGCTGCAGGTATTGATCCATCATCTGATCATTGATTGACGGTTTGATGATGACATCAGAGGTTTGAATGAGTGATGTCACAGTGTGTGCTGCTTTGTTTTACTTACACTTCCTCAGACCTGGTCTCAACCAGCGGACTCCAGCAGGCTCCACCCTGAAAGGAGGAGGGGGGTCAGACCAGCACATCCTCTTTAGCATCAAACTGTGGAATATTATATCTTTCTAAAAGGCGAACTTGAAAACAGGGGTTTGTATCTGTAACCGTAGTTTTGCAGACTTGTACATTTAGTTTTCTGTCTGCAGACTCTGTTTTTCCAGTCTGTTCATTCAGACACAGGCTGCAAACTCATTTTCACAGTCGCGGCGGCAAAAGTACAAGTTTACGGACTTTTGACACATTTACCAGGTGGTGTGTTTTGTTAACAGGGTTTCAAAAAAGAATCAGACTATCCCAAGGGAGGGAGGGCGGGACCTCCAGCTTCTGACCAATCAGTGTCTTTGGAATCGTTAAGCACAACACAGTTGGCTAGTCAACACTGTCAGTCAACATAGAGCCTGTAAAGAGATTCAAGATTCAAGAATTTATTGTCATTACACAACAATTTACATCAGTAATCATTGGCAATGAAATTCTTAAATCCCAGGCTCCCCAAACAATGCTAAAAAGAAAGACACTCAATAAGAACAAAAGATTAAGAGTAAAAAATCAAATAAAATTTAAGATAAATAGTAAACAAGAGTAATAAAATAAATAAAACCTTGAAATATAAGTTATACAAAGAAAATATAAACTGTAAATATAAACTAAGTATTATCCAACTAACATATATACAGTAAAATATATACAATAGAAAAATAAATACCATAGAAGTGAAATGTGTTATTTAAGAAGTGGGGTGATCAGCTCCTTTGTTTTGCTGACGTTGAGATGGAGGTTGTTGTCCTGGCACCAAGATGTCAGGGCTCTGACCTCCTCTCTGTAGGCTGTCTCATCGTCGCCGGTGATCAGGCCGATGACGGTCGTGTCGTCAGCAAATTTGATGATGGTGTTGGAGCTGTGGGTGGCCAACCCCTGAACAGTTATATTTTAAAGATTTATTCTCTGTAGCCCCTGATTTAAGCTACATTGACTTTTATTGACATTTTTATGTTTTAATATTTTTCATTTGATTATTTAATTTATTGTATTTTTTCACACATTAGAATCTTAATTTGTACAAAGATGTTCGTTTCATGTCCACAAGCTGGTTGTCTGTATGTTTCTAAAGAGATCCAGCCTGAAAGACGGACTCCACCAGGCCTCTGTGACACCAGTCAGTCAACAAGGTACAAAAACTATGTTTAGAAATACAGTAAGATTTTTTAATAATGGGCCGTCCTGGTCAGGTAACAACAACACAACAGTAAGACAATAGAGTATATTATATACAGTATATAGTGAGCAGAAACACTACAGACAGGGACTGGTTACAGTTTACTTTATACTAAAGCTGGTTAGCTGGCTGGCTAACGTTAGCTAGCTGACTAGGCCCATTATTAAAAACATTTCTAACATTTTGGGGTTTTTACCTTCCAAAAAAGTTCATGTTACATCTGACACAAGTTGATGTGTTTTGTTGACTTACTGGCGGTTGTGGAGACCTGCCGGAGTCCATGTTTCAGTCATCGATATGAATGAATGAATGAACAGACTGGAAAAACAGAGTCTGCAGACAGAAAACTAAATGTACAAGTCTGCAAAACTACAGTTACAGATACAAACCCCTGTTTTCAAGTTCACCTTTTAGAAAGATATAATATTCCACAGCAAACATGGACTTTACATTCCTCTCATCCACATCAACACAATATGTGCATCCGGCCTGCTTCTCCCTGCTCCACCTCTGCCACTCTCCTCATACACTGAGAGCCACCCACAGGATGCTGCTGCGTGTCAAAGACAACATCTGATCACACACACAGACCTCTTTCTGGAGGATCCCGGCTCCATTAAGAGTCCCACTTCAGAAGCAGTCCTCGGTTCCAGACCTCTGCCATAAAACCAAGTGACAGAGACTCCCAGACTGTTTCCCTCCAAAACCTCTTTGTGATCCAAACAGCATCATTTCATGTGTTGGGATGTTTGGTGCATGTTCATGTTACTGTGGTTTGTGTTGAACTGATATCTGTGATGTATATTACAGCAGTAATAATTACTGTCAGGATCACTTCTGTTTCCACTGTGCTGCACACGTCATGTTTGATGGCATTAAAAGCAGAAATAACGACAGTTCTGGGAACTGAACGGGCTGCAATTGTTACCCTGAGTAGTTCAGACGGCAAGGAAAAGGACCCAAATGCAGACTGCGCAGGCAGACGGGAGCAGTTCAATGATTTACTGAACACAAAAAATAAGCTTACACGTAGGCAGACGGGAAGACAGAAACAAGACATGGAAAAAGATGACAAGACAAGAGAACAAAGGAAGGGCACCGGTATATATAGGGATGTGGCTAATAAGTGAATCAGGGGCAGGTGTTGATAATCAGAGACACGAGGGCAGGAAGTGAACAGACAAGACAGGTGAGAATTACAAAATAAAACAGGAAACACACGTAACACAGACACAAAACAATGGGATGTGACAGCAATGGCTGCAACGTAATCCTTGTGGGCAATTGTGCCTGTGAAAAGTCCACTAAAAGTGCTTGTTTTTGCCACTGACTCTGGTTCAGACTGTTGTTCTAAGTGTCTGACAACATTATGGAAAGGATCCCTACAGAGACAGACTGTTAAAGAGTAAGATCCTTTTGTCTTCCTGCAACAACTCAACCTCTCGCGAGATTTCAGAGCGAGACTTTCTGTTTCTGTTTAAACAAAAAGGATCTTACTCTTTAACAAACAGTTTTTAGTAGACTGACTTGTCCCGGGCGCAATTGCCTGCAAGGATTACGTTGCAGCCACTGCAGCCCGTTCGCGGCTGCCGGCGGAGGCGATCTACTGGACCAACTCCAAAACTTTTGGTGACTATTAGTCATTTAGACCCCAATATTGTGAAAAATAAAAACATAAAAATAAAAATAAAAATAGGGCCCAGGTTTAAGCAAAGAGCATCATTGAGTTTTCTCGGCTGCAGCAGACCTCTTCATACCTGAGAGTGTCCAGTCTCCAGTGTGGATCCTCCAGTCCAGCAGACAGCAGCTTCACTCCTGAGTCTCCTGGATGGTTGTAGCTCAGGTCCAGCTCTCTCAGATGGGAGGGGTTGGAGCTCAGAGCTGAGGCCAGAGAAGCACAGCCTTCCTCTGTGATCAGACAGCCTGACAGCCTGCAAACACACAAAACAACACACATGGCAGATCACCTGAGGGTCCTGCTGTGTCAGTCAGATACAAGAAGAAACCGTCTCCAAATAAATAACTCAAAAATACAACGACCGAATCAGGGAGCTAACGGTAACCATGTCACTGTGATCTAAAGGTTAAAGAGGCTACAGCCATGCTAGCAGCTCTGTGAGGCTGTACTGACAGAGGGGTGTTTTGAGCTAAATGCTAACATCAGCGTGCTAACATGTTCACACTGAAAATGTTAGCATGTTCATGGTTAGCAGGTACAATGTTTATCATGTTCACCATCTTAGTTTTTGCTAATTAGCTAGTTAGCAGTAAACACAGAGTGCAGCTGAGGCTGATGGGAATGTCTTTAGTTCTGCAGGTATTTGGTCATAAACCAAAGTGTTGGACACATTAACATGTTGACCTGATGATGGCGCTAGATGAAAAGTCAGAGGATCACCAAAGTCATTACAGTTCATCTTCAATGTGACTTCACAGTGGTATATCAAAGTAGCCACCAGACAGAGGCAACTAGTCTGCTCTCCAGCCTGAAACCAGAGCTTGAGGAACCCTCCTCTGAATACTTTGCTGTATGTTTTTATTTGAGTGTTTTTGTTCGGGTACATTTTGGTTTAAAATCATATGTGGTATTTAATGATTCAGACAGAGACTAGAAATTATTGCAGAAGTTTAGTTAAAAGGTCCTTTGACAAATAATATTAACAATCAATCCTACACATGTTAGCTGTTTATCAACTGATGCAAATCAGATTTTAAATGGTCATAAGTTGAATGGGTTAATGAATCCTGACCTGAGAGTCTCCAGTGTACAATGTGGACTCTGTAGTCCAGCACACAGCAGCTTCAGTCCTGAATCCTGCAGGTTGTTGTTACTCAGGTCCAGCTCTCTCAGACTAGAGGACTGGGACCTGAGAACTGAGGACAGAGCTTCACAGCTTCTCTCTGAGAGGTCACAGCTACTCAGTCTGGAGAGGAAATAACGAAAAAGAAGACAAATAACATTTGTGTTAAAATGTTGAGTCTGGACTCTTGGTGACAAAGAATATACAATCTCTTCTCAACACAGGTTAAAGTCCTCGCTGTTTTAATCTAAACATGTTGGAGATGTGACATATAATCATTCCTGAATCAGTAAGAAACAGACATGCAATGATAATAAGATGCATGATATCAAGACATACATGAGGTTCTCCATCTCAGCCAGAGTTCATATTTCGTGCTGTACAACATACATATCTGAATTACAACAAAATACATTGGAAAAATCTAAGATTTTCTGTGCTGTGAAATTTGAAATCCTAACATGAGAGGAGCAGTTTACATTAAAAGGAGCAGAAATAATTTAAGACAAACTATGACTTGATCTGACCTGAGAGCCTCCAGTGTACAATGTGGACTCTGTAGTCCAGCACACAGCAGCTTCAGTCCTGAATCCTGCAGGTTGTTGTTACTCAGGTCCAGCTCTCTCAGACTAGAGGACTGGGAGCTGAGAACTGAGGACAGAGCTTCACAGCTTCTCTCTGAGAGGTCACAGCCACTTAGTCTGGAGAGGAAATAATGAACAAGAAGACAAATAACATTTGTGTTAAAATGTTGAGTCTGGACTCTTGGTGACAAAGAATATACAATCTCTTCTCAACACAGGTTAAAGTCCTCGCTGTTTTAACAACAGTAAAGTTAGAAGTTATTTATTTTATCTCTCGTGTTGAAAGACAGCAGAGTATTTATTGATGAATAAATCCCACTTACAGAGCTTTCTTGGAGGCTTTGACCACTGGCAGCAGCCTCAGAAGAGCCTCCTCTGAAGCAGAGTATTTCTTCAGGTCAAACACGTCCAGATCTTTTTCTGATGACAGTAAGATGAAGACCAGAGCTGACCACTGACCAGGAGAGAGTTCATCTGTGGAGAGACTTCCTGAACTCAGGTACTGTTGGATCTCCTCCACTAGAGAACTGTCATTCAGTTCATTCAGACAGTGGAACAGATTGATGCTTTTCTCTGCAGAGGGAGTCTCTTCGATCTTCTTCTTGATGTACTCGACCGTTACCTGATTGGCTTTTGAGCCACTTCCTGTCTGTGTCAGCAGGCCTTGTAATAGAGTCTGATTGGTCTGTAGTGAAAGACCCAGGAGGAAGCGGAGGAACAAGTCCAGGTGTCCATTTGGACTCTGTAAGGCCTGGTCCACAGCACTCTGATGGAGATGTGTTACTTTAGATTTCCCTCTAAATACTTTAGACATCTGGGAGGTTGGTTGTTTTTCTGACAGCAGATTGACACCAGACTTGATGAAGGTCAGTTGGACATGAAGAGCAGCCAGAAACTCCTGAACGCTCAGATGGACGAAGCAGAACACCATGTCCTGGTACAGTCCTCTCTCCTCTTTAAAGATCTGTGTGAACACTCCTGAGTACACTGAGGCCGCACTGATATCGATGCCACACTCTGTCAGGTCTGATTCATAGAAGATCAGGTTGCCTTTCTGCAGCTGCTCAAAAGCCAGTTTTCCCAGAGACACAATCATCTTCCTGCTCTCTGGACTCCAGTGTGGATCTGTCTCTGCTCCTCCATCATACTTGATGCTCTTCAGTTTGGACTGAACCACCAGGAAGTGGATGTACATCTCAGTCAGGGTCTTGGGCAGCTCTCCTCCCTCTCTGGTCTTCAACACATCCTCCAGAACTGTAGCAGTGATCCAGCAGAAGACTGGGATGTGGCACATGATGTGGAGGCTTCGTGATGTCTTGATGTGGGAGATGATCCTGCTGGCCTGCTTCTTTTTTATGAATCTCTTCCTGAAGTACTCCTCCTTCTGTGGGTCAGTGAACCCTCTGACCTCTGTTACCATGTCAACGCACCCGGGAGGGATCTGATTGGCTGCTGCAGGTCGTGTGGTTATCCAGAGGCGAGCAGAGGGCAGCAGGTTCCCCCTGATGAGGTTTGTCAGCAGCACATCCACTGAGGTGGACTCTTTAGCATCAGTCAGGATTTTAGTGTTGTGGAAGTCCAGAGGAAGTCGACACTCATCCAGACCGTCAAAGATGAACACAACCTGGAACTCTTCAAACCTGCAGATTCCTGCTTCTTTGGTTTCAGTAAAGAAGTGGTGAACAAGTTCCACCAAGCTGTACTTTTTCTCTTTCAGCACATTCAGCTCTCTGAAAGTGAATGGAAATGTGAACTGTATGTCCTGGTTGTCTTTGTCTTCAGCCCAGTCCAGAGTGAACTTCTGTGTTAAGACTGTTTTCCCAATGCCAGCCACTCCCTTTGTCATCACTGTTCTGATTGGTTCATCTCTTCCAGGTGGGGGTTTAAAGATGTCTTCTTGTCTGATGGTTGTTTCTGGTCTGTCTGGTTTCCTGGATGCTGCTTCAATCTGTCTGACCTCATGTTCATCATTGACCCCTCCAGCCCCCCCCTCTGTGATGTAGAGCTCTGTGTAGATCTGATTCAGAAGGGTTGGGTTTCCTGCTTTAGCAATCCCCTCAAACACACACTGGAACTTCTTCTTCAGGTTAGATTTGAGTTTACGCTGACAAACTGCAGCAAGAATTCCTGAATGACCACACAACAAATATCAGTAACTGATTTATAAAGAAAATATGACAATTTATTCCTCTAAAGAATGCATATCAACATATTTTTATCCATCTCTTGAGACATTTATCCAGCATGTTAACTTATTCATTCAGTTTATTCACAAAACAAATAAAATACAAATGCAATCATACAAGACTTAATAAGGATATGTGAAATGGGACACCCTGATGTAATATCTGCAGCTTGAGAACAGGGGCCCACACACTAAGCTGATAGTATTTAAAATATGTTTTCTAACACATTTTCTAAAATTTCACCCTAGCCTAATCCTAACCTAAGAAACTACTAGACATTTATTTCATCAGTCTAAACATTGGTTAGATAGGTAAGATGTAATAAATAAAGACATATGGCAAATCAAAAATAATAATACAATTTAGATGGATTTCAGAAGAGAATAATTAGTTTAGAAGTCCCCAGCCGTTTAGGATATTAGCTTTAACATATTTTAGTAGTAACTGTCCTGGAGCATATATACAGCATTGTACATTATACAAGCATTGTGAAAGATGTTACATTCAGTTAGCTTCAGAAGACTGTAGCTGTAGAAAAGAGGGTCAGTGGGAGCATTTACCTTGGACCATGATATGGCACGTATGACTTTCTTCTGAAGAATGTGTAGTTTTTTAATATAACTTGGAAAGGTATTGCACCATATAACATTACAATAATTTATATGAGGCTCAAATAAAGACTGATATAAGGTTACAAGTGCTTTAAGTGGAAGAAAGTGCCTCAACTTGAAAAATAAGCCAACAAATTTGACAGTTTTTTTCCTAAGTTCATTAATGTGAGTAAGAATTCATCAATATGTCCCCCCAGGAATTTGGTGGACTTTACCCTAAAATGGATCCCTGGGGAACCCCATATCTGATAGTTTTATTTAAAGACTTGTGACCATTAACATGTACATATTTCTCTCTCCCATACATATAGCTTCTGAACCAACTGAGCGCTGTGCCTCTGACACCATAATGTTGTAGTTTGCTTAGAAGAATGTCAAAGTCAATAGTGTCAAACGCTTTTGACAAATCAAGGAAAATTCCAATGCCGCAGTTGCCTTTATCAATAACGTAATTGATTTTTTTGATGAGATCAAGAATGGCCATAGAGGTGGTGCTCTTTTCTCTAAAGCCATACTGTGATGGGACAAGGATATTTGATTTATCTAAGTAATCACTAAGTCTACTATACACAATATTCTCTAATACTTTGGAGAGAGTAGGCAGAATAGATATAGGTCAGTAGTTGTGCTTATCATTTTTGTCACCAGATTTAAAGATTCTAGCAATCTTTGTTGTTTTAGGCACAACTCCATAAAGTAGAGAGAGATTAACAGAGGAAACAAGAGGCTCCACAATTTCATAACAGATATTGTCTAAAAGTAGCAGCCTCTGGTTGACTAATTTTGCTAGAGAGATTTTCTGCTATGGATCTCCAAAATGATTGTTGAAATTATTAGCAAGATCAGACTTGTCGAAATCTTCGCTGGCGTTTCTGGCATTCAGTTTGATGCTGGTGTCAGGAAGCACAGTGGTTTTGTGACCCCGGCTGAGGACTTCATTGAGCACCTTCCATTTGCTTTTGATCACCCTGAGAAGCTTTAATAAGCTCGGTGTAGTGCCTCTGCTTACTCATTCGTATTACATGTGTGAGCTTATTTCTGTATTTTGTATATGATTCTTTATTCGCACTACTTGGATTTTTGATATAGCGCTCATTAAGTTTGTTCTTTTTATTGATGGATTTTAAAATACCCCTAGGAAGCCATAATTTTTGACCTGCAGCAGCCCGTTTGATGATCTTTTCAGGTATGGTGCGATCAATGGAGTCAGGTATTTCATCAGTTAGAACATTATATGCTGTGTCTGGATCTTTGCAGTTATAGACTCTTTAGAGAAATCCTCTTACTGCTCTGCAGACGGTCAGCCAGCTCCTCCTGCTTCATTCTCCTCAGGAAGTGCAGTGTGATCTTCAGAAACGCCTCTCTGCTGCTCCTCCTCTGCTCTTCATCCTCACCGTCCAACACCTCCTCATCCTCCCTCTGACTCTCTGAGCATTCTGGGTAACCTGGACTCAGATCCTTCTGGATCTTCTTCAGCTCCTTCTTCACAAAAGTGACAATGTTCTCCTCCAGCAGCTGGAACAGAATATTACATGAAGGACACAAACTAAAATCATGGAACCAAACATCAGATCCATGTTGGACAGACGGACAATCCGCTGGTCTAAAAAGTGCAGCGTGGAGATTATTGTGAACACAATAGATGTCAAAGTAGTTGTTGTACAGGTACAGACCATAAATATGGAGTCCAGGTGTGTCTGATGCTGCTGGGCAGACTGACCAATGGGAACCTCTGAGCTCTCCTGGTCCACTCTGTGGAGGAATCATGAAGAATCAGCTCACATTATGTCCGTCCACACAGAGACAAACACAAGCTAAAGGTCCTTTGAGTCAAAGTGTTGATTACAACATTGAATCAGATGGTTTCCCCTGACATTAAAGTGTTGGTCGTACTGCTGATCCCACTGTGAATCAACAGTCCAGTCTGCATTACTGTGCAGCTTTAGTTCACTGTGTTGGTTCACCAGCTGGTCTGGTTTAGTCCCTCCAGCTCTTATTGACCCTATAATACTGCGGACAGCAACGCACAGCTCACAAGCGATTTCACACCGAACTGTGTGTCGAATGAAAGCTGGAACGAACTTCTCTGGGCTACATGTTAGCAAACAGGCAGGTGTGGCTGTTTCTTTTATACTTGTTCAACACGTTTTGAGCGTCGGTAGAGGTGAACACTGTCTCCTCTCTGAGCTTCTGCAGCCTGTAGTTAGCCTTCGTTAGCAGCTAGCATCTGTTAGCCTCAATAAAATCACTGTTTTCAGATGGGAGAATATAAATGTATGTGAAGAAGAACGATGGTGAAATTTAAACACAGGTTTAATAAAACTTCTCTGGATAAATAACAGTTAAAACATGAATCAGTCAGATTTTAATGTTATTAACAGCTGACCTCTTTGTAGCAGAGAGTTGTTGTCCTTTAAAATCAATGAGGCGATGATTTGACCAGTCACTCTTGAAGGACACACAGCTGGGTCCAGGTTCAGATCCAGGTTCAGATTCAGGAGAGTCTGGTCTCTGATGGATCCTGATGGCAAAACAAATTAAGTGAAGGTCACAGTTTCAGTAAAAGACTCTTATTATTAATAACATTGCAAACAACAACTTACTTTTTGTCAGATGAATGTCTTTGTTTAAAATTAATGGGGCGACCCATTGACCAGTCACTCTTGAAGGACACACAGCTGGGTTCAGATCCAGATCCAGGTTCAGGTTCAGGAGAGTCTGGTCTCTGATGGATCCTGATGGCAAAACAAATTAAGTGAAGGTCACAGTTTCAGTAAAAGACTCTTATTATTATTAACATTGCAAACAACAACTTACTTTTTGTCAGGTGAATGTCTATGTTTAAAATCAATGGGGCGACCCATTGACCGGTCACTCTTGAAGGACACACAGCTGGGTCCAGATCCAGATCCAGGTTCAGGTTCAGGAGAGTCTGGTCTCTGATGGATCCTGATGGCAAAACAAATTAAGTGAAGGTCACAGTTTCAGTAAAAGACTCTTATTATTATTATTAACATTGCAAACAACAACTTACTTTTTGTCAGGTGAATGTCTATGTTTAAAATCAATGGGGCGACCCATTGACCGGTCACTCTTGAAGGACACACAGCTGGGTCCAGATCCAGATCCAGGTTCAGGTTCAGGAGAGTCTGGTCTCTGATGGATCCTGATGGCAAAACAAATTAAGTGAAGGTCACAGTTTCAGTAAAAGACTCTTATTATTAATAACATTGCAAACAACAACTTACTTTTTGTCAGATGAATGTCTTTGTTTAAAATTAATGGGGCGACCCATTGACCGGTCACTCTTGAAGGACACACAGCTGGGTCCAGATCCAGATCCAGATTCAGGAGAGTCTGGTCTCTGGTGGGTCCTGATGGAAAAACTGATCAAATAAACTTATTGTGAACACAACACACACAGAGCTTTGGACCAAATATTACTGCTGGTTCCCACTGTGACCCTGAATGCAGCACAAGGGACTTTTAACCCTGCAGGTTCCCACGCGTCCTGAATGCAGCATGGCGTACTTTACTGTAAACACCTGAACAGTGAGGTGCAGCAGGCCTGTATACAGTATACAACAAGTACTCACTACTATTAATACTACACTGTGGAAATACTCTACTTTAGTACAAGTACAAAAAGTATTCTAAACTAAATGTACTTGTATGTGAAAGTTAAAGTTTCTTCAAGGTGGAGCTCATTTTAATGACTTTATACACTGCTGGATACTTTAATCTATAATATTACTTCAGATTTTACTCAAATATCAAATATTTTGAGTAAAATCTGAACCTGCAAAGTTACTAAAGCTGTCAGATAAATGTAGCGCAGTACAAGTAGAAAGTAGCAGAGGACAGAAATACTCAAAGTACTTCAAGACTGTACTTCAGTAAATACAGTAAATATACTAAATGTTACTTTTCACAATAAAAGACTGACAGTCTCAATAAAGTCCTTCCAGAAAACATTAAAACATTCATTTAAAGGAAATCTCTTTGATTCTGATTATTGATCCCGTTTAAGTTCAAACTGACATAAAGACACACCTGTTCCAGGTGTTCCTGTTCCAGGAGCTCATGTAGTGACGCACTTACAGATTACAGCCTGTTTATTTCATTAAAAACTAAAACTTGTGCTCCTCTTCCTCCTTCACTCTCACCAACATCCACACAACATGGAGGATGTCTTTAATGGCGGCTGCTTCGTCCCGAGTTTCCAGTTAAACTCGGAGTTTTTGGAGAAATGAAGCATCGAGCGGCAGATTTCTGCTGTTTCTAGTGTAACTGAGCTACCGACAGAAAACATTTAAACCTTGTTACATTACCTTCAGCTGGAGCTTCACATGACAAAACTATCTGCGACACAAAATTCAGAAGGGAAACTAAACTTTAAACACCTGGCTGTTGAACATGAGGCGTGTCAGGTAACTCCCAGTTATAAAACAGAGACCAACCACGCCCCCCACCATCACAAGTAACTATTTACCTGTCCATCAGCCACGCTTCATTTACATACAATAATCATACATCAACAATCATTCGTGACCGCTGTTTAATTTGATCATATAATCATTTTAAGCCCAAACACATAAATGATACAGACAGTGTGCGAAATACAACCAGGGGTTCTGGTGGCCGGTAAATATATATATGTGTGTATATATGTATATGTATATATACACACACACATCAGCCATGCACTATGTTTCATTCTCAGCGGGAGAAATAAGAAAAACGTTGTCACGAGGTGACCTGCTCCGATTACAGACAGAAACTGTCAGAGCGCACGAGGAGCTAAATAAATGTTAACTAATAAATAGATCAATAATCAAAACCAGGCAGAAGCTCCACGTTTTCAGTGAATCAATTTCACTTGTGTTTCCTGCTCAGACAAACTCAACAGACACTCACACCTCTCCAAAACTGTGCGTAATATTACGCACAGCTGGCACAGCGTGGAGGCCTTCGTGGACTCACCGGGATTTAACTGTTAACTTATTCTGTGAGCTTTTCTGACAGATTCACAGTTTATACAGCGACATCATGAACAGCAGCAGCGGAACCGCGGAGTCACAACGTTTTACTGCGCCGCAGGATCACAACCGGCACCGGTAACCACGTCATCAGCTGCCTGTTCACCGTCACCAGTCGCATGTTGCTCACCTTTCAATATTTACACATGAAAACACATTTTACAATAAATAATTAGCTTCATTTTGAGACCCCCTCAAAATTTGATTTTGCAGTCTTCGGGGGTCCTAGTTGTTAATTAGGGGGTCTGAGACCCCCGTATTTCAGGGAGACCCACTCGGCTCTCAGGTTTTTATGGAGACACCTGAACTGCTCACGAGAAAGGTGCTGATCGATCAAGAGGTATTGACAAGAGAAATAACTCTCTCAGTGCTCTTTATTAACAGTGACTCTGCTGGCTCACTGCACACTGCACACACGACTGGACACGCTGGTCATGAAGAGCTGTGGCGCCCTCTGGTGGCACAAACTGTCAACTGCACGATGGTAGTTTGTATTGACTCGGATTAGATGGTTTGAAATCAGAGGTTTTCAACAGATAACTCGGTCACATCTGAACTCACAGACATGAAACACATGTTGAATCATTCAGTGTGACTTCCACTTCCCGAGGAGATCGTTATCTCTGATGTCCATCCAGAACAAACGTCCAGAAATCCACTTAGAAACCAGAGAACAAAGAGGCTGCAGAACCTGCCTGAGAATCCTGCTGTTTTTAACTTTTCTTCAGTATCACAGTGATCCAGTGACAGTTGTCTGAACATCCATGGGTCCACTGCAGACAGGAAGTGCTGACAGCTCATTCGGCATACTGTTAATGGTAAAAGTACACAAGTACTATCAGCTTCATGTAGTTAAAGTAGTAGTACAGAAGTACCTCTGGTGGTGAACAGATAAACTGCATGTTGTCAGTTTGATGAACACAGACGACATGAAGTGTTTTTAAAAGATAAAAAGACTTAAATCTTGTTATTAGAATTGTATTGATGACTGCTGTTAACCACACTGATACCAACAGTGATGTGTTCAATACAAACATTCATGCTTCATGTTAATCTGGATGGAAGTGGACTGTTAAAGTGACTCACAGAGAAACTACCATGATCACTGCCCTCCAGTGGTCACTGTCAGTAACTGCAACACTGACAATACTGCTGATATTGATAGAAATAATCAGTGTTTACTGCCCTCCAGTGGTCACACTGAGTCACTACAACACCACGTTACACTGACACACAGGAGTCACACTTATCAGGATCAATACACTATTTTATAATTATGGTTTTGCAGTAAATTGTCCTGAAGCAGAAGATAAATCCTCAGATGAACCTAAATGCTTCTCTTCACATCAG
>SEMN01000896.1:0-160785 GCA_005408345.1 Macquaria australasica | reverse complement strand
TTTTCCTTGCCACTGTCGCATAGTGCTTGCTCATGGTGGGAACTGTTGGGTCTCTGTAAATATAAAGAGTCGGTCTAGACCTGCTCTATTCGAAAAAGTGCCCTGAGATAACTTTGTTATGATATGGCGCTATATAAATAAAACTGAATTGAATTGAATTGAACAAAAGCAAAGTATTCAAAAACAAGATAGAAAGAAAAGAAAAATAAACAATAAAATAAATTCATACAACAGATTTCCAGCATCTACTTACATCCCCATGATCCCGCCCCCACATTAACTCACGCACAGGAGAGATGGTGTGTGCGACTGTGTGTTTAAGGCACATTTACAAAAGAGTAAATAAAACAAAACCAAAAAATAATTAATAACACAAATACAATTAAATAAAATACAAAATCAATATGAATTATATAAAGGTTGCAACAAAACTATTCAGGAGACAATATTTTGTATTTACTCCCACCCCCTTAACCTGAACAGATGCCTCCTGTCTGAACCACTGGGCTGTGACGATATGTTTTCTTACTAAGATATGTCAAGCTAGACACTAATCTGTGTTGGTTTCCCTGGCATGTGTCAGAAACGGTTCCCAGATCTCCAAGAAGACGTCCAGTTTATTGTTTATCTTATAAATGAGGCGCTCATATGAAGCTGTTTCTGCTAGGAGCTTCACTCTCCTTCCAGTGTCTTAGTATGACCGTCTTAGCAATGATAATAGCGGCTTTTAGCCACTTCAAATGTTTAGTGCTCACATCTTTGATATCTTTTGCAATGTTCAAAAGGCATAAACTTGGGTTGATAGTTACCAGTGTCCCCAGACTGTTGCTGATCTCCTCCATGATCTTTTGCCAGAAAGTGACCAATGAGGGGCAACTACAAAACATGTGCACTATATCGCCTAGGCTGTATGGTATCAGGCCCATGGTCTGTAGCCTTGCTGGAGTGAAATATATTCTATTGAAGATTTCATAGTGAGTCAGTTTTGATCTGGTGTCTCTTATAGGGAGAAGCATCTGCTCTACCAATATACTCCAGTCATCATCGCCAAATGTAACCCCTAAATCTCTTTCCCGTAGTAGCTGTGGTTACATGGACAATATTTTTTCAACCCAGTTGAAATCATTCTGATTACAGATTCCACCTTAACTGTTTACATGGATGTTTAATAAAGGGATCTCATAAGATGTGCGTTTACATGCCCCGAAGCATTTAATCAGACTAGAACTCTTTTGAAATTTGCAAAGTGGTTCTGCCTGCTGTGAAGCATCTAATCTGCTGGAAATATAATAGGAGAAGAAGAAGGGTTTTTTCCGGCTTCATTCATCTCGTTGTTTGGAGCCTTTCGACCATTGAGGCGTTCAACAATGCTTAAATCTTTTAAGTTGGATCAGCCACAGAGCAGTTTGGTGTTTCTGTCCCTCCCAGAAACTTGTTCACGTCACCTAATGTTCCCCCACGTGTGGCAAACATGCAGAAAGAATAGATTTATTCCAACTAGAGAGCAACAATCAGATTAAGTCTTTACATGGTTATTAGGAGCTAGTATTTTCCTATTGAACGGATTATCAAAGGTTTACACCATCCCACTCAACCCGATTGAAAGTTCCTTCCGATCGGGCCAGTCTCTTCTGATTGAGGTGGTTACATGAGCCATTATTATTCGGATTGGGCTGTTATTCCCATTATTAGTGGAATATTAGGGCCCATGTAAACGCAGCTACTGTTTTCAGTCCTACAGTGCTTACGCTATATTTGCATATAAGGTAGCTATAAATGGGGCTTGCTGTATGTGGCAAGTCGTTGGTTGTCTATATCTGATTGTAGGGGGGGTCTAGATTCAATTTCACTGACTTTAAGTAGACCGTTTCTGAGTTGGAGGTATCTTCAGAAATCATTATTCTGCAGATTAAACTGACCCTTCAAGATCAAGGACTTCAAAGAGTCTCCTGGTAGAGACATCCAATGTTTCTGATACCCTTGTTGTACCAGTCACCTCCAGTAGAATGATTTTCCTATCCTCAGTAAAGGTTGATTCAGAGAGATGCTGGATTGATTAAGAAGGGGGAAGATTTCTCTCCTTTGTGTATCTTGTGCCATATGGTTTTGGTGTACAACATAATTGGGTTGTCCAGTTGGGAAGTCTGGCTTAAATAGTCAGCTGCTTTAAAAGGATTATTCAGTATATCAACCCATATTGGTCTGTTGTTACTTTCTGATAAGAGGGATCCTATTTGGGCTACTAGAAAGGCCTCCTGATAGAACTGAATATTGGGATGTCAAAAGGCTGACAGTAACTTTTACTGAAATTACTGCAATGCAGAAAAGAGAGACGACTCGGAGGAGATGGTGTGTACATGTATAGGAGGAAATGCGATGCCACCAAGCGGACCAGTCACAAATGTTGTGGTCTGCGGAGGTGCACATCAGGCTACACCGTAGATTCAACGCAGACGTATAAATCAGGCTTAAGTCCCCCTTTATGCGTTGTGGCATGCAGTTTGCCAAGTTTCATTCTATATCTTTTCCCTGCCCATATGAATTCCGTGAACATTTTATCAATGGATTTAAAGATATTTGCAGGGATGTTCAGAGGCAGCATACATATGGGGTGAGGTTCCCTTTTCAAACAATTCCTATATGGATAGATGTCTTTACTGTTCACAGGACAAACATGTGAACTCATCACCCACAGAACACAAAATGGGTCACGAATGGAATGATTTTAAACTTAGGATGAAGCATTTTTAAAAGAGGGAACAGACATTGGTGGATGATGGTGGTGCTTCTCATTAGGTTATTATGGTGTCACTATTTGTGTTTTGCAACTAGCCTAGGCAATAAATGCTGTGGCACTGGTCCATGCTATATACTTGTTACTACAAAAAATAAAGTAAAGTAGAGGAGGGCCTACTGGGTTTACTTAAGATGGTCTGAAAGAGCAGGAGGTTGATGCTTGAAAGAGAAGAATTAGATATTTGTGCCAGAGGGTACTGAACTGGGTGATGCATTTTCTATTCCATACAATAAACTTGTATATATATTTTTCAGACAAAATTGGGTTTGATCAAAGTGTAATGCATGTACGTAATTAAGGTTAAATTGTGGTGGAACACATTTCAGCTGTACAGTCTGAAGACTACCACAATTTGACCTTGACTACTATAAATTCGATTTGAGTTTCAAACTCAACCTAATGTCAAAATGTAAATGTCTTTTTTCAGACTTGACAAAGCTCCTCCACAACAACAGAGGACATTATTCAACTGTTTTCACAGGCTGAGTGGTACTCCTCATGAGGGCCTTTAAAGCTCCCCTTTGGAGGCCCTGCACACCCATGCTATACCCACACAGGTGATTTTAATTATCATGCCCTGTCTTCTTAAGACTGTGAGGGAAGAACAACAGCATCTGGTCTTTCAGCAAGTGCCCCAAAATGACGTATGCTTACATTCAACTGACAAAGCCCTCGAGCGGCCATAGTAAATATGACGGAAGTCACGTGATAATATTATAGAGCAACAAAGTCCACGTAGGGAGGAGGTCGGCCCCAAATCTTAAGTACTTATTTTAGCCCAAACCATGATCTTTCCCTAAACCGAAAAAAGTAGTTTAAAGTTCCTCTCCACTCAAAAACATGTTTTTCTTCTTGTTCCTACAGTTTCTATGTGCTCAATGAAAATCAGATTTTCAGGGGCGGGCCTACGAGCGTGATTTGTGACATCACAAAAAGTCTGGAAGCCAGTCCTGGTCCAGTATTCAACTTGCAAAAGTGTGATGTGGAAGCCTCCAGCCCACACACACACACACACACACACACACACACACACACACACACACACACACAAACACACTCCCACACTGAGAATGGACTTTACAGTGAAGCAGGAAAACTTCCATTTATAGATTCTGAATTTTTAATGAAGGAGTAAATGTCATTTGAAAGATTTTAACAAGATAATTGCATTTTTTGTGTGAAAAGAACATATTCAGTACAAATTATTAATCAAAGTAGAGCATTTTATATACATGTTAAAACATGTCTGGAGAGGATCTTGATCTTGAATGAAACCATAACCATAGTGTTGTCACATCAGGGATGGAGGATTGAACCTTTTTAATGATGTTTTAATTCCTTTATGTGTTGTATTTTTGGCCCTTTCTCCGCTGTAAACCATCATGTTTTCATGCCTCCAGTGGACTTTAATATCAACAGCTCAAAGGCTACATTAGAGCTCAGCATTTACCCCGGTCCCAAAAGACACAGCTGCACTTTTAACCTTTCAGACAAACAACATGGATCCATTGGGACATTATAGAGCAGTTCAGGGAGCTAAACTAACTCTTGTGCAATGCATCAATGTACATTTTTTTATGCGTACATTGTACAGTGACTAGTAGCAGCTGCCCAGTTCCAACCTGTTCCACTGTGAGCCTCTCCAAGCTGTCTCGTCTAGCTCCTCTGGGTTATGTGCCTAGCTCCACAGATACCTTCAGCTTACTATTGCCCCTGTAAATATTCATCACTGCATCAACTCTGTTTGTATTCTGGGAAAATGTCACTTATGATCTCAAGCTTGCGTTTGCCTGAAACCTCCATGACAGCAGTGGCAGACTTCCTGCACATCAATGAGAGAGAGAACAGCTGTGACACTGTGCTGTAAGCTTGGCCAAGTGGAAAATACTTCTGCTGTCATTCTCAGGCTCAATGTGTTTTTCTTTCTTCTTTTCCATCTTTCCAATGTCACAGCAGCGATTTGAAAGATGGTTCTAACTGTTGGCTTCATCCCCTCTGGGACAACCTTTAGCTAACCACTGGTACTCCTGTTTGGCCTGTTTCATTCTGCTATGATGTTCACAGGGTTTGATAGAATAAAGGTTTGTGTAGCCAGCTGCAGAACCTGCTCTTGTGATTCTTTATAAATCATGATATACAGCAGTGGTTCTCAAACTTTCTATCATGTTACTTTGAGAGAGACATGCCCCCCACCTCCCTGTAAACCAGTTAGAATTCCAAATTTTGACTCATTCATCACATCTCATAATTTTAACTCCACTTCATAAAATCACATTTTAACAAAAAAATTAAAATTTATGACTTAGTATCCCATGATTTTGACTTACTATGACTAGTTTTATTTATTTATTTTTTACATTTTTAACATTTCTTATCATTTCGGCAGAAATGGTCTTCCATAAAAAAGGGGGCCAAGCTGAATGTTTTATTTCCCCAATAAAATAACATGAAGAACATTAACTGGATGTGTCCTTTCAACTTTAATTAAGTCATGTCCAAATGAAAAACAGCAACTATGTAGAAATAATGCAAATTCCTCTTAAAAAAGTATTATGTTTAAAGCAATTAAACCCTTGTTGGGTTTTTCCACTAGAATCTTACTTGGTCTTGTATGCCCAGTATAGCGTATGGTGGCTAATGTTAGAAAAGTTTACATATACTTTATATGGCTGTCACATTTAAGTGGTTTTAAATCAGAAAAGTAGAAGTAGTAAACACACCAATCCAGAAGACATCTTTGTTGTTTCCTGTTCGTAGTCCCAGTCACCTCACTCTCTGTCAGGCTGTGTAAGGATAATGTCTTTTAAACAAATTACTCAAGAGAGTCTTAGAAAATCTTACAATTGTCATTTGTGGCCATGGTTGTCACTGTTAAGTAAAAATTAAGTTTTCAAGTCACAAAGGAAAACTTTCCTGCTCAGACTTTGTCATATTGTCTTGACCTCAGTTTGGGCATGCGTTTGCTTGATGCAAATAATCAGTTTTTCTTGGTGGCCCTGTTAAAAATGAAAAATCTGGTACTTAAAGCTGCACTATTTACTTAATTTATTGATTTTGACACCTTGGGGGCAATGAAACAAGCACAGTAGGTAAACACATGAGCAACATGTTATCACCTTACACAGATGATGTGTGTGTTAGCCAGAAAAATGCCTGTTTTTACATCCAGCAGACATTACAACATTAGCATTCATTAGCTGCTAAATGCTCCACTGTGTTCACCAGCTAGTTGCTAACATTGTCTGTTTGGTGCTGGGAAGGGGTCTGGGAAACCAAAACAATGAGCCCTCAGATGCTGAAATGCTCCATAGGGCTGAGGGAACTGTAGAGTTGGTGATAATTCTCTGTGGATTCATCAGTACAAGCAACCCCTTTCACATTGCACACAGTGATGTGATCAATTGTTAATGTAAAAATATTGACTAATGCAGCTTTAATGAGTTGTTTTTCTGTTTGAATACTTTGGTTTATTGTTCTATGAGAATCAGATTCATTTAACTTGAGATCCGAGCCACATTTTTCTCCCCTCTGCAGTGCCTTTATAGCTACTGATATACAGTATGAACTCTGGACTGATACCATAATACAATAAGTGGACTGGATGCCATTATCAATTATGCACCTTAGAGAACTGACTAAGCTCCAGTCTGATATGTAACGCTTGTACCCAAAATATTGTTCATGTGCAGCAGAAACAAGGTGGCTTTTTTTCAAAGCTTTGTGGGATTTTACAAGCTAGACATTGTTCAAAAGAGGTGTTTCAGTTGGCCCTGCTTGATGATTATTGGTGGTTGAATATTTGCATTTGCATGTTTAATGTTCTTCAAATTTTTGCAATGTGCATAATGGCCCTTTGCTATCCATCTGTAGTCACTTAGAGGCAAGGGAGCAAATGGCTTGCTGATCTCTGTCGTTTCGCTGCATAATTTTCCCATTCCCACTGATGGCCTTGGTTGGCATCCATTGTAATAGGCCGTCTGATTAGTGATTAAAATGTTTACCGGTACATGGGGAAATAGATCCAGGCAATAGGCCACCTCTGAAGCCTAAGCATGCAACTGGCTTCACACAGACAAATGGCTCGACAGCTGATGTCTTTTTAACCATGTACTTAGTTGGTAAAATGGTGAATGCTGGGAAAGCAGCAAGAAGGACGTTTACTGATGCATGAAATCATACAAGCCAATAAGATTATAGCTTTTTTTAATTGCCATTTGTCACAGATGGGTGAATTTACAATTGCACAACAATGTTAGAATCTAGTTGTCCATGTTGGTTCTCTGGTCAAAATCAAGGCAGTATTAGTTTATTCCTAGTTCATTACATAAGGTTTTTGTTGCTTTGGAGAACAACTAGACTTCATAGGTTGTTTCTTCTTTCATTCAAATGCAAATCTGTATATTTATTTATTTCATGTTTATTTGTATAGGGACAAGTATGTAGCATAAACCAATGCCACACACCACGGCATTTATAGCCTAAGCTAATTTGCAATGCCTGTCCCTAGATGGGCCTTTAAAATACATAAAGCTAAACAACAAATACACAGCAGACAGTATAAAACTCTACAATAGGTACATACATTAAAAACACAAAACATATAATATTGGAAAGATGTCATACAGCACTGCAGACTGAGCATACCATGGCGAACTGTGCAGTATTAAAATAATAGTGAGGAGAACAAGTACTACTTCATATACAAGTTCTGTAGCTCCACACACAGCTGAGGTAGACTGCTCTCTGGTGACGGGAATCTTCTCGCTGGTGTTCATACGTTTCACCACTATTAAGGACAGGTGTCCACAAGCACAGTACTTTGATTGTACTATTATTATTGTGTTTCTATGTTTTAACTGTGATTCTCATTGTTAAACAGACATTGTTTTCTCTCATTTGCCACATTTTTTAATAAAAATATTAAAAAGAAACAAAAAAACGAAAGGTGTCCACTTCAGTAACTCAGTGCGTGTACATGAACACAAGAAACCAGGTTACTCTGAGAAATCCGATTATGCAGGATATCAGACAATTTCATGCACTGAGAGGGAAGGCTCTGTAGAAGTAGCCATTTCTTATGAAAATGTGCAAAAATTTGTGCGAATGTAGGGAATTTACAGTTTTTTATTTTAATTTTTTTTTTACAGGAAACTGACTTATTCACACTTCTAGAAGCTACTTCAGTTTCAGTTTTAGTCGGATTTCGATTTTAATTATTCTGAATCCAAGTTTACACTGCCACATGAAATGATCTCTGCAGGCCTGCTGTCATAGCGATTGTCATGCACATGCATACATGCTAAAAGTCAGAAATCAGAAAATCAGAAACCCGGTTACGTGTATATGTGGCCATGAAATCTGCTTTCTCCAGGAGAAATCTAGCTGGGGACATCAGGTTTCTCTATAACACCAATTACAGAAACCAGGTTCCTCCTATACGTGACGTTTGAAGGAATAATTCAACATTTTGGGAAATATAGTTTCAGAGCAGTTTCAGCATGTAACTCCCTGTAAAACCAGAACTTGTCATTTTTGCACTTCTGATTGTGTAGGGATCAAATAAATGATGTGTTAATAAAAATTTTATCTGCTGTTGGGCAGATTTTTTTTTTTTACTTTGGACAGAGCCAAGCTAGCTGTTTCCCTGTGCTTCCAGTCTTTATGCTAAACTAAGCTAATTGCCTCCTGGATGTAGCTTCATATTTAGTTTCGATCGTCTCATCTCTTGGAAAGAAAGTGAACGAACCAGTTTGCCAAAATGTCAAACAAAATGTCAAAATCAGATTACTGCAGAAAGCCAAATGTAACGCATTTGTATTTACACACACTGAATCACCATGTGGAATTGGCAAAACACACAGACTACGTAAAATAATAACGCAGTAGACAAAACATGCTGTCATTGTGTGATGGTGTTTTTAGTGCTAAATTACCATGACAATCTCACATCATACTACAATTACTATTAAATAAGACTTATTGATGATTTGTTGATGGTCTGAGCATCTAGCCCCAGCTTTATAAAGCTGATTTGGTCTTTGCCTGGAAGCGCTTGATTTGGAAAGGTGAAAGGTCATAGGATGGCACTTCTCCCAGGCTGAGTTCACACAAAAGCTTGCCAATGATTGGTCCAAACTTGAAGCCATGACCTGGAGAAGAGAAGTCATTACAGTGAGCAAAGTACGTACATAGGTCATCAAACCATATTGAACAAATCCATGCCCTGCACCTTGTAGTTAGTCTATAAATAGCCTGCATCTCTGGGCCTTTGTCTGAGTCAGGCGATGGGTTCGAGCCCCACATGAGTGAATACATAAAAGAAGAGCAAAGCTGTTGCGATGCCTGTCACTGAGCATCTATTCACTTTAGTGAACCGGGACCAAATGCTAAATTAAGGGAGATTTGTCCTTTCTCTGCGTAATGGCTTCATGTGCTCAAGCCCAGGAGTGAGATGAGAGAGCGTCTATTTTCAAAATCCAGCAGTCTGATTGTCCTTGTTGCTAAGGTCTGAGAGGCAAATTGTGAATGTCAACAGGGCTTGAGGAATGCAGCACATTGCCATCTGACAAAGGTCTCGGAGCTCCCGTGGATTCTGACTGGCTTTGAAGTCATAAAAGCTTGGCTCTGACAGTTTGGCTACGTGAATTTTCATCTCGCCAGAGAAGGAGAATGGAAAACCTCAATAGATGGCCAAGCCCACAGGGTGACTTTGTAGCTATGGCAACCCCCCAGTACTTGCTTTAAAGCACTTGTGTCAGGCTTTGATGACAAATGCACATAGTGAAGGAGGGGGAGGAAGGAAACACATTTGTTTTCTGTGAACTTATCCAATATGGCTCTGAGCTTCTTTACTGCTGCTGCAGAGAAGCTGGAGAATGAGCACATACGGTACAGATAATAATTAACACTGACTAATAAACAGAATAAGCAGAGCCTAAAGTTGTTCTCTGGAAACATTATGTGAGTATAGTGCCACATTGAAGTCATGTGACTGTTTACGTAATTACCAGTTTCTGACTTGTAAATGGTCCAAGTTAAAATTATGACTTACACTTGAATTTTTCTGAAAGGTCCAATATATCTCACTTGGAGCTTCATATAATGGAAGTGCCATTAAAAAAAGCAAACATATGGATGCCTAACTCTAACCCTACATCAGCTAAAATCTGACTACACTAACACTAACTCAATGGCCTAGGAACCAGCTCATGTTTTATTTGCTCTGGCAGACACGTCTGGTCCCCCTCCCATTCAGACAGATTTCCAGCCAATCACAACCGTTTATCTAACATTGGGCGGGTTTGATATGATGACTGTACAGAGGAGCACAGTTGAGGCATTTTCATAAACAACCAACATGGCTGTCACAGATGTGGAAAACCCTCGATCAAAATAAGGAACCCCCCCCACCCCCCAAAAAAACAACATGGATAACATGGATAAATGGAAGAAACCTCAGGAAGGAATCCCTCTCCCAGGACGGACAGACATGCATTCATTTAGTGCTACAGTGAGGTTAACATTTTTGGCCTGTCCTCTAGGCAAAAGATTACATTTTCTGAGCATGATCATGCTCCCAAGGAGATTAACCTTTTCCTTTTTGGATTGTCAAAAATGGAAAAAGTTCATAATCATATCCTGTGAGAGGCAGCGCATGCTGCTATGGCTATGCAGCAACAGAGTACAGAGCTCCTGCACCCTCCATTGAACAAAATGTCCTTACTTTGCACAGTGTTGCACTTGTAAGGCTCTGAAAGCAGAGAATTGTGAGCAGGATATTAATTACAGATATAATTAGGTAAAGGACATGACTGCATTAAGAGATGGAAAAGTGCCAGGAGACACTGAAGGTAACTGTAGGAGAGGAGAGGTGGAGCCGAGTCGGCCTGCTGGGTGCCTCTGCCATGTTAATTAGAGAAGAACATGAGTGTAGACTCAAAGCACAGGTGCTTTCACCTTTCACAGTGGACAAGAACATCTCATTAAAAGTCTTTGTCCCTAGAAGGTTTGGTGTGTCCAGTTAGACTCTGTGGATATCCTGCAGCTCTGAACACTGTGTGAGCACATGACGATAGCTTCTGTTTTTTAATGATTTTTCTTTATCTGATAGTGACAGCTGAAGAGAGACAGGAAAGGCGGGAGAGAGAGGGGGGGATAACGTGCAACAAAGGGCCCGGGCTGCAATCAAACCCAGGCCGCTGTGGTTAGTATATGGTATGCACACTCAACCAGGTGAGCTACTGGAGACCCCAGAGGATAGCTTCTTATACACTCTTTTTAATTTCTAACAACGTTTTTTACAAATTCAGCTTTAAACCAGTCCTTAGATTCAGATAATAAAATGATTTGTGGCATTGTCTGGATTTGAGTTTAATCAACACTGAAAGTTTGCAAGTAACTGTAACCGCTGATAATGGAGGATATTTGAAAAATAAGTAAAGAAAAAATTATTTAAAACTAGGAGAAATTGGCTAAAAGACACTAGATACCACAGTTAGTTCTGACCTCTGATAAGGCTGAGGCATGGCTGGTAACCATTCATTATGTGAACTATAGGGGCTTTGAGCCCAGTGGCCACCAGGTGCCTCCCAAACAAGCAAATTGCAAATGTGAAATCCTCTTTTTTTTAATACGTTCCATAAAAACTTCACTGTACTGTAAACAAATACTGTTTAAGGAACAGTCAGACATTGCCATCTTACCCAGAGTTGGATGAGAGGATAATGTCAGTTTAATCTCAGTGCATCGAGTACAGAGGCCCGGGACATTTTTGATCTAGCTAGGAGCAAAAACACTGTCAGCCTAGCTCTGTAAAAAGTGAAACAATATGCCTCCCAGTGACTTCACAGCTTTTTAATTTTACACGTTTCTAACGCGTTAGCTTGCAAGCTAGTCATTCACAAATCAGTTTATGACTCAGCAAGGTTCAGATGTAGGCCAGAGCTCAAACCTGTCAACCCCACATGAGGAGACAGGAACTTTGAGATGATGTATTCAGTCACTGCATGCAGGAGTTGTTGGTCAACAGATAGCTTTAAATGTAACTGCTCCTGAAACCTTAATGACTGGATTTTACATTTCTGTTTGCAGAGATGTTGATTAAAAGAGAGTGCAAAGTGTAAATAGGATAGTTTTGGAGTCGTTGGAAGGTGCATTTTGCAGTTTCTTGCCCCTGGTCTTTGTGCAAAGCTAAGCTAATCAAATATCATGAAAATGAAATCTAAGCTGACACTGGGTAAAACAGCAAAACAGCCTATTCCCAAAAGTTGTCTGGCTATTTTAGCTGCAATTAAACAAAAATAAAGTATTAACTACTTGTTCATTTGGGGAAAAATTTAATAATTAGTTACCTAGCTTACATGTACATGTAATTAAACAGATTAACCTACACATTAACCCTTACATTTTTGTACATGTAATGGTCACTTTTATTTTACTAAAGTATTCGTCTATGTGGATGATTACATAATTTTTGGATTGCTTTTCTGTTTTAAATATCATTAGATATTCTAAGATTCCAAACTTCAGTCATCCCCCTATCCCAGAGAAGTCCATCTTATTCCTAAAAACTGTACAGTAGGCTTCAGAGCCAATGGCAGAGTCAGTTGGTCTCCCAGGTGTTTTAAACTTGATCAATATATAGATATTAGTTTTTATCATTCTTTGTTGAACAGTTATTAGCTTGAACCATTGCAATGGGGAATGGACTTCATTACATCTGCAAAGCCCAGCGGAGCAAAAGATATCAGAAAGCAGTCTAATGCAGAGGTTTCCAAACTGTGAGACGCACCTCCCCAGGGGGGGGGGGGGGAGAGTTGAAGGGGGATCAAAGAGGGAGCAAAAGACACTCTTTATAACTCCAGAACTTGAGAATCATTAGGTTTTCAAAGAGGAACTACTAATCGCTAATTCAGCATACTTTTAATGGAGAGAGTTTGCCAAAATGTAAACAAATATAGGCAAAAAGAAAAAAAACAGGGCTCAAGTTGTAGCCCACAGCATTACTCACTGTATCCATAGCAACATTGTTTCCTGTTAACATCCCCGAAATTATGCAATCTGTAGTTCCAAAACTTAGAGCATGATTATCCCCTAAACAGAAGTAACAGAAAGAATTATAATAATGGAGTGACAAAATCCATTATTATAAACTTTTTTCAAGTTGCACTTTTCTTTTTTACATTACTAAGGCTCAGAATGTCTCATCAACATGGTTGTTATTTTCCTACAACACTGACACTCTCCTCATATACAGATATTTTCTGTTTTAAAAACCTGTAGACGTATAGACAAAAAAGATTACAAAGAGTACAACAATAGAGACATGTCATACTCACTATGCTGCTGCTCTGACTTTCTCCTTTTAACACACATATTGATTTCACGTTTGGAAATAATTGTTAATAATAATAATGGTTAAATTGTCTACTTTGCTGTTTTTTTTGTTCTGTGTTAGCTTAACTCAGAGCGAAAGAACAGCAAAATAGAACCAACTGGAATGAATTAGTGAGTGAAAACAGTATTTGTGTTAAAAAGAGAGCAGCAGAGTAGTGACTATGACATGACTGTTGTACTGATGAATTAGTGACAAGTAAACATGAAGGGAGTGTTGAGTTTGTATTAACAGCAAACAGCATCAATAGCAAATTAAAACAGGAGTGGTTCAGGAAACAGGGTTTACTAAGATTTCATAAAATCTACTAATAAAACGGGAACACTTTAAAATAAAGGCCTCTCTCTAATTCAAGCCTGTTTTAAATAAAGGGCTGGTTCTCTCTGGAACTTATGTTAACAAGTACTACTCTCCATTTCTTTTTTCTTGTTTCTTTGACCCACAGTGGTCACAGACATGTATCTCTGGAGCTTTTTATGTCCGGGCTACACGCACACGCGCACCCACACTCTCCTCTATGCTGCTTGTCGAGCACTGGGCCACTTGGCTCCGTGCTCTTCCTGGGTAAGCAGGGAACAAGTGATGCTGATTCATTTGGCGGCTGCTGTTTTTGTGCTGGCACTCATCAGCACACATCTGGTGTACACGGTGCCAGATACACTACTTTCTGCTCTTTGTCTTGTCGAGCTGTTGACATTTTCATTTTGACATCCACATTTTCTACTTGACTCCATCGGTTTCAATACGCAGACACTGTTTGTGGTGTTGTTTTCTTTTTAAAACCATCTTCATGGCATTTTGCCTTGATTGTGAAGATAAGAGCGACACACAGTACATGTGTCAGTAGTCCTTGAGCAGCTCTTCACACAGAAATCCTTGTGTTTCTCTCATTTCTATGGTGCTTAGATGAGACCACCACTTTGGTCCAGACGCAAATATCTCAACAGCTGGATGAATTGCTATGACATTTAGTACAGACATTCATGGTGCCCAGAGGATGAATTTCAATGACTAAAGACTTCTACTAAACCATATTAACACATAATGTAACAAATATTTAAGAATTACAGAATGATACAGAATAAGAACCATTCTGTGGTTAATCATCATCAGTTCTGTGTTTAAAATCAAATTTCATCCATGGTGAGAAATCCCGGGTCTCCCAGGAAAAGATTGGTACAGTGTATTTATGGGATAACAACTATTGAATGGATTCCTATGACATTTTGTGCAAACATTCATGTTCCCAAGAGGATGAATCCCACGGACTTTTCCTTTAGTGCCAACATGAGGTTGACATTTGTGGTTATGAGTGAAATATTGGATGGATTGCCATAAAATATGGTTCAGATATTCGTGTTCTCCTCCAGATGAATTGTAAGAACTTTGGTGATCCTCAGATTTTTCATCTAGGGCCATCATCAGCTCAAAATGCAATTTGTCCAATACTTTGGTTTATGAAATGCCTAGAAAAATAATGTCATTACAGAGCTGCTAGCATGGCTTTAGACTTTGGTCTGGTTTATTTAACTGTACAGCTCTGATACAGTGTCTCAATAATTGTCCTAAATGAATTCTCATAGCTGGAAGGCTGCTGGTTTCAGCTGTTACTAGGCTACAGCTTCAATTCAATATTATTTATACAGCGCCAAATCACAACATAAGGTATTTTTCATATAGAGCAGGTCTAAACCATACTCTTTATAATATCATTTACAGAGACCAGAGAACAGTTTCCACCACGAGCAAGCACTAGGCAACAGTGGCAAGGAAAAACTCCCTTATAACAGGCAGAAACCTTGAGCAGAAATAGAACCAGAACCAGGCTTTGGGTGGGTGGTCATCTGCTTCGACCACTTCTACTAAGAGTTAGAGAAGTAAAGGAACCTTAACTCCAATGCTGGAAAAGATAATTTCAACATGTACCCAAAATATGTATAAACCGTAGTTATGTCTTATTAGCTGGTAAGTGGCTATGGTAAAAGTGGGCTATTCCACCCTAACACACGCTTGTCATAGATGATCCCTTAGATTTTCTTTGATTTGGTTCAAGTTGTGTGGTACCTGAGAATCCTGCTCCAACCACAATGTTGCTGTAGGCAGGGTGGCAGTCCAGCACAAAATGGCGGTCAGGTGTTAGCTGCAAAAACAACAAAACATGAAGAGTCCAAAATTAAAATGAGAGGATCCAGATTGTAGGAGAAACTAATTCACTCTGACCAAGCTGTCAATTTTAGACCTTGATTGCAAACCTGTTGGTTTGAAAAGTATAAACTGTTGAGGTTTGGAACTACAGAGCTGAGTGAGTGATTATTTGGCCCAGTTGTCTGATAAAAGCAATGCAGCTTGTGCACATTTAGTCAAGAGCACTGCAGCCTTATTTCTCCTGCCTCTTCATTCCACTATATGGAGACATGAATAGTGAACTGAGCATTTGCAGATTGTCCTGGGAGCCATTTGACAAGGACATGAATACTCCCTCTCCATACGGTGATGTGGCCTTTGGAGCTGTTCCTGTCAAACTCTTTGTGGAAAATGTGTTTAAAAATGTGTATAATTGGATGAAAGAGTATCATAGAATACATAATGACCTCTGACAAAAGGAATCTTTATTTTTTCTACAGCTATAGAGACACATGTAATTTAACTCTCTGTCCTCTTTTAGGAATCACTGGCAATGGAACAAAACACTTGCTGTTAAGTGAGAAAAGAGCGTGACTGTCAGGATTTTCAGGGGCATTGGACAAGGTCACAGAAATTATGTTTTCCTACAGCTCCAGTATGTGATTGTGGTAAAAGCAGCTTGCTGTGTTGCTGGAGGGCAGAGTGGCTGCACAATCCCCCACCCCTGCAACGCACACACACACACACACACACACACACACACACACACACACACACACACACACACACACACACAGTTCTGCATAGCCTAAACAGAATCTAACACCTGATGATGGCACTGGACAGTAACATCCACCAGTAAATTAAATAGACAGCCAGCAACTCATATAATTCATATAAATAGTTTAACCGCCCAATAGTAAACTTGACCACATTATTAAGTCTGTTGTTGATGATGCAGTCCTGTTACTGGCTGCTTCAGGAACAAGACATACAGAGGCAAATTCACAAATGGATTGCGCGGCTTTTGCAGCCGCTAAACCTGCACAAATAAGACACAAAGGGTGAAATGCACCACAAACTGCGCTGCCAAGAAAACAGCGTCTTGGTGCTCTTGTGTTATTTGCCTGTGTTTAAATTAGGTAGAATATGCATACATTCTGCACAAAATTGGCTCCTTTCTATGCAAATGAGCCTATTCACAAACACCAGCACTAACAACCACACGCAGATAGAGTGAAAATTATTAGAGTCTTCAGAGAGTTGGTGGTAACTGAAGTGCATTTATAAGCGGTGTCACGCCCGGACTGTCCACTGATCATAGCAGCAGTGATTGTAGCCAGGCAAAGGCATCGGCATGCCAGGCGTGGTCGTGAGTGGATGTTTGGAAGGAGAAAATCACTTTCTGATTGTAGCTCGCGGTCTGAAAATGTCAGTTTTCTCCTTCTCTCTGCCATCGTCCTGCCTACTGTGTTCTTGGTGCAAAGCCACCATTTATAGCTGACTTTACCACATGGATAATTGCAATCAGACGCAAAACAAGGGCAAACTGCACTCTGCTGCAAAACTTTATGGGAGTGTTTGCGCTGTGATATCATTAGCGCAATATCTTTTGTGAATCAGACCTTTAGACGGGGCAGGTAGTGGTTGCAAGTGATGCACAATTCATGGTGCTATCAGCGGCCGCAATCCACTCTTTGTGAATTCCCCCGATAGTATAAAGAAAACAGGGCTAAAAGTCTAAAGCCCTGCAGGTGGCTCTGTGAGGCTGCAATGTCCATTACAATAAGACTATGTTGGACACAACCAACAACATACACATGTTAAAGAGCCAAACATATAAATAGTATATTTTTAACTTAACAAGAATGATTTACAAATCAATATATATTCATACAAATGACTTGGTAATGTGTGAAAGTTGCACATTCTGGACAAAACTAAGGTTTGTATATTGTTGGAAAACTCTTGATAAGCTGTTTCTGATCACAGAAACACAACTGTAATTGATAGAAAAGTTGAAAAAGGAAGAACCTCTACAGTGAAAAGGGAGCAAGTGCATTTGTGTTCTTTTCATGTAAAAACATTTGAAGGATAGTTGCTAAGCCTACAACAAATTACCCAGGGGGCCACTTTTAATTTAGTGGGGTATTTACTAAGACTAAAGATGTAAATGAACCTAGCTGCAGTTGATCTGTTTTGCATAAAGTGTTGCAAAATGCTAGGACCTGATGCTGGGCTGTTTTGACATGTGATGACATGCGCCTGTCTGGGTAGTAATGGAGAAAAAAAGAAAGTGAGTTCTGCTGCTAAACTTGGAATATTGTTGAAGAGTAGACACTTTTGGAACTTCCATCCTGTATTCTCTATAACAAGGCAGCTATATGTGAGGAAATAGTTAAATAGCCTGATGTTGTCAACTCAACAAAAAGACAAGTGATTGAATTAAAAGGCCTCCTAGAGTTATGAAAAAGAGATTTTGGTAGTTCTTTTAAAGTACTGTACCAAAAATGTTTCAAATTGATATTACTCTTATCAGTCACCAAGAGCCTTATTTTAATGTCACATGGTGTTGCTTACACCTTCATACATACAAAAAAGTTTGGCCATTAAGTTATCACTGAAATTGTAAATATATTACTATAAAAAATATTATCATTATTGGTTTTCACCATTTAAAGAGTCACTTAAAACTAGTCTCAAAGGCAGCGTTTATAGTGATGTCACAGTGTACCGACACACCTTGGAGTACACTTCTCTAGCAAGGTGAGAAGTTTAACAACTGAGGGTCAGCAAGATTTTCAGGTGTTATGTTGTTATTTAACATGAAACTACAAATCTGTCATTGTAAGAATGTTACTTATGCTTTTAGTTCAAACTAGCAAGCAAAGGAAAACATATCTATTATTGTGAAAAAGAGTAACCTTTCAGACATGTAACTATTATAAATGTTGATTAGTAAATGTTGGAATGCCATCTAATCTGTTTTGTTTTATGTAATTCCTGAATCTTAAACTACAGAAATGTTAATGGATACGTGGGGTGTACCCGACTAAGAATTTACATAGTCAAATCTGATTGGTCAAGTCTTGCCTATCGTCGACTGATCGTTGAATCGTGTTTTTTTTTTTGCTCCCGCTTTTAATAGTCGGCATGGTCTCAGAACATATTAGACATACAGCTTGAACTGCCCGTGGGAAGAATGAACATACAAGAGTCTGTCCATTTTTGATTAAAAGCTTTGTTTTCTCTCTTTAGAGCACGCCATGTGAAATGACTTCTTCTCTCCAACTGTTGTCTCTCATCTCGTCTCTCCCCTGTGTGTGTATCTAACTCACTGATTGAGTCACAATGCTTTCTGAATACACAGATTTAATTGGCTGAGTAGCATCACGTGAGATGCTTTACAACGTATGCAATTGGTCCGTGAGTTTCCTGGGCCGCTAAACCAGTGCTGTAAAGACTTGAAAAGATGCGCCAGTTAAAATAGAAACGCTCCATCAAGTTTAATAATTCTCAATAATTTATCAGTTATAGGTCCACCAATTAGTGACCCGGGCTATATATCATGATTTATTTGGAGAAACCAAGCAATTCTTTGTAAAATCAGACATTCAGCATATAGCCTGAATGAAATGATCCTTTGTTTCATCACCACATTTTCCAGCCACTGTGACGATTCGACTTAGATCGTATCGTTGAATACTCGACTATTCGGAGTCACCCCTAATGGTTACTATGTGATATCTTTGATGAACAAGATAAAAGTATTTGAAGTTTAGTTTCTGCTCTCCTGTAAAAAGAGTAAAATGGTTCATCATGGTTCATCATTAGCTTATGCCCTTAAATAAATGTATCATTAAATAGGTGTGGCCAGTGAGCCATTTGTTGAATTTTCTGATATCACCCACAGATAGCATCAAATTCCTTTACCTTCTGAAGCTTAAAGCTCAACACTTTGATGGATTATGATGACCATTATGAACCATTATGTGTGGAGTGTTGATACTGACCGTATACATGCAGCTCTCCACCACAGCAGGTTCAGGGACCAGGCCAGGAAAACAACGGGCAACGTAGTGCTGGAGGATGTCAATATCAGACCTGTCTGTCTGCTTGTCTCTCTGGTCTGGGTCTGTCTCACTGCCCATATGGTAGCATATCTGCACATAGAATGACATCATCAATATTATTTCTATATGGAACACTAAAAGCTTGGCAACCCTGCATACTTTAAATGAATAGCAGCAGCAGTAGGCCAGCATTGTTCATAGTAAAACACCATCCAACTCTTACTGTATTTCGTAAGATTCATATATTGGTATTTATTGAATTTCCATAGTTTTATGTTTTTGCATGCCTATATTTACTTATCAAGTACATTCTGTGTTTGTGCCGGTTTATTATTATTTGTTGTGTTATGCTGCAGCTCAAATTGCCCTGGGCTGGAAGGTGCTAGAGACATGAAACTTGGCCCAATAACTGGAAATGATGTGCATTAGCTTCCCAAGAAACATGGCCGCAATCTGCCAGATGGTGGCGCTGTAAATTACGTTCTAAAACAAAAATTTGGAAAGGCCATGCCCCTCACACTGTGACTCAGATTTTGACAAACATATCCAGCTCAATGTGCTCTACAAAAAAGGCTCTTGGACCACTAAAGTCTGCCTGACTACATTTTCCACCATTTAGAATTTTTTGAAAAACACATTTTTGATATCTCCTCCTAAGCCGTAGGTCCAATTACTACCAAATTTTCTGTGGATCATTATTGGACCAATCGTATCAAAACCTGCATAAAGCTTTAGGATATCTTAGTTAGTTTTCAAGATATTGACCAATGAACTTCAAAAGGGCGTGGCTCAGTACATAAATAGACCAAAGTCAACAAAAGTTGGGCCAATCATCAAAAAATGTGCAGGATATGTCCATATACAAACCTGTAACATACCCTGAAAGTTTCATCCCAGTCGACCACTAGGGGAGACTACAAATGCAAAAAAAAAGGTGTGGCCTAACACAAATCAGACAACAAATCGGAAATTGTTTATCCAATCATTACAAACTCGCAGGATATGTTTCATGAGTTTCAGATATGTTTTGAACCACATGTGTAAAACGTGGTATTATAAAGTCGCTCAAGAGGGGGCCCCACCAGTCCCACACATGTGCATGTCATCCCATAAATTAATGACAGCTTGTCCAAACATTACTAAACTTGGTGGATATTTTTAATTAAGCTGTGTAAACATTTCTCCAAAATGTTTTTGAAATTGAGCATACAGTTATTGAAATGCTGCATACACTGTAGTGATGAAATAAGTGTGTGATTGGTCTCACTCGTTCTTCAAACAGAAATAAACTTTCTGAAGTGACTTTGCTCAGCTTTGTGAACCCAGAAACCCGCTCGTTGCTGCTTGGGTTACTGAACTGCTTCTTTTTGTTTTGCGCAAAAGGGTTAGAACCTGCTCATTGCCGCTTGTGGCTATATTTCATTTTGTATTCAGTTATCCAGGGTCTTTGTGTAATTTCTGCCTTGATGTTTAATGCCACCACCACAATCATTTGAATGACAACTACTCCAAACAGACACAGCCTGGACCTCCTCAAGCACATGTTCACTTCTGACCCACTCCTGTTCAAAGGAGCAGGTGCACCATGAGCTCTTTACTTTGTTTAGCATTCAGCAGCCCCTGTCTATCATTATCATATCATGTTGCAGGGAAGCAGAGCAACTGATTCTTGAAATAACAGCTGGAAGTAATTCCCAAAATTCATAATCTGTCTTGTACTGACAATTTTACAGCTGATGTGTAATGAGTAGCATTCTAATTAAGAACATCATTAACTCAAAAACGGTTTTCTTTGTGATGTGGGTCAATAGCATATCTCCTTTTGGTCCACTATGGTACATGTTCACCAATGCTGCACCCTTCCCAATAAATAATGTTCACTTCCACTGTTTCTTCACAACTTGTGCAGGGTAGTAGCAAGAACACAAATCAGTACATGTAGGCACCTGGTATACATACAGTGCAACTGCAAGTGAAAGAAATATAAATAAATCCAAAGCGAAAACAAAAATACAGTATGCAGGAAAACAGTTATTAACCCTCTGAAAACGGACCTTGTTGTTTGCATAATCTTATTTAAATTGATCTAAAATAAAAATCATAATAGCTAGAGCATTCATTCTTTTTCCAGCCGAAAGCTAAGACTTTCTGTCTTTCGTGGCATCACGTTGTACGTTTGTGTCGTGAGTTGATGACGTCATTACGTTACGTGTGGTGAAAATCTTGGTGACAATGCAGGGTGGCACTGTTTTAATTTATGACACAGTTTCAATAATTTTATCAGTCATTATGGTTTATTGACTTACAGCCTTTTAGCTTAGGTTGTACAGATTTCAGGGATATGAAGCATTTTAAGATAATCTAGGAAATGACATCACAATAAGCAAAAATACCAATGTAGGCACTGGGGAAACATTTCTATTGCAGATAAAAACCACCTTTTTTGAGAGAGTTTTACTAAAACTAAAAAATGTAGAGTACAAATAACGGACAAATTAAGTGGGTATCTTCCAAAGTTACAGTCTTGGTAGTGCCAAACATACTTAAGAGAGACTTGAAATAAGTCCAAACCTATCCTTTAATTGACCTAACTGTATATATACATGTCAAAATCCATTCTAGTGAAGCTGATTTGTGACTTTATGTTATTTGAATTGGGAATTAGTTTCCAAATGCAAAATGCAGGCTATTTATGCAGCACTGAATGGGGCTATTTAGAAATTAATCAGGTAACGTTTAATGTAAAGCTAAGTAATAAGGCAGAAAATGATATGTTTCACATGTCTGTTACTTATTTAGGCTCCTATTGCATGCTTGAAAGGTAAATGACAAAAGGGGAGGAGGAGTGACTGTCATACACGCACTCCAGACTTCCAGAGCTGCTTTTGTGTGCTGTTCCTGTCAGCCAGGTCTGACACATCCAGTCTCACTAGAGGCACAGCGAGGAGGCTGAGGGATTAAAGGAACTGCAGGTTGTTTTTCTTCTTCAGGATTTTCTGCTTTAGAAAACTTTCTGACAGGTCCATGCAGTAAAAACAATTAAAAAAAACAAAAAAAACCCCAGAGTAATTATAATATTTTATATCACTTCATTTGGGTATTTTTTTCAAACCATGTTAAATGGTCCAAACATTGGACATACAGTAGCTCTGGTGATTCTGTCTCAGAGTGAATAATGCGACGTGGCATCACCATCTGTGCCCCCCTCTCTTCTATGCATGTGGTCTGCTATTAGGCTGTGAGCTCCTGCTGGCCCACCATAATGCCCAAAATAGAGATGTGCCATCAGATGACATCAAACCAAGCAATACTCCCACAACTAATCTGATGTTGAGGTAGGACAAATCCAATTTTACAGTTGGCTTTGCAGCCGTGTTTTTGTTTCAAAGTGGACAGCAATTGTACCACCATGGCAATGGCGTTCTCCACAGCAACATTCCAGCCAAATGTTGCACAAATCCTTCTCTGTTTTTACTGAGCAGTTCAGTGTTTCCCCTATAGGTGTGAGAGTCCTCTATGGGTGAGCAGGGTTAGATCAATTAATAATACATATTTCTGACAATACATTATCAGTAACTGTATAATATTTGTGTAAATTAGCAGTAATTCTAATTAACATATAATGCATAAACATGAAAAATACAACAAACTGAAATATATTGTATAATTTATAGTGCTGATAAAAAGTATTCACCCCCTTGTAAGTTTTCCTGTTGGCTTTTTTGACACTGATCAACAGAAAAACACCCTTAATGTCAAAGTGATCTCTACAAAGTGATCTAAATTAATTGCAAATATAAAATATAATCACTGCATCAGGGTTTTCTCCAATCCTGGAGGAAAACCTTACACAGTCTGCAAGAAACATGCCACTTGAGAGAAGATTTATTTTCCAGAAAGACAATGAGCGCAGGCATAAAGCCAAAGCTACACAGAAATGGCTTCAAAACAACAATGTTAATGTCCTCGGGTGGCAGAGTCAGAGTCAATCTCAGTCCAATCGTAAATTTGTGGCTGGACTTGTGTGGCTTTTCACTCACGATCCCCATGAAACCTGACAGAGCCTGAATAGCTCTGTAAAGACGATGGGGAGAAATTGCACCAAAGCAGATAGAGACCTATCCACACAATTGCTGCCAAAGGTGCATCTACTACGTACTGTCTTGGAGGGGGTGAATATTTGTAAACATGTATTTTGTATTTTATATTCATAAATGATTTAGATCACTTTGTAGAGATGTGTTCTCACTTTGATCAACAGAAAAAGACCCTTTAATGTGTCACAGAAACCACATTGAATCTACTTTGATTTAATGTTGCAAAACAATAAAATCAAAATATGAAAACTTCCAAGGGAGTGAATATTTTTTATAGACAGTGTAGTTAAATTATGGATAAAGGATTTCATTCTCTTTAAAATGCTAAGGTGGTGTTAACATGGCACAAGCTAATCATTAATTTCAGGACCGTTCTGAGCATGTGTGTAATTTCCCTTCCTTGCCCAGTTATTAATTACAGACCCAAATACCTGATCCCCTCCAAACATATATGATGTATAACTGAAACTGAAAAGGGTAGAAAACGTGTGCACAAAAGGTAACACAGAAAAATTAGCAAAATAAGCACACTTATTTTTAGAGGAAAGGCCATTCATACCAGAGCCCCAGAAAGGACAAAAAGAAAGTTTTTAATGAACAATTTTGTTACTTGACAGACCTACATAGAATATGACTAAAGGCCCCCAAAATAGGGAGTGTGACCAATTAGTAAAGTCAAGTCCATTTTATTTATATAGCCCAATATTGCAATTCACAAATTTGCCTCAGGGGGCTTTACAAAGCATATGACCCCACCACCAAAACTTTAACTGGGAAAAACTGGAAGAAACCTCAAGTAGAGCAACAGAGGAGAGATCCCTCTCCCAAGGTGGACAGACAGGTAATAGATGTTGTGTCTACTTTGTAATTACAAGAAAATGTATGAGAAAATTGTAAGTCATAATTAAATTTCCTATTTAAGTGCAATATGCTTTTTTAAAATTATCCCAATATAATGATCTTCTTTTTATTATTTTATTAACATACATCTTTGTTTAAGTCATACAGTCTACAAGTCTACATTTAGTGAACTTAGTTAATTAAGATCTATTCTGTCAGTAGAATGATTTGTTCTTTTGTTTTTCCTACTCATATCTCTTGCACTTAACATGGACATATCGAACTTCTGTACCTGATAGAGCTTTGTCACAGCAGATATTTTCAGGCGTCAAAGTTACAGGTGTTACTACTAATAACATTAAGGATGGCTCTGCATCAGGAACCTAATTGGAATGCAGCCAGCATTACTGTTATTATTAACACCTGTGCTTTTCTTTCACTAAAACGTCTAGATATATGCAGTGAAAGAGGTCTATTACATTTTAGCGTACTGCTGCCTCTTGTGTCTAACTTCTTCCATAGTTTTCATTTTGTGGTTTTATTAATTTATTTTTTTACCTATCATCATTTTATAACCTTGAACCGTTAATATTTTCTATTGATATATTTATTAATAGAGGTATTAAATTAAATTAATAAGAAGTATTAAAGTAAGCCTGTAACTTTTCTTATCCGCAGCCAATCTGATAGTTACAGGGTAATTGCACGATGAATAGTGCTTAAGATTTTTGGTGAATCAGTTGCTTTAATGTCACCATTAACTGAGAGTGAGTGTCCTGAGGAGAGAAGCAGGAAACAAACATGTCTGCTAGCAAGCAATGGTGTGCTTCCTTTTTGTTGTACTAGCTATGATAAGTTATGTTCTGGTTTATCACTTACTTTGATAAAACCACTGACATTTTTACACGTGATATTCTAAAGCGCAGTGTAACAGCACAAGAAGACACCCAAGTTATCGAACTGACTCAGTAATGTCAGTGACATAGCAATATCTAGCTAACAGTAGCTAGCTTTAGCTAACACTAGCTGACTGGTCCAACATAAACGACAGAATGGGTGGTTTGTCAATGACTCCCAAAATGACAATTATATGCATACTGGACCTTCGTCGTCCTGGTAACAATAATAAACATGTGGTTAACGCTGTGAAACGGTTATAGTTTGGTTAGGTTTAGGAACCAAAACTACTTGGTTAGGTTTAGGAAAAGATTGTGGTTTGGATTAAAATAAGTATGTTAGTTACGTCAGTTAAGTTACGTACGTAACTTAAGTTACAACACATGGCTTACAATAAGATAAAGTTAAAATAAGTCAAGGTTGACTTCTGGTTTCACACGGGACATGAACAGTGGCCTCCTGGGTGAAAGTCCTGTGTTGTTTGACCATCCATCCACCTTCCTACGTGGACTTTGTCACTCTTTATACTACCTCACCTGACTTCCTCCTCTGCTCCCATCATAATTACTACGGCCACTAGAGGTCGATGTCAATACAAACATATATATGGGTTGTAATAAGCTGCTGCACAGACGACCTATAAGGCTATATTTATTGGGGAGGACAGTCTCATCTGGTCATATCCTAACAAGTAAGTCTGCAGCAGCAAACCCTCTGAATGTAGTGAATTGAGCATGGGTACTTTTTATTGCTTATAAATTCAACTTTTCATATTGTGCTATTTTTTTTCTTGTTTTGTCAAAACCTACATAGGGTCACTTTGATTATAAAATATATAAACATGTTTACCTACATTTGAAATATCTTACTGTATGCTGGTTAGCAAAATTATTTTATGGTTATGAGACAACACATGCTTTGGTATTTGTCACATCATTGGATAGTAGCAGTGCTCCAGTGTGTGCATGTATTTGCTTCAGAGCACACAGCAGTTATTCAGATGCTGCTGAATGTTGAAGACAAATGATTAACTTGAAAATTGGATGGATGAAATCACATAAAAAAATAAATGGTCATTAATAAAGTCTACTTTATGCTATTACCATTAATATTTGAGGGGTCTGTCCAGGATCTAGAGTTTCTCTTCTGTAAAGTCACACTGGAGGGTCCAGTACTGTCACGTACCTTCACCAGGCCTGGGTACTCATTGGAAGGGAGGCCGTAGATGTGCTCTTTGGACTCCTCGCCCTCAGTCAGCAGGAAGCAGGGAAAACGCTGCTTCACGTCGTATGATCCGGGAACCTTCTCTTTCCAGTAGCACACGTTGATCTTCACCACCTGAAACCAGGAAAACCATTAGAACCAGCCAAGTCCCCAGAAACCTAATGATTGACCATAGTGTATATAGTGCATTAGCTTTGATGCACAAAACTCCTTGACTGAAATTCAGAGGTCCTTAAATATGTCAAATTATATTTCAGCCTTATTGTTAACATATGACCATTGTCCATATGTCCATATGCTTGCTGTAATAATTCCTGTTGTTCATACTGGCCGTTAAAATTAAAAACATAATTTCTAGGGAGACCAGCCCAAGATAATATATTTCCAAAGTCATTGTGTCTGAACAACATTTTTTAATGTTGTGAACACAAATGATTGAATGACTTGAATGAATGAATACACACTGGCACAAAATTAGCAGCTTGATATCAGCAATAAAACCCCATTCTGGTTAAACCTTAAAATACAAACATACATAACACCACCTACTATATCCTCCTCATCAGTTTTTCTGTCTAATGGAAGTGCAATTACAAAAGTAGCTCCGTGGTGGTGAAGTGAGAATTAGGATTTAATGAAATGTACACATGGTTTTACAAATGACGTCCATCTGAGGGTGGCAATAATAAGGACACATTGTTCAGGAGCTTTCAGTGTAATGAGCTAATCGGCCGTGCACTCATTCCCAGGGACCATAAAAATTCACACACAAGCGAGTCAACGAGCTCAGTGTCTGTGCTTTTCTACCAGTTCACTCAGGCATGGCATTCCCCAGGCCCCCCAGCCTGCTGCAAGCCTGAATAATGCAATTCCAATATCAACTCCAATTCTCCACTCCAACAGCTGTCTGCTTGTTTTCCCATTACCTTCTCTTTTCGGGCTGTGTGGCATATTGCAAGATGGAAAAGACTGCGTTGCTGACTAAGGCCTCTAAGCTGTTTAAATATGGAGGAGTACTGCTTTTGTTTCTGTGGCATCTTCAGGTGGGCATTTAAAGGGTAGTCAGGGCAATATCCCAGTGCTAGAAAGAGAGTGGAACTGGATTAGAGATGAACAAGTTGAAGTTGCAAGACAGTGTTTGATAACATTATGTACAGGGTCTAATGTGAAATGTGGGGCTGATTGTATCTGGGGCCTGATTTATAAACAATGAATACAAAAAAAAACATGCATACACCATTTCCCACACATAAATTGGTATTTAGAAAAACAGATTGTGCACACCTCACACATACATCAGACCACGCATATACATGCTTTTCCAGATCCAGCTGAATGTGATATAGTGAAGTGGAAAATAAATGTATGAGTGATGGAATCTAGTTATAAAACAATATTTGTTAGGGTTGCTAGCCATTTTTAATGATAGTGTATATTTTTTGCAGCATGTTCCCTCTATTGGAGGCATCATTTTATTTCCCTGTGTTTATACTCCTTTCATTTCATCGTTTATTATGGAGCACTTTGTAAAGTCTGTTTACATCTGATAATCATTATTGAGATATTACTGCCAATGATCATTTAAAGCATAGACTGTATATAAAGATGGGTGACATGACCGCTCCCCAAGAATAAAGTCAAAACATCTCTATCAAAGTACATGTCAAATACATTTTTTCCAAAGATGGTTTCTGTCATTTTAGGTAGTTCTTGTTACGCTGATGTTTGTTCAAGTGTTCATTTTTCTGATACGTTTGGTTTTAATTAGTTATTTGATTTTGGCTTCATTTTTGTACAGTGGGAGGAAGTAGAGACGAATCGTCCAGCATAACCAAAATCTGACGATACAAATCTGACGATAAGAGTGCCAAGCATATATCTGTCTTTGTATGTCCACACAAGTTTTATGCCTCTTGACCACCATGTTTGTCCACTAGCTAAGAAACTGATTGAGCATTCGCAAAATGGGAAGCACTAAAAATTTAAATAGTTTTGCTTTGACAAAACAAACTATAGTTTTGCTACACTTGAAACTTTTTGCATCATTACCATATTTATAGTACAATATTGCATATAAACACAGCTGTACAACAGTATTGCAAGTGGGACACCGAGAGTTTGAATACCTCTAGTGGCAGCTGTAAGCCAGTGTGGGCCAGCAGTCTATTAGCCCAGGGTCCAGCGGTGATCACCACACTCTTGGCTTGATAAACACCAGCAGAGGTCGACAGGGTCACAACAGGGCCAGGCTTGATGTCTGTTACCTTCTCTTTGTCTCTTATGACCCCACCCAACTTCTGAAACTGTGTCTGGGAAAAGAGAACGTATTAATGAAAATCCTTCAGTGGTATAATTTTTTAACCTATATGTTATTAAATGCTTTCAAAGATGTGATATAGATTGATCAGTAATGGCTGCTAAAAAAGGGTTTGGCCATCTTAACTGCCCTATTTATTTAAAGAATGCAATTAAAATATATAAAACACATAAAAAGATTAAATACAAATACCCTAGTTAAATAAGTTAAATTGGTACTATTTTCTAAATGTGTACTTTATTTTCCAACAGGCCTATCCTCTTTTGCCACTTTTTTTTCTCGCATTGTCATATCTCAAAATAAGTAGACAAGATCCAAATGTCACAGGTGTCAGAATTGATAAGCAAATTAAGAAAATGAACACTGTTAAAACTTTTTTTCAGAATATTTGGATGTTTCAGGCTGTAAAACAATTACGGTACAGTATTACATATGATTTTCCACAGTCACTTAAAGTGACAAGAAATATATAATATTCATGATGTTTAATTGCTGAAAATTGACAACAAATACAGACAGTTTATTTTCTTCATTACCTTATAACATTATAGAAGACCTACAGTAAAATGATTAATTTTGACTTAAACATCAATGGTAGAATTAACTAGAATTAAGTTATTATTTTTTATTTCTAATTATATTAATACAATCAGAAGCATAGTACAATCTGCTCTAGAGGGCACATTTCAGAATGAATACTGCATTAGGCAATTTTACAGGTTGACAACTACAAACAGCAACAAGATCAGTAAAATACAAATAACATGCTCATGCTATTCATCTTTGGCAGACGTGTGGTTCTTTATTCGCTACAATATAAGGGAGCAGGGGGGCAAAGGATCTAATAATCATTTACATACACTTAAATAACTGGCTTACAGTCAACTGTGGTAATCTGATTTCTAAAAGTCATGTAAAAAAGAAACCCTGTATTTGCAACTGGGGTAGGGGATTAGAGAAACCTGATTTCCCCGGCTTGGTTTCTCCTGAAGAGACAGTTTCTTGGCCATGTACATGTATTCACACATCCAGGTTTCTAATCAGTTTAACATGTAAGCATGTACATGATAAAGACTTCAGACAGGTTAGTATTGCTGTGACAGCAGTAATGAAAAAGAAAGTCTGTTACACTTAGCGATGCAGACTGTTACTCAAAATAACTGAATTAAAAGTATGACTAAAGCTGACTCCAAGTTGCCTCTATGAGTCTAAATAAGTTGTTTTCCACAGCTGAACATCTGACTATTTCTAAAATTCAGAAACATTTGCATATGGAAAAACTGCTCTCACTGTGCTGTCAGTCCAATGCCACAAGCCCCCACCCCGACCCTACAAAAAAGACAGGAAGCAGGGTCTTCTCTGTATCTCTCTATATCCTCTCCATGGACTTCCTCGATGTCAAACTCTGATGCCTCATCCTCACTATCTAAGCTTGTTGAGGAAGGCTCTGTGTCAGGCTCAAAGGGCCTCAAGTTGGCCCTGACGGCCACCAGTTTTTCAACTCATGTATTGGTGAGCCTGTTGTGTGCCTTGGTGTGAGTGTTCCCAAACAGGGACCAGCTATGCCACCTATGGGCAGCAACTATGGTTGTCGGCTGTGCAGCACCTATTTGCTTTATTAAAAGGGCCAAAAAGACCAGGGAGGTTGGCATCACTCCACGTGTCAGTATAGAGTAGATGAGAGGTTTATTTTTTACATATGGGTCAACTAAAACTCCAAAAGGTTAGTAAACTAGGTAACTTTACTGTTAGCTAGTAAGTAACGGACCAGCTGAGTTCTAAGTTAGTGCTGATTGCTAGCTCTCGACAGCATTGATCTGTTAGTTAAACAGTTAAGTTACAACCAGCAAACATTGTTGTAATGTTATCTACGCTAATTTAGAGTTCAAAGGTAACGTTTAGTAACGTTAACGTTATAACAAAGTTATTAATAACATTTGACCACTAAGCAGCTGATTCCATGCCAATCAAGTGTAAAGGAAACATACAACATGTTAACGACAAGGAGAAGTGCTTGTCTTCACTCCTAAATCCCATTTCATCTCAAGACAAATCCTGCAAGCCAGCTACGTTACAGTCCACACAAAAAGTGAAGCTCAGGCAAATCAACACTACAGTGACATTAGCCACATCCTTGACAGAACACTAACCAACCACACAATCAGCCAACATATTGTTTTTGAGGGCGAGGGGTCGCACTTGACGTTACACATTCACCATCACGCTAACCCAAAATTAGCTGACTTGAATCCTGCAATCAGTCATCAAAATATTAACATCACCTGTTGCCAAAGTAATCCATTCATTTTTCCAGCTGCCGTTAGCATCCCCATCAGCCTGAGCAATATCTGGACAGTCAAACTTGCCCCAAGATGGAAAGACTGTATTAAGCACCGAATCCTCTCTACCCACAGTCGGGTGGGTGGTGGGGGCCAGCGGCGGAACTGCAACCTTCAAAACCCATGCATTTTGGAAATGGCCTGCCAGTAATCCAGGTGCTGCTGTGAAAATCTGCCCACCGCCAGCATGAGGTCCTCAGTATGTGCCTTGAGGTTTATTTGGGGGTTGGGGGCTGGTTATGACCTTGTACCCACTGGGGTTGGCAAGGTGGCGGTTGTTCGCCTCTGGCCTGCCGCCATCTGCCTTCAGCAACCTGGATGTGTTGCCAGGGCTGTGGGGCTGGGTTTAGGAGATGTGAGCACCGTGGGTCCCATGTGCCATGTTTCCAGGAATGCTGGGGCAGGGATCCCAGGCCCCTATCCCAATAACCCCAGGCCTCTGAAGCCTGGCTTGACTGCTCTCCAATGCTTTTTCTGCCTTCTTCACCACAGCAGGTGAGGGTGGAACTTCAAAAGATGGGGCTTCAGGGGCCTGTCAGGGGCCCAGCTCAGTGCTCACAGAGATCCTGAGGGAAATCTCTGAGCCATCCTTAGCCTCTACACTAGCAGGGTCAGCCCCCTGAAATGACAGTTTGGGGGATGGATCGTCCCTGGGGCTACATGCACCTCCACGGACTTGAAACATCTCACCTGAATCCCCAGCAGCTACCTGAGGGGTGGGTAGGGGAGGTGGAGCTCACACCAATGCTTTATGCTGCTCTATTTCAGTTCGTAAAGCCTCCATCCCCTGGCGAGAGGGAGCTTGCTCCTTCACCTTTTTGTGTTCTGGGCTACTGTGCTCTTCCTGTGGCCAGCCTCTGTGCTTCTCCCGCTATTTGCAGGAACCAGAGCTTCTATGAGCCAGCCCAGAGGGTGGAAGGTCATCTCCAAACAGGAGGCCTTCCATCTGATTCAGCTTTTCCTGTCTCACAGAGAGTGGCACAATGTTGTAGTTAATACATGGGTCAGACAGGGCTTCCCAAGGGTGACCCACACCCAGACACTTTGGGCACATCTTATGGCCATCCTCAGCTTGAAGTTGAGCTTCACAAGAGGCACACACCAGCATCGTTTCAATTCAGATAAGGGGTCAGGATAGGAAATCTGAACGAGAACTGTGACTAGGCCAAGGGACGCAAATCAGAACCTCTAGCAGATGAATTATACACAAATGCAACCAGACAAACAAGTGGCTAGCCAGTCCGTCCAATACAACCTGTTGCTTGCCTGTTCACCTGAATTCCAAGTAATAGCCAGGTAATCCAAGCAAGAACTGTGGCTGGCCACAGAACACGATTGGAACCTCCAGCAATATCTCAGCAGCTAGATGTAAGACTAAATGTAGGCTCAAAGCTAGCTTCTTGTCTTTAAGGTAACTTAACAAACCAGGCTAGGAAACTCAGACGAGAGCTGTGGACTAACCACTGCATGCGACTGGAACCTTTACCGACCAGAGGAATTAAATAGCACAACCAACTGACAAGGACCCTCGAAAACCTCCAGATAGGAAAGAAAGGAGAGGTAGGATAACTTGTCAACACAGCCTTAGAGGGCAACAAATTGCACTCTGACCATAAAGTCACAGGCAGGATGACAAACACCAAACAACACAGAATGTGCTTACCTCTTCTGGACCTGCAAGCAAAATACAGAACCGAAACACGGATCTAACACCAGGCTAACAGTGAGAAGATCAAAGTAGGCTACCACATGGTATTTAGAGCTGGGACGTGCAGGTCATGTCACACAAGTGATTTTGTTTATATAAGATCTTACTCTGAGCAGAGTGCGAGGAGACATATCCACTTTGTTTACTGCCACTGGCAGTCAGGAAGGAATGAAACAGAACACCACTTCTTACTCATATTTGACCATAACCGCTATAATACATCTGTCAAAACAGATTCCAAAGATGCTTAATGTTTTTAGTCATGGTAGCAGCTTGGCTATGGGGATGGCAATGTTGGTCTGTCCATAACTTTACTCCAGACTGAAATTCCTCAATAACTATTAGATGGCGTGCCATAGAAATTTTGTACAGATATTCATAGTCCCCAGAGGATGAATCCTAATGACTATGTTGATCCTCTGACTTATCCTCTAGTGCCACCATGAGGTTGACATTTGGGATAGTGAAATTTCTCAACAACTACCCGAAGGCCAACATCATACATCACTGCAGTGACTTGATTAAGAATGATAATCAAACTGTTTATGGGCCCCAAACAAACCTGAGCAGGCCCTGCATTCATTCATGAAGGAAAATCAGCAGAGTTGGTTTTCCAAAAAGAGAGAAAAAAAGACGACATCAAAAAACGTGCCACTCTGAGATAACTTAACAAGACAGATCAATCGAGACATATTAAGACATAATATTAAAGGTAAGAGGCTATGGAAGAACCATGGCATGAAAATGCACAAAACAATTACCTACTGATCTATTAGGCATCTATCACTACAAGCTTTAATTTATAATTGACTGCTGCTTCACAAAAAAGTGTCTGAACAATCTGTTCAGTCAATTGAAAATGGCACCTCACTGAAATAACAAAGCAGTATTTTGTGCTTGACCTGGCAGCCATGGATGAGTCCGTCTCTGCCAGTGCTTTTTCTCACTGCTGACAGAGTCCAGTAATATGAATTTATTGCTGAAAGATATTCCTGGTGTGAGGTATTATTAGATTAAAACAATGGGCATGAAATATGTTCAATTATCCACATCTTGGTATTTTTTAGCCCCATTCTCTATCTAGTTCTTATACATGAAGTCAGAAAATGTTGTGCTTCTTTAATCTTTCATTACTTCCACAGACTCTCAGAGGTTTTTATTATAGGACCAATGCCTACAGTTCAGTTCAGTGGTGACTTTTGGGCTGAGGAGGTAGAGCAAGTTGTCCACTGATCACAGGATTGGTGCCCAAGTGTCCTTGGGCAAGACACTGAACCCAAAATTGCTCACAATGGTCAGGCCAGCACCATGCATGGTAGCTCGATGCCATCGGTGTGTCAGTGGGTGAATGAGAGGCAAAATTGTGCTATATAAATGCAGCCAATTACCATTTTACTATTTAAATTTTCTATGGTACAGTTTTCTTAAATCAAAACATGGGTTTCTGCCATGAACCCTGGAACAGACAGAAAGGCTGATTTATTTTAATTTTATGAATAGGACACTGGCTAAATACTGGCTAATTTTCTATGAATGCATTAAATAATGCTGGTAAATTCCTACAAAATGCATCTGAAAGGGCCATGCCTTTTTAGCATGTGAGCAATGTAGACACTGTGAGCACTTTTATATTTACCAAGGAGAGAAAGACCTTGAAAACCTTTGAAATCTTTGAAAAACTTAAGATATGGATCGTTTGAGGTGAATTAACTTTATAGACCTTCATGATTAGTCTTGATTAGACTTCAGTCACAGTAATGCATGAAGTCATATAGGCAATTTAAAGAAAAATGACAATTTATCACAACTTGGATTTTATTTTTGTTGCTCTGTCCATCAGTTCTGTTAGTTATGACATTGTTCTCACCAAAGCAGTGGCTGAGATTTCAGAACACTGCAGCATTACTACCAAAAAGGTCTGACAGGGCAAGAAACACAAGCATTCAGACGCTCAGACAGGTTGGAAGCAAGCCGACAGTTCATCTAGATCATCTGAACCACTTTATTTGGAGGTAAAACTTGTAGTGAGCACACCTGAAATGTTGATAATGATCCCTCATTGCACTGGAAAACTGTACACTGCACTTACACTAACTTATCGCACAACAACATTACATGTATGAGTTGAAGCAGGAAGTAGGTCTGTAAACTGTGGTGAATGTTTACAAGAGACCGTTTGGGTAGTAGTTTGCCTTTGTTTTCCAAGTTTAGCTAACCTGGGATACAGATCTATGGATAGATATATTAGAAGAAATTATTGGGTTGGAGGCATTTTTTTGGCAAATCAACCTTTTATTTATTCGCCCAGAATCCCTGTACCATATCTCCATGTACAGCAGCTGTTGCCATGTACTGTTGGTACAAGCAAATTTTCCCCTTGCATTATTCCCATGAATTTGACTCTAGGGTTGTTTTTGTAGGCTGTGTTTGTTCACCACAAAATGCAAACGTAGCCTACTGACTGTACATACTTTAGCTGTAGCTAGAAACGTGCCACATTTGTCTCAATTTGCACTGCCCTGGTGATGATTGGCCTTGACTCATGACATCAGTTCCTGAAGCTAACATACCTAATGCTCTATCAGCAGTATCTGTGCTGTACCTGTACAGTCTTGAGTGCACGGTCAGCATACAGAACACCAGCAGTTATATCCACCACAGCTCCATCTCCCTCAGCCAGGTTGACATGGGGGATGTGCTGGCTGAAGTTGTCATGGGTGAGGATCACCATAGGAACCTTGTTCCTCTGCAGGGTGTTCTTGAACAGCTGGTAATTCTGACTGTTCTCTGGTCCCATCACCAGGAGTCCCGTTTGTCTGAGAGGGGAGATCAGTGGAGATTAAAGTGGCATCTTGGTAAGAAATGGTTAAGACACAGGACTTTAAAAATCCCCAACTGTGTAACATTGTTAGTACTAGTATTAAATGATAATGTAAATCCAGGAGACACACTAGCATCATTACAACAGCCAAACAGGGCAATGAATACAAGAGGTCAACATCACACAGGTCTTATACAAAAGTGTAGGCACAGCCAAAATATTAGTAAAATCATCACTGCTTAAAAAACTGTATGCATGCATGACTATGGTATTTATGGTAGGTCACGTTCACCCTGTTGTTTCCCTTCCCTTCCTTTTTAGTCTTTCATTGATTTGCTTTTGCCATTGAAGCTTTAATTCAATTTGTACCTGAAAAGCAGCAGCACAATGATACAAGTGTTACGACCGGCCTAGGGGTAAACCGGTGCACAACATAAAGAAAGTGACTCCCTCCCTTTCCCTGCTCCCAAAGATGGTCAGTGCCACAATGGATGCAGTCCAAACAGGAATGATTTATTCATTTCACAGGGTATAATTGACATCAGGGAGAGCACAGCCAAAACAACAAACAAAACAATCTATGAAAACCCAACTAAATTACCTAACCCAACAAAACAGGAAAAGAAATACAGGGATCTTACCTAACTCCCTAACATAAACAGGAGAAAACAATTGTAAAAACAAAAACAGCTTCTCTCCCCTACAGATACCCGGACTGCTCTTTTAACAGTATTTTATGTAAAACAGCTAAACACATTAGCACTAAGATCACTTCAAATCCAACGGCACAGCACAGTCTGGTTGGGAGTCAGGCAAAAGGAGGGAGTCCCGTCAGCCTGGACAGAGGCCATTTTAAAGTAGGTGCCATCAGTCTCCCGTCCAATCACCAGCCACCACCTGGAACTGAACATACTAAGAACAAAGAACATTATAAACAGCACCACCCTCAGGCAGGGAGGGACCACACCATCAAAATCAGTCACTCAACACACATGACCCAGGGTCATAACACAAGGCAGATTTCCCCAAAAATCTGACCTCATGGATTTGGTGGTTGTAACTGCTCTTATTTATTTAAAGTATACTAACCACTCAATATTATTGTGGTATTGATTTATCAATGGTAAAATTCTACAAGTAGCTCTTTTAATTGTATTCTTGTCAACAACCTGCCTGCAGATGTTGAGAATGGAATGAAAATAGAGCAATGTATTGAATAGAGCTGTTGGTTAATATTGCCTTCATTCAGCTGGGTGAAGTCTGCTTAGGGTCATCAACACCAAGGTTTTGCCTCAGAAACCCCCCGCCGCCTTCCCCTGCACCCTTGAAAAAACTATTAAACTTGACAAAGGACAGAGAGGTGTTGCAGCTCAAATATTCAGGGTGAGTTATTAAGGTTTAGGGTTCAGAGTATGGATGACAGAGTAATATTGCACAGTTATTCATTTATTTCTTTTAGCTGTCTCCTCTCAATCTATGTCTCAACTTTTATGTCTTATTCTGTCTGATTTAGTAGTTAAAATCAATGAGGACTGATAGAAGAAATGCTGTTAATATGTACACTCATCGCCCTTTTGTTTTTTACTGTTGTTTGTGCATCGTCAGTGTTTTCCTTCAAAAGTTAGTACAGGCATGCATTCTTTCAAGGCAATACCTCACTCACTTATGCCCCTTTGCACCAAGGCAGTTTGAGGTCTGGTTCGGAGCTGGTGCCTAATCTCGAACCAGTTCTTCACGTTTCCACAGCCAAAGAACCAGCTCTAGGCCAGGAAAACTGGTTCCAGAGCAGCACCAACACTTTGCTGGTCTAGAACCAAGAACTGCTTGCATTAGGGGTGGGGGCGGGACTATCGTGACCAACTAAAACGTACGTTCAATGTTAATAAAAATCAAAACGTGTTAGTTAATTACTTTTCTTCTCGAACGTAATCGCCATCCATAGTTATCACAACGAGCAACCAGCCTGGAGCCACACTTGTAAAGAGAGGATGTAGTCTGCCAATGTTGCTGTTGTGCTTGAAGTTGGTGTTACCGTTGCAGGGAAAGCTGAGACGTATACAGACGTATACAGTGACGTGAAGACGTGGCACTATGGTGGCTCTCTAGCCCATGGAAAAGCAAACCAGTTCTTAGGTTTAGCAAGTTGAACAAACTCTGAACTGGCACTAGCACCAGCCCAGAACTAGCACTAGGTTTGCATTGGTGGAAAGGGGATATTAGTGTCAGAGGGTGGAGAATACATTTTTAACACATACATATCTTTGGAGAGGTTTATATAAGGTTGAGTCCAACAATAGCTGTAACATGTCTATGTTCAAGTCAGTGCTGCAAGATTTGTGATGTTGTTATAATCTTTAAGGGAGGTCAGGGTAGATGGTTGGGTTGGTCTTCAGTCTTTACGTAACCTTGATCAAGTAGATTTATTTGCCAAAGCTTAAAGGAAAACACTAGTTTATTATACTTGGGTTTTTGGTTTCTTGCTCTGGCTATTAGTTCTATCAATAACAACAACCTATTTTGTTGTTTGTGGTATGAGGAGTGCAATTTCTTACCAAGTGTATTTACTGTAGAATCCAAACTTATACTTTCTCATGCTGATGTTACAGCACCAGTCAGATTATTTCTTGACAGATTTGTTCAGGCAAGTTTCCACAGTGCCATTTCCAAATAACAGCAAGACTGTTCTGACAAATTTGAACTTCTCAACCCAGAAACTTGTATCCTGATGCCATTAAATGGTACTCATGTGTATCAGCCCAGCTGGTCCATGATTCTTTATGACACTCAAAGGGATGAGAGGGAAAATGATCTAAGTACATCTATCTCAGGCCAGAGCACCCACTCACTGCTGTTTAAGAGACACTTGGATTTCACTCTGTAGTTTTGCTTCTTTAGTAAGTCTATTGCAAACTGACCAAGAATTTTGATTTTATGCATAAATTCTAACATAAAATCTAACCTTTAGTGCTGACCAGAAGCAGCCAATCAAACTGTCTTCACCAGGCTGGCTAATGTAAGTCATACCAACTGGTCTGTTTAACAAAAATTATTTTGGTATGGTACATGAGAAATATGAAGCAGAAAAAAAGGGTTGATTTTTTTTTAATTTCCACCCAAGCTTTAGCCTCATAGTCAAACGTTTTGAACTATTTTTGTAGGTTTACAGTAGTTTACAAGTTCACAACATATAGTAACTACACCAGTTTCAAATGTTATCAGTTGATTGAATGGCCGTTACCAGTGGTTATCAGTCTCATAGATAAGAGTTAGAAGGGTTCTGCTACACCTACTAGTAGGCTGTCCTCCTCCTCCCACTGCAGACTTTTTCACTCTTTATACTATGTCACCTGACACGGATGGGTTTGCGTTGAAAGCCTGGTGTGTCTTATACAGACGTGATCAACCCATGTGAATAGATGATAACAGCCTTCTGAACCTGCTAGTAGGTGGGTCAGGCCCCTTCTAACCCATATCTGTGAGGTTGACTACCACTAATAACACCCATTATATATATGATAACATTCGAAGCGGGTGGTAACTAGCAGATTTATGTGATTTGAATGGGGACTACACTTTACAAGGTGATCAAAAGGAAAGAACGGATGCTTTAAGTGCATAAAGGGATTGCATATTGACCTGCAATGGCATGCATATTTTTCAGAAATAAAAGCTGTCTGTTCTGTCCCATTGCTGCAACGCAACAAAGAAGAAAATATGGGACTTGGTTTAATTTATTTTGCATGCTAGGCATGTGCTAGATCAGTGATGGTTGATGCTTTGTGGTTTGCAGCCACAAATGTGTATGCATGTAGGCTTAATGTAATTTAATATTAGCAGTAAGAGTATGCTGTGTGATTGTTGTTGTGTAAGATGGGTAATCCATCCAACCTGGTCTAAACATTACATTTACCAGGATTCAAAACCTCTGCTTCTCTTTAAGACTCCCTTCAGTCGAGGCTAATGGCTATAAACAGCCTTTCACTTTTCCAGACATAGCCCTTAAAGAAAAATAAAAAGGAGGCACAGGACTGTTCAACCCTTTGAAGACGCATGTGAAGATATTGATGTAATGATGTAAGTGCTTCGGCTAGAGTTTCTATATGGCTTGCTAGTGATGGGGCCTAATGATAGTGATGTTTGACAGTGAGCTGGTCTGTCTGTAAATCAGGTCTCTAGTATACTGAAGGATATTCATTTAAAGGATAGGGCCAAGTCTTTTTTTTTTTTTTTACAATTTTTTTACCAGACAAAAACACAAAATAAAATGTAAAAGCACATGACCAGTCATATCGAATATCACCAGGCCTAACAGCAGAAGATCATTCAAAATAAAGAAGACATAAAAAATAATGCTAAATCCCAATTCCATCCATTCATTGTCTATACCGCTTACCCTCTTAGAGGGTCGCGGGGGGCTGGAGCTAATCCCAGCTGACATTGGGCGAGAGGCGGGGTACACCCAGGACTGGTCGCCAGTCAATCACAGGGCTGAGCTAAATCCCAATTCTCATACAGAAATGAATGGCATTATTATGTGGAAAACTCCAAAATTAACTATTCAATTAATTCATAATTTCTAAGTCAATGTGTTAAATGTATTACCTTATACAAAGTTTCCATATAATTAGTGTTACCAGATCTCAGCAATTAACTTGATGAACACTGGTAGGAATGATGGGCCAAAGTATGAAACCCCAGTTGTAATAAATGGGAATTAACCTTTAAAAGGATCTAAACAGTGGCATTATATGACCAGTGGACAGTAATACAGTAGATCACAGCAGCTCCAGTGTGGAGTTATTGAGTGAGAGGTTGTGAAACACAGGGTCTAATTCAGTAATCTGCCTGATAGATGGCTGACTCGCCCTTTGCCAGCAGTGTTTTCTAAAGGCTGCTCCGACATCTGTCAGCAGCCATAAGGCACAGACAGCCCCAGCTAAAGGCTTCAGCCATTCATCAGAACATTTTATGACTGTGTCTCCCCGTGTGCTTGTGTGTTCACGAGTGTGTGACGGAGGAAGGAAAAGCCACGCGAACGTATGTAGGATCGTAAATATGATACCTCATCTAAGTCTGACCTGTCACTCTGGGTGATTGGTAGCGCTAGCTCAGCTGGTGGATGTGCACACATGTATGTCATGTATGTGGAGAAAATAAAAAAGGTGCTGGGTAGATTTTAGCTTTGCTCCGGCCATTTCTGGATGTCTCCATCTGTCCCAGAGGCAGCAGCATTGCTCGCACCAGCCTTGCCTAGACATTTCTCATCGTGATGCAGTCATTTTTTTGCCAGCCCAAGGGCACAGGTGGCCTTCAGATGTGGATCCATCAGTCATGAGCTGTGGACGGGTGCACAGGGGACGGGGAGGCGCACTGTGTTTCTGGGAACATAATGTGGGCGTGGCTTGGTACCACAAACTATTAGCCTGAGACATGAGTGATGAAGCAATGTGTTATTCAGCTGTCTGGTACTGAGAACAAACAGGGCTGCTCGGAGGTAATACGACCAGGAAAGTTAAAGTGCTGCTGGAAGGTTGCTCACAGTTTGATGCCACTGTTGTATTTATAAACACACAAATTCCTCCCCACTGTGCAAGTGAAAATCAGAGGTTTAGCGAGATGAAAAAAGCCGCTGTTCCACATTCAAAGGCATGGGAGCTGTCAAGGGGTGATTCAGTGACGCCAGTGGTAATGAGAAAGTCATGCATTTATGGTTCCCGTAGATTGAGTTGCTGCTCTTGTGCGTACATAGCACCTTGAATGTGACAAATCTCTGTGTTCTGGCAAAGCTTTTGTTATGTTCCATTTAATGATTTTCTCTCTCTGTGTTCCTTCCGACTGCTTACCTGTAAAGTTTGACGCCCGCCTCCCTCTCCAGCTGAGCCCACAGCTCGTAGCACTCCTCCATCATGTGGGTGTAGAAGTCCTGCTCGTAGGCCTTGCGGATGATGCGGGTCTGGCCATGGGAGCTCCCTCGGGTGTGGGGCAGGACGAACTGAAAGAGATGAACATACTATCACTTGGTTCAAATTAAATAGTTTGGGAATAACATGCACCAAAAAGGCCAAAAGTATGTAGACAGCCAAACATTTTACCCATATGTGATAGTTAAACTTGCCATTCCAAAACCAACAGAGCATTAATTTGCTGCTGGAACAGCCTCCAATCTTCTGGGAAGGCTTACCACCAGAGAGCATTACCGCAGATGTAACTACGGTTGGGCCACAGGTTGGTCACATTTCCATCGCATTTCTAATGTCCACTGGAAGCGTTCCAGAGGCAGAGTGTCTGTTTTATTGAGTTTTTGAGTGACAGCTCAGGGCCCCAGATGTTGCAGCAAGCTCAAGTTTCGGTTTCCAATTCAATTCAATTCAGTTTTATTTATATAGCGCCATATCATAACAAAGTTATCTCAGGGCACTTTTGAGGACACGGACATCCTAAACAGCAGCACTGGGCATTCCCTACCCTCTAGCTAACTTTACTGGATTAATACAGTGTAAGAATTGATCATATATGTTGTCTGTGTTAGAAGTAAAGCCAATTTAACCACAAAGAGACAGTGAGGGCAAAAGTTTAACTTTAGAGATGATTGCTTCAGTGAGTTTTATTCTCTCTTTTAAATTCTTATTTTTGTTAGATATTTAAGAAGTTTTGTTTGACACAAATCTAATTGCATGCTGGCAGTTTGTAGTATAAGTAGTAAGTATTGTATAATGTTTGTAGTGAGAACACACTCCAAAATGGTATGTATACAAAAAAATGGGCCTATTTTGTGCCAAATTGTCTATTAATGGCAGGTTGTTGAAGCAGTTCACCACATCAGCAAGCCTGGATTACTAACAGGACTGGAGCAAAGCAGGTAAATATGGGGCCCTATACCCTAAAGGGGGCCAAAGGCTTCACATTCACTGTGTTGTTGTTCACTGGTTTGCAGTAATTTATTATTATACTATATGCACCACCAAATCAAGTTGTACCTGGAAATTATAGGGTCCTTAAACCAGCACCTGCATCATTACATCATCTTAAGGAACCTTCTTGTAGAGGGGCCCTGAGTTCAAATCATTTCACTTCAAATGATTCTGGTTTATATTGTGTTTACATGGTTATTCTGCTAAAAAAAAACTGAGATTACCACTAATTAATAACTAGTACATACACTATGCACAGAGAGTGGGAGAAACAAGGAGGTCAGTAGGGGCCCATCCCAAATAGGTTAATATGGCCCTACACATCAGTGATGCTTGAGAAGTCAATGCCCCAGAAAAAAGTGGTAATACTGTGTATACTTCCACACACTGCATCATTACGCATTGTAAATAAATGATCATCCTAATTTTTTTTTTTGCAGCAGTGATGCTTTATATCCATGCATCCATCCATCCATTCCATCCATTTTCTCCCGCTTATCCGGGGCTGGGTCGCGGTGGCAGCAGGTTAAGCAGGGTTGTCCAGACGTCCCTCTCCCCGGCAATGCTTTCCAGCTCCTCCTGGGGAGGACCCCAAGGCGTTCCCAGGCCAGATGAGATATATAATCCCTCCAGCGTGTTCTGGGTCTGCCCCGGGGCCTCCTACCAGTTGGACGTGCCCGGAAAACCTCCAAAGGGAGGCGTCCAGGAGGCATCCTAATCAGATGCCCGAACCACCTCAATTGGCTCCTTTCAATGCGAAGAAGCAGCGGCTCTACTCCGAGCTCCCTCCGGATGTCCGAGCTCCTTTCCCTATCTCTAAGGGTGAGCCCAGCCACCCTGCGGAGGAAACTCATTTCGGCCGCTTGTATCCGCGATCTCATTCTTTCGGTCACTACCCAAAGCTCATGACCATAGGTGAGGGTTGGAACGTAGATCGACTGGTAAATCGAAAGCTTTGCCTTCCGGCTCAGCTCCCTCTTCACCACCACGGTCGGATCAGCATTACTGCTGATGCTGCACCGATCCGCCTGTCCATCTCACGCTCCATCTTACCATCACTCGTGAACAAGACCCCGAGATACTTGAACTCCCCTGTCTGGGGCAGTAGCTCACCTCCAACCCAAAGGGGGCAGTCCACCGTTTTCTGGCTGAGAACCATGGCCTAAGACTTGGAGGTGCTGACTCTCATCCCAGCCGCTTCACACTCGGCTGCAAACTGCCCCAGTGCATGCTGAAGGTCACAGCCCGATGAAGCCAACAGAACCACATCATCCGCAAAGAGCAGAGATGCTATTCTGAGGCCACCAAACCGGACACTCTCCTCCCCCCGGCTGCGCCTTGAAATCCTGTCCATGAATATCACAAACAGAATTGGTGACAAGGGGCAGCCCTGGCGGAGTCCAACACCCAGTTGGAACGTGTTTGACTTTGTGCTGAGAATGCGGACACAGCACTCACTTCGGTTATATAGGGACCGGATGGCTTGTAGCAGCAACCCCGGTACCCCATACTCCCGCAGTACCCCCCACAGGACCCCCCGGGGGACACGGTCGAAAGCTTTCTCCAAGTCGACAAAACACATGTAGACTGGATGGGCAAACTCCCATGAACCCCCAGCAGCCCTGCAAGAGTAAAGAGTTGGTCCACTGTGCCACGGCCAGGACAGAATCCACATTGCTCCTCCTGGATCCGAGGCTCGACAATAGATCGTAGTCTCCTTTCCAGCACCCTGGAATAAACTTTCCCGGGGAGGCTGAGCAGTGTGATACCCCGGCCTCCATGCGACACTGAAGAGGCGTGTCAGCCAAGACAGCCCAACAATGTCCAGAGCGTTCAGCATCAAGAAGCTCTTTGACAACCTTGGAGACTTCTGTCAGGGATATGGGTGAGTCTTCCCCCGAGTCTTCAAACTCTGCCTCCTCCACTGAGGATGTGTTGGTCGGGTTGAGGAGTTCCTCAAAGTGCTCTTTCCACTGCTCGACAACATCCCCAGTCAGGGTTAGCAGCTCTCCTCCCCTGCCGAACACGGCCTGGGCCAAGCCCCGCTTTCCCTTCCTGAGTCGTCTAACGGTTTGCCAGAACTTCCTTGAGGCCAACCGAAAGTCCTTCTCCATAGCCTCCCCAAACTCCTCCCACACCCGGGTTTTTGCTTTGGTGACCACCGAGGCCGCCGTCCTTCTGGCCTGTCCACTGCTTCAGGAGACCTCTGGGCTAGCCAAGCCCGAAAAGCCTCCTTCTTCAGCTTAACGGCTTCCTTCACCGCCGGTGTCCACCAGCGGGTTCTAAGATTGCCGCCTCGACAGGCACCGACGACCTTCTGACCACAGCTCCTAGCGGCCGCCTCAGCAATAGAGGCTTTGAACATGGCCCACTCTGTTTCCATGTCCCCAACCTCCCCCAGGATGCGCGAGAAATTCTTCCAGAGGTGGGAGTTGAAGGTCTCGCGGACAGGGCCCTCCGCCAGATGTTCCCAGGTCACCCTCACTACACGTTTAGGTTTGCCAGGTCTGTCCGGCAGCCGTCCCTGCCATCTTATCCAACTCACCACCAAGTGGTGATCAGTTGACAGCTCTGCCCCTCTCTTCACCCGAGTGTCCAAGACATACGGCCGCAGATCTGATGATACGACCACAAAGTCGATCATCGACCTGCGGCCTAAGGTGTTCTGGTACCAAGTACACTTATGAACAACCCTATGCTCAAACATGGTGTTTGTTATGGCCAGTCCATGGCTAGCACAGAAGTCCAACAACAAAGCACCACTCGGGTTCAGATCGGGGAGGCCATTCCTCCCAATCACCCCCCTCCAGGTTTCACCATCATTGCCCACATGGGCGTTGAAGTCTCCCAGCAGAACTATGGAGTCTCCAGGTGGTATCCCTTCCAGGACGCCACCCAGGAACTCCAAGAAGGCCGGGTACTCTGAACTGCTGTTTGGTGCATAAGCACAAACAACAGTCAGAGCCTTCCTCTCAGCAACTTTCAGTCGCATCGAGGCGACCCTCTCGTTCCCCGGGGAAAACTCCAACACAGCGGCGCTCAGCCGGGGGCTCGTGAGTATCCCCACACCCGCCCGGCGCCTTTCATCCTGGGCAACTCCGGAAAAGAAGAGAGTCCAGCCCCTCTCCAGGAGTTTGGTTCCAGATCCTGAGCTACGCGTAGAGGTGAGCCCAACTATGTCTAGCTGGTACCGCTCCACCTCCCGCACCAGCTCCGGCTCTTTCCCCGCCAGAGAGCTGACGTTCCACGTCCCTAAAACCAGTCTGCGACGCCGAAGGTCGGCACGCCCAGGTCCCTGCCCTTGCCTGCCGCCCGGCTTACACTGCACCCAACCCCGATGCCTATCCCTGCAGGTGGTGGGCCCATGTAGTTACACACAAATGAAATTCAAATAACAAAATAAAAAAAAACTTCACCTTTCTTGAGATTAATCACAGCAGACTAGTAAACTGATGTTGGCCACACAGGAAGCCAAGCAGGAGGAGATCACTGGCAGCCAGCTGCTGCCTGCAGCTCAATGAAGAGCAGCAGCCAGGCTTGTACCTAAGATTTCAGTAAAGTGGTGGAAGGTAACTAAGTACATTTACTTAAGTACTGTACTCAAGTACAATTTGGAGGTAGTTGACTTTAGTTGAGTATTTCCATTTTATATTACTTTATACTCCACTACACTTCAGAGGGAAATATTGTATTGTACTTTTTTCTCCACTTTTTACTCCACTATATTTATTTGATACAAGTAAGTAATTAAAATTAGCCCCACCATTACCAGCTGCACCATTAAAGTGATACGTACATTAATCTATCAATCATTATAATCCAGTAATAGAACATACATTATTTTGGAATGGGCCATTCTGCATAATGAGAATTGTATGTGTTATGCTGGTTATGCTTGCACCATACCACTACCTTTTGCACTACCATCATTCCCACTATAACTTAAGTCCTCTATTTGCACTATAACTCATACTAATATTATGCTGATAGTGCACATACTGTACGTATTTCTGTGTGTGTACAAATGCATATATATAAGTATGTGTGTGTACGTAACTGTATATTTTCCCTGTAAATATTAGTTTTCTTTTTATTCCTCCCTTAGTGCTCAGTTTTATAAACCCTGTTCTATTGTATTGTCTATTTTACTGTTATTATTATTGAAATGTTTGAATATTTGTTTGTTTGTGCAGTGTGGAGAGGGCTACCACTGCACTTCATGGTGCAATCCGGCATTGTATAAAGCTGAACTTTGAACCTTTAACCTTTTAAGTGTGGTGTTAAGAATATTTTGATACTAATAATAATTTTGTACTTTCGCTTAAGTAAAATTTTGAATGCAGGACTTTCACTTGTAACCGAGTATTTCTGTGGTATTACTACTTTTAGTTAAGTAAATATGAGTACTTCTTCCACCGCTGGTAAAGGCACTTCAATTCAATTCAATTCAGTTTTATTTATATAGCACCATATCATAACAAAGTTATCTCAGGACACTTCTCAGTAGGATCTACTACCTCTGACAGATTAATTTTTTTTAAGTCATGCATGCAGAATTGGTCATGGAAAATAAACCTAATGCCACATAGGCCTACACTATGTCTGAATACTGCAGGCTCTTTTGCAGTCTCTCTGGTGCGTGTTCACAACTAATCTTATGGAACTCATTTTAGTGTGTGACACACCTGCTCCAGCAGAAGGGTCTTCTTGTTCTTCTTGGCCAGCTGATAGGCCGTGAAGGAGCCCTGGACGCCAGCCCCGATCACTATGCAGTCATACTCTCCTTTGGTCGACATATTCGCTAAGTTTAGCACCACCGCACAGCATGCAGATTCATTTCACTTCTTTTCAATATGCTGAAACAGATACGCCCGTTAAGGTGGAGGAGGAACAGACATTTATGGCTGTCTGTGCCCTGAGTTTTGCCTGCTAGGGGCGCAGACTATGCACCAAACCAAGCAAACTTTCATCAATTAAATGCCTCTGTTTGAGATATTAAACATGGTTTAAATCAGGATTAGGGCCATTTTTCTAGTCTGGGTCTGCGCCAGTTTTAGAGGGAAATGGGATTTGTAAGGAGCGTGGCTGCACACGTGTGCCTGACAGTCTTACCATATGGCAAAAAGCACTCTGTAGTTCCGTCACCATTTAACAAAAAGCAGCCACAAGCCAACTCTGAGGGTATGAAAACAATGCAATTTAATTTTAATATGATTCGTGTCTATGGAGCCTGTTCCTCTGTGTTTTTTTTTTTTTTTTTTTTTTTGCAGTGGAAATGATTTGATTAAAAGTAATTCCACAATACAAATTTCACTTTCCTGAAGTAAACAAGTATCTTATTAGCAGTGAAATTCACTTTATTTATTGTGGCATTAAACAAACACGTCACAAACTTGTCCAAAAATAGGCTACATAAAACCAGGGAAAAAAAACAAACAAACAAACAAACAAAAAACACAATACAGATTCATCCAATAATAATGATGATAATAATAATAATACAATTAAAATATAAGTTTAAAAAATAAAATGGCATAAAGTAAAATAAAACAAACTATAACTAACAAAACTAAAGTATTAAAATAAGTTAATGCTCATAGGAAGGTCCTTTTCAGAGTGTTGTTAGTTTAGCATTACACAGCATTGAATGGTTACATGTTGTAGCGACTTCTCAAAACCACCATAAGCCGCTGAGAGGCTGAGGCAGGGAACTAGCAACACTTTAGTATGACGCGCCGTTTGAATGATCCAGTTCCACTCCTGAAGTTATGCGTTTTAAAATGTTATTGTCCAACAGAAAGAAATCCAATACATGAAATGATATGTGCAAAAATGAACGTGGATGATGAGATTTGCAGTGCGATTTGCGGTCAACAGAAAATGTGAGAACCCTACTCACCCCCTCTCAGTCCCCGCCATGCAGGTGAACAGGTGAATAAATAGACCGTGATTATTGCCAGACCAACCCACGTGACATCATGCCATACGTAATAGGTGAGATGAGCAATAAACAAATGATATAAATATACATGGCTCCTATACATGTTACTCAGCAGGTTGAGTAAAAGAACTTCTTAGATAGAACTGTTCTAAAGCACAGTGGCTACAGTATTTGGAGCAGAGAAAATGGTAAAGAATGGAAGCAAGAATAAGAGTCAAAAAGCCATTTTATATAAGCTGTGACAGCTGGATTAAATTTAACTGTCCAAACAAAAAACAACAACAACAAAAAAAAAAACATTGCAGCACGAAAAATGTCACAATTTCAGGGCAAACAGCTTTATTAATAATGAATCAATACTGTAGTTCACTGTCAAAGCAAACAAATAGGTCTAGTTGTGTCTGACTAAGTGTGATTTTACAAGAAAAAACAGATTTATGAGTAGCTCTTAAAAGTACCAAATCAACTTTTTTTCGCAAGCTTATCTAATATACGCATGATATCAGTCACATGGTATGCAGGCCTGTTGGTCTGGTGCTGACACAGTGGATCATCAGTCATCAGTGGCAGGCTCCCTCCAGTTATATCTGGCCATTTCCAGCTCTGCTTATATAACCATGAATAGCCTACTCAGTCCAGAGGTCACTCCTCTGCAGCCTCAGTAACAGAGTGCTCCCTGCCAGCTGGAGGTCTATCTGTAATAAACTTCCAGCCTGAAAAGCAACAGTAGCCTATCGGTACTATGACCACTATCAGTAGACGCTAGAAATTACAATAACAGCATACAAACTGCATGTGTCTGACTCTCTCACCCTCACTCATATCCTAGGTCAGTGATACTCAACTTATGGCCTGTGGGTTAAATCTGGCCTGAGATAGGGTGCCGAGTGGCCCGCTGACCATTTTTCTAATTCACAATGAAAATAAATGGATTCACACTGGTAAATTCTTTGTTTATACCAATTAGTAAATGTTCAATAAAGTCCCTTGGCTGGGGGCTGTCTCGCTGGCAGAAAATTATGAGGGCAAACTTCTCCCATATACCTGTGTGGGGCTGCTGCAACTAGATTTGTCTCTTGGCAAAGATGAGTGAGGACAGCAAATGTCAAATGTTGACAATGAAAACAGGCAATGAAAACTGGACGGATGAATTTGCCTTCATTTTGCCGCCTCATACCAAACCTCTGTGTTTAATTTGCCAAATGACAACTGCTGGATGCAAGGTGGCTAATATCAGGCACCATCACAACGAGTCAAAACATGCTAGCTTCAGTGCAGCATTCCCGTCTGGTAGCACTGCAAGATATCTGTTAAATATTATTAATGTTTGGTTATTAACTGGCCCCTGGCCTCCTGTCATTTTGCAAAAGTGGCCCCCGGGCAAAGCAGGTTGAGTATCCCTGACCTAGGTCTACACAGGCCTGAAAGTGGTACTAACAGCAAAGTCAGTTTTTTTTAAATATAGTTTAATGAGCTCTCTGACCTGATTCTCATATCCATATCTGCTCACTCAAACCACTTACCTTACAGAGGCACCTAACCTTACACATTTTAATTAGACCAAATAAAAAAAATCATCAAACCTATTTTTTGGATAATTTACATATGGATATATACTAGGCTCTCAGGTTCTCTAAATAGTAAAAGGTCTTTTTCTTTTTTTTATTTTAACCACAATTTATTCTTCCCAGGCACAGGAGTTTTCTCTGATGGGGGTTGAGAAATTCAAGCATTCATTCATTGATTTTCTCCTCTCATTCTGTGGACAGCTGGAGCCTCAGTATGAACAGTTCTCATTTGCAATCGATCAGTGCTGAGATAGCTCTTCCCCATCGACCTCTGCAACACAAGAATACAGTGGTAAGGCAGAGTCTCCTCTAAAACCAATGCCAGAATATCTACCTTGACAACTTCTGATTTCTACAATGTAAACACCACTCATGGAGGTTACTATACATTACTACACATGTTGAGATCACAGCAGAAAAAATGGCAGTGGCGATAGACATCATACAATCATGGGTAATTGCAAAAAAGCTATATTAGATTCTTTTAAAAACTGTCCTACATTCTTGGTTGAGGACTGTTGATCTTACTTCACAATCTGACATAATGCCCCCACCATTCATGGGCTTAATTGCATCTTGTGGATGCCCAGCATTATTTTCGGAGGAAATACACAACCAACACTTTAAAAGAACCAAAGCTATACGGGCAGACTGTGTGCACAATACTCTGTGACAATCAAGGACTTCCAGAACAGACTAGGTGTTGTGGTTGCTGTCGGGTGGATCGAAATGCAGGCAGAAGACCAAAGTCAGCAAGTGAAAGGTGTTTATTTGCTTAGAGTTCAGGGAGAGAAACTGAGGTACGTGGCTGGCTGGTGGTCCGAGTCAAGCAGAGGTGAAGAATGGTTTACTGGTCCGGTAGATCGTCAGGCAAGGGAGACTGGTGGTGAGGCAGGCAGTGGACAGGCAAGCAGATCCGGGCACACTAAAACAAGAGAGCAACGGTTAGCATCCACATCGGGGTAGAAATACTGTAGGTAGATGAAGTTGATGGGAACCACGTGTGTAATCACGCCAGGTGCCTCAGAGGGAATCGCCACGTCACGCCCACACACACACACAGACAGACACAAGAGGAAAGGAAAACACACAGAGGCAAACAGACCATAATCATGACACTAGGCCTACATCAGCCAACCGATCCAAATAGATATAACTCCAAATAGTTCAACATCCTATATGGAAAGAAAAAAAAATGCTGTAAACCTTTTTATAACACGTTTCTGAAATGATCTGCTGACTAAACACGACTGTAGTCCAAGCACAGTGTCATCATTTTAATTCAAGCACTGTTTTTATTCTTACCATGGGAGAAAGGACTTTGCTTTTGTATATGGATTGGTTCACATTCATTGGATTTAGTGAGCAAGACTTTAGGCCTATTTCTCTTTGTAGGCTGGCATCAGGAGTACTGCTACCATTTATTCAGTCTGGTGATGATTCTCTGCAGGTCCGACCCCTTTCACATCATCATCATTTGACACATTGTATAGAATACTGATTACAGCTGCTTTAAATATTGTATTTAAATACTGTGAACTGTATGATTACAATATATTTTGAGACCCCACTAAAAGTGGATTTTGAGATTTTTAGAGGGTCCTAGGTATCAAGTAAGGGTTCCAATACCTCCAAGATCCCCTATATTTCACACACTATAAATCATTATGTATACTTGAATGCATAGTTAAATGTAGATATACAAGAACTCCTAATGGGCCAGAAAGTCCAAGATAAACACAAGACACTAACAACTACAGCACACTGTTAGTGAGCTGCCTGACTGCACATTATTGCTGCCTTTGATGAAAGTGGACCCACCTGGAGTGGGTTATGTGAGATGAATTGTGGTAAACAGTGGGCTGGGTGGGAGACGGCCTCTGTTCCTTCCACGGGGGTCTGAAGACAGCAGGCCGAGCAGATGGATGTTGAGGCAGGACAGACCAGCAGAGGGTCAGCTGGTCAAACACCCCACTGTTCCACTGTGTCACCCACGCATGAAGTGTGAACCCCCCCCCCCCCAACCACACACACACTCACACACACACACAGACCATATCAGTAATGTTGCATCTTTCAGCACATTTAGTTCAAATTGTATATGCTTCTATACTGTTAACCAGTTTCCAAATGATGTTGTAGTGTTAATGTTTTTAATACCTTCCAGACAGCCATTGGTTTCCATTTATTCCACAACAGTGTGAAACTCAAGACGCATTGATTTGGCAAAACATTACTTCAACTTACCACTGGTTCTTTCACTTTGGTGGTCTGTTCGGGCAAGTCATTCAATCAGTTTCTAGTCAGTGTCTAAGTGCTTACTGATTAAGTGCTTGATTATAGTTTATGTGTGTAAATCATCTCTTTGGTTCAGGATTATTCAGCTCTGTGAAAAAAGAAGTTAAGGAAAGAGAGACATTGAAGATAATGCAGAACAGATTTGCAGCATGTATAGATGAAATGACAATTTGCATTACAGCTCCACTGTGACACAAAAATGCAGGAGGTACAAATTCCACAAACATGTATTTAAATATGTCTAAATATGTTTTTAATGTGCACTTTTGAACTAGTAATGTTGGGTCCTCACCCAGCAAACACATAATGTAGATTATGTACATTTCATATCAGTTGGTCCATGCCCATGTCAGGCCCTCTCATACTGTAATAACCAAAACAGGTTCAATATCTGGATGTCTGGCCAAGACCACTTCCAAGACTCATCGTCTGATATTGGCAGTATATATATCAGCTGCTGAGGAAAACTTTCCACAGGATTCCCAAACTGTCAGTGCATCATGACGGGGACAGCCCTGTGTTTAAAGGGGATGAAAGTAGTGCCTGTGATAGGCTCTAATTGCCACAGCCTCTAACACGCTCACCTATAATGTATAATAATGTATTCTTTCAGATCCCACCCTGTATCCAAGTGTGCCACAGGTGCACCAGGTGAAGCTGGCCACAAAATTACCAAAGTGCTGGGAAAGGCGCACTTGACTGCGCTCTGCGTAGCACTGTAGGGTTTCAGGGAACTAGAGCCCTGTATGTCACAATTATGAAATGGTCATGATGTTGCTTAACTAGCAGACTGTGTTTTACTCAACAAGTCCTCCAAATTAACATAATTTTTCTGAGTCTAGAGTTACAAATCACTGCTGAAAAACACATCTGTTTTATAATGTGACAATGCTATGGTTAAGGTTTGGTTAGGTTTAGGGAAAGATCGTGATTTGTGTTAACATAAGTACTTAGATTAGTTGAGGTTAGAGAAACATTGTGGTTTGGGTTCAAATGACTACTTCGCTAAGGTTTGGGGAGCTTCGTTGTCATGGTGACAATAATGAACATGTGGTTAAAGTTAGGGAATGATCATGGTCATGCTTAAAAAGGGGAATGGGGAACAAACAATGATCTCCCATGTTAAAGTCTGACATTTTGTTGACCTATCCATCCACCCTGACATCCTCCGTACATGGACTTTGTTGCTCTATCTTCTTGGGGCACTTGCTGAAATGAGTGATGCTGTCATTCATCTTGGGAAGATATTTTCATTTTATGCCATCTCAGCAAGTGACAAGAACAGGTTTTAACATATCTTCAAAGTGGCCAGTAAGTAAGTAATCACTGGTGTTAAACTGCTTGATCTGTCTCACATTTTCTGCAAGAGAGCAATTTCAAAGGCTTGAGATGTTTTAGTGTCCTCTTCATCCTCTGTATGGAGAGTTTGAGCTTCTCCCCTCCGGGCGGAGATTTAGACTACCAAAGGCCAGGCCTAATAGGGTGAATGATTCTTTTATCTCTCGTGCCACCAAACTGTTAAATACCCATGATGACTCAGTTTCATTTCCCATATAACTACTAGGGGCTGATTGAATGTCTATGTATTTTATTATGTTTTATGTACCTTAGTCTGTGTGCATAAGTCTCTGTTCAATTCAATTCAGTTTTATTTATATAGCGCCATATCATAACAAAGTCATCTCAGGGCACTTTTTCGAATAGAGCAAGTCTAGACCGACTCTGTGTGTTCTATGTTTTACCTGACAGAGACCGAAAACTTTGGCACATGCTTGAGAGCCGTTTCTATTGTGTTCATTGTTGCTGGTTGACATGGACAGCAACAGGACGCAGGAGGAATTCAGTGAACACTATGCATTCAGTGCATTTTGGAGTAGGTTTAACACTGAATATGGTGGGGAACAAATTCACTTCCCTTCAGCTTTGGATGGATCTGGTCTGGACTGGGATTGGTGTCTGGTCAATTAAAAACATTCAAATATTTCAAACAGTATATTGGGGGAGGGGCATGACCCCCATCCCCTGCAGCAATTACACACCTGATTTTAATGGCTGAAATATGTCTGTATATGTTCAACTCTGCGTGATGGAAGTACTTGTGTAAAATGTTTTAGCAGTCTTTTGCATTGTCTGTATCTTAGAGTGTCACGGTCTGACTTGCTCCAGTCCACAGTGATTGTCTCCTGTCTGTTTCCATCAAATCAAACCGCTCATGAAAACAGCATGCAGACAGACAGCTCCATTCAAATTAGCCTCTTGTTTGTGTGTGTGGGGGGGTATCTCCCTGAGATACTGAGATACCACTCACCATATTGTCCCTGACCCCATGCATTCATCAGGAACTGACAGACCATGGCAACACCAAAAAGCTCACATGCACTTATATGTAAGTGATATAATATGTTAAAGGGTAATTCCGGTATTTTTAAACCTGACCCCTATGTTTAATTACAGATTTTGGGGTCTAAATGACTAATGGTTGTCAATAGTTTTGGAATTGGTCCAGTAGATCACCTCAAAGTCTGTCCACTAAAAGTTCTTGTTTCTGCCACTGACAGGCTCAGACTGTTATTCGAAGTGTCTGACAACATTATGGAAAGGATCCCTACAGAGACAGACTGTTTGTTAAAGAGTAAAATCCTTTTTTATTTTACCAGAAACAGAGAATCTTGCTCAAGGAAAAGTCTCACTCTGAAATCTCGTGAGAGGCTGAGTTGTTGCAGGAAGACGACGGTGGAAACATGAGTCAGAGTTGGAGAAAGGAATTTGTTATGCTGGAGTGTATTGTCTGTCAGACACTTAGAATAACAATCTGAGCCTGTCAGTGGCAAAAACAAGAACTTTTAGTGGACGGACTTCTCATGTGCACAGTTGCCCCAAAAGATTACGTTGCAGACATTGCAGCCCATTTCACAGATGCCGGCTGAGGCGATCTACTGGACCAATTCCAAAACTTGTGGTAAGTATTAGTCATTTAGACCCCAAAATATGTAAAAGCAGAGCCCAGGTTTAAAGATACCGGAATTATGGTATAATATGATTTACATGGTTCACTTTTAATCATCATCATCATTCAGTTTATTCACAAAACAGATAAAATACAAAGACATAAAGATATGTGAAATGGGACACCCTGATAATCTGGTTTGTAGAAACGAGTCAGACAAGCCTTTTCAGTGACTCTGAGTATCCAAAGCTCCACAGATAAATAAAATGAGACATCAATGTGCTGTTTATGATCTGGGAGTCTTACTGGGACACTGAAATCACCATCTGCTGGTAGTGAAAGTTTATTCCCTCTGTGCACATGGCAGAGGCTTGCCACTGAGGCCCCAGCAGTCCACGTCCCTCAGCTGTGTGTAATATGATGAACGGTGTGCCTCCTTGCTTTCTAAAACAGCCCTCTGCTCTGCAGCATTGGGGAAAATGCAGTGTCAGGGCATTTCCACTAAGCACTGCCACTGTTCCTGACATCAGGGATCCTGGAATCAGTCAGAAAAAAATTAGGTTTCCCCACCAGAAAATGCCCTCATCACCCCACGTTAGATTGACTTTGACAATTTATAAAACGAGGGCGCATGTTCAGATGTTATTGTTTCAGACTGATCATTGTGGTTTCAGGAATATTTTCAATTGTAATGTAAGACTGATTTATTCTTTATACTAATCATACAGTAGAATGTTAAATCAGAGAGTTGTCACACAATTATTAGTGTATGCTTCAGCGTGTGCATTGTTACAAAGAAAATGGTAGTAATAATAATAGTAATTCCTTTGAAATGATTATTAAAGCACAGGCTCATATTTATATTTATTTATATTTATATTCATAAGTATATTTTGATACACAATACACACATGCCCAAATGTATATTGAAAGGGGTATTAGTTGCTGTAATTGTTCCTTCTGTCTGTGCTGGCCATGTAAAGATCCCTTCCTAATGCTATGCCAATGTAAGTGATGTGGCCAAAATCCACAGTGCTCGTTCTGTTGATTCCAAAGCTGATCTGAAGCTAATGTGAGGCTTCTGAGTTAGACAAATGAAGTCTTCCAAAGTTAGTCTTTTTAGTGCGAAATTCCTTCTTTGTGTTACTATCCCTCCACCACAGCTCCGCATGGAAACACTGTCTGTGGGACTACAGAGAGGGGAATTTGCACTATAAAGACTGTAACTTTGGAAGATCCCCATTTAATTTGCCTACCTCAGACTCTTGAAGCCTCATGTCAGCCTCAGATCAACTTTAGAATGTATTTTCAAAAAGAGAACTGTGGATCCCCCCCCCCACCTCTTACATTGGCACGTATTTTAAGACAAAATGTGAATCTATCCTTTAGGGTGTGTTCAGACCATAGATTGTATATAAAAATGGACGACATGACAGCTCCCCAAAGCATGTGGGAGAAGTTTGCCTTTGAGGCTTTCTTCCAGAAAGCTTTTCCAACATGTGGTTAACGTTGTGAAACGGTCGCAGTTTGGTTAGGTTTAGGCACCAAAACTACTTTGTTAGGTTAAGGAAAAGATCATGAATTGGATTCAAATAATAAGACTACATTGACTTTTGGTTTAACGTGGGACACAAACAGCAGTCTCCTGGGTTCAAGTCTGGTGGCTGACCGATTCATCCACCCCGACCTCCTTGCTACATGGACTTTGTCGCTCAGAAAGCCTTCTGGCAGAAAGCCTTGAAGGCAAACTTCTCCCATGTGTCTCCCAAAAGTGAAGCCAAAACATCTCGATCACCCCCTGGTGGCTGGCTGCAGTATAGGTCATAAACCCCGCCCCCTCCATGTTAGCTGATGGGACATGGGCCAAACTGAAAAATCAAAGACAGTTTCTGTCATTTTACGTAGTTCTTATCACGCTGGTATTTATTCAAGTGTTCATTTTTCTGAAAGGTTTAGTTTAGTTGTTAGTTATTTGATGCTATAAAAAGGGGGTGTGACGTCATGATTGACAACTTGTGGTGTGCTCGTGACTGGTTCAGGCAGGTCTATGGGTGGGACCTCGATATGGTCACTACTGCACAGACTCTGGCACCAAATTACATCACCAGCGCAAGATGGCTTACTCAAGGAAAGTACTTATGCTTAGTTTCATCCAACTGCATCATTCTCCTGCACAATATCCCTTTTTAATACTGTTGACCTTATGCATTGCAGCAACAAGGAAGTGCTCTGACTACGCTGTTTTGTCAGAATCAGAATCAGCTTTATTGGCCAGGAATGTGAACAGATAAAAGGAATTTGACTCCAGTTTTTCATTGCTCTCAATGTACATACACAGAAATAGACAACAATAACATTACTGACAGTAAAACAATAGTGCATATACAGTATGCACAGCGTGTGTAGATTTGTGTTTGAGTAATAATATTTACATGTTGATGTGTATTTAAACAATGAGAAAATATAATTTACAGATACAGTGGAAGTTTGTCACATGGTTACTGCACAGGGATTATTCCTGACATTATGTGACTGGTGTTAACTGTTCATCAGAGTGATGGTCTGTGGATAGAAACTGTTCTTGTGTCTGGTGGTTTTGGCGTACAGTGCTCTGTAGCGCCTACCAGAGGGGAGAAGTTGGAACAGATTGTGTCCAGGGTGTGATGGATCTGCAGTGATGTTTCCTGCCTGTTTCCTGACTCTGGAGATGTATAAGTCCTGAATGGAGGGCAGCTCAGCACGATGATTGTTTCTGCAGTCCTAACTGTCTGTTGTAGTCTGTTCCTGTTCTGTTTGGTGGCTGATCCAAACCAATTCAATTCACTTCAGTTGATTTATATAGCGCCATATCATAACAAAGTTATCTCAGGGCACTTTTTCGAGTAGAGCAGGTCTAGACCGACTCTTTATATTTACAGAGACCCAACAATTCCCACCATGAGCAAGCACTAGGCGACAGTGGCAAGGAAAAACTCCCTTTTAACAGGTAGAAACCTCGAGCAGAACCAGGCTCTAGGTGGGCGGTCATCTGCCTCGACCGGTTGGGTTGAAGGGGGGGGCGGGAGAGAGAGAGCAGGAGGAAAGAGAACATACAGCAGTACAATACAGTTCCACATAGGGATGTAAAGCAATAGTTGTGGTAATGGTATTGATGTTAACACCAACAGAAATAATACTAAGAGCAATATTATAATAGTAATACTAATAATAAGAGCAATAACAGTAATAGCAGCAGCGGGTGCAGAGCAGGAACACAGGGGCAGCAGGTGGCTGCAACCACAGATTCAGACTCTACTCTTCTATGAGCTCTTTAAGATATGATGGTGCCTGACCATTTAGGGCTTTGAAGGTGAGGAGAAGGATTTTAAATTCTATTCTGGATTTTACAGGGAGAGAAGCTAATATTGGAGAAATATGATCTCTTTTTCTGGTTCTTGTCAGTAAACGTGCCGCAGCATTCTGGATCAGCTGGAGAGTCTTAAGGGACTTATTGGGGCAGCCTGTTAATAGAGAGTTGCAATAATCCAGCCTAGATGTAACAAATGCATGGACTAGTTTTTCTGCATCCTTTTGAGACAGGATGTGCCTGATTTTTGCAATGTTACGTAAATGAAAAAAGGCAGTTCTTGAAGTTTGTTTTATGTGGGAGTTAAAGGACATATCCTGATCAAAGATAACTCCAAGATTCCTTACGGTGTCGCTGGAGGCCAGGGCAATCCCATCTAGAGAAACTATATCTTTAGATAATGTGTTTCGAAGGTGTTCGGGGCCAAGTACAATAACTTTGATTTTGTCTGAATTTAACATCAGAAAATTGCAGGTCATCCAGGTTTTTATGTTCTTAAGGCATGCTTGAAGTTTAGCTAATTGGTTGGTTTCATCTGGCTTGATCGATAAATATAACTGGGTATCATCTGCATAACAATGAAAATTTATGGAGTGCTTCCTAATAATATTGCCTAAAGGAAGCATATATAAGGTGAATAGAACTGGTCCAAGCACAGAACCTTGTGGAACTCCGTGACTAACTTTGGCGTGCATAGAGGATTCATCATTAACGTGTACAAACTCATATCGATCTGATAAATAGGATTTAAACCAGCCTAGTGCAGTGCCTTTAATGCCAATTAAATGTTCTAGTCTCTGTAAAAGAATGTGATGGTCAATGGTCTAATAAGACAAGTACAGAGACAAGTCCTTTGTCGGATGCAATTAGAAGGTCATTTGTAACTTTCACCAGTGCTGTCTCAGTGCTGTGATGCACTCTATATCCTGTCTGAAAATCCTCAAACAGCTTATTCTTGTGTAGAAAGTCACACAACTGATTTCTCTCTGCTTTCTCAAGGATCTTAGAGAGAAAAGGAGGGTTAGATATAGGTCTATAATTTGACAAAATCCCTGGATCAAGAGTGGGCTTTTTAAGAAGAGGTTTAATTACAGCTACTTTAAAGGACTGTGGCACATAGCCTTTTAATAAGGACAGATTGATCATATCTAGTAAAGAAATGCTAACTAAGGGTAAAACTTCTTTAAGCAGCCTAGTTGGGACGGGGTCTAAGAGACACGTTGATGGCTTAGATGAGGAAATCATGGAAGTTAGTTGACTAAGGTTGATGGGAGAAAAGCAGTCTAAATGTACATCAGGTTTTACAGTTGTTTCTAAGGTTCCTGTGTTTGAAGATACGTCAGTACCAACTGAGGGCAGGAGGTGCTGAATTTTGTCTCTAATAGTTAGAATTTTATCATTAAAGAAGTTCATAAAGTCATTACTACTGAGGTCTATAGGAATACATGGCTCAACAGAGCTGTGACTCTGTCAGCCTGGCTACAGTGCTGAACAGAAACCTGGGGTTGTTCTTATTTTCCTCTATTAATGATGAGTAGTAGGCTGCTCTGGCATTACGGAGGGCATTCCTATAAATTTTTAGACTATCTTGCCAGGCTTTCGCGATGTTTGCTTTAATTTGCGGGTTTGCGGGTTATACCATGGAGCTAACCTCCTCTGTTTTATTATCTTCTTTTTTAGAGGGGTGATAGAGTCGAGTGTTATTTGTAGTGAGCCTGCAGCACTATCAACCAGATGATCAATTTGGGAGGGACTAAAGTTAGTATAGGAGTCATCTGTTACATTGAGACATGGAACTGAATTAAATGCCGATGGAATCACTTCCTTAAATTTAGCTACAGCACTATCAGATAGACATCTAGTGTAGGAATGTTTGCCTAATGGCGTGTAGTCCAGTAATAGGAATTCAAAAGTTATTAAATAATGGTCTGATAAAAAAGAATTCTGTGGAAAGACTATTAGATGTTCAATTTCTATGCCATAGACAAGAACAAGGTCGAGGGTGTGGTTAAAACAGTGAGTGGGTTTATGTACACTCTGACAGAAGCCAATCGAATCTAATAATGAGATAAACGCAGCACTAAGGCTATCATTTTCTACATCCACATGAATATTAAAATCACCTACAATAATTATTTTATCTGTTTTAAGGACTAAACCTGATAAGAACTCTGAGAATTCAGACAGTGATGGATGTGCAGAGAATAGACTTAATAACAGCGGTGTAAAATTGATCCTTGAGCCTTCATGATGATAGTCTATGTTGGACGCCCACTTTAGATCCTGGGAGATTGTGAATCCCAGAAACCTGAAGTTTTCCACAGCAAACACAGTGTTGTTCAGTATGGTGATTAGGTTCAGTGTTGTGGGGCTCCTCCTGAAGTCCACTGTCATCTCCACAGTTTTGAGCATGTTCAACTGTAAGTTGTTGTATGCAGACTGGTCACCGTCCTGGATGAGGCCGAGGACTGTTTTGTCATCTGCAAACTTCAGGAGTTTAACAGATGGGTCTCCTGAGGTGCAGTTGTTGGTGTAGAGCAGGGTTCGTCAACTGGCGGCCCCCGGGCCACATCTGGCCCGCCGAAGCTTCCCATCCGGTCCGCAGAATATAAATTAATTCAGAAAATGCGAGGAGGAAAACAATGCACTACAGTATTTAGGATAGTGGCACGATGGTGCAGTGGTTAGCACTGTCGCCTCACAGCCAGAGGTTCTTGGTTTAAACCAGCCAGCGGCAAGCGGTTCTTGCTTCACTGGTTGTGCACTGAATAGAGCTAGATAGGTAAAGCTGAAACGAAATCTTTTATGAATGGAATGCGGTTTGTGCCATATTTTCAGGCAAGAATGGGGACAAACTTATAGCTCTCATTTAACATTTCCTTTTATTTTTTTCACATGCTCTTATTTAACATTTCATTTTATTTAATTTTTTCACATACTTTATGCGTGTCTGACAACAATTCAAAAGGCTTTTCTTCCTGCTTCTTGCAAACATTTTCCACCAATCAGGAAATTGATTGCACCAAAACCGATTAATATGTCCTGCCAATCAGGACTGCATTCTGCAATTGCCTTCCATATGTTAAGTGTCTAGTTGTCTTTATAGATATACCATGTGTTTTATAAATCTGTTCACACTGATAGGCTAACAAAAATAACATTAATTTTGAAAATATTAAACAATAATAGGCTAATTAGGTCTATTATATATATATATATATATATATATATATATTTGAAAGTCTGGCCCCCACATTGTCTGGCCCTTGGACAAATGTAGTTGATGACCCCTGGTGTAGAGGGAGAAGAACAGTGGGGAGAGCACACACCCCTGGGGGTCGCTAGTGCTGATTGTCTGGGTGCTGGATGTGATGTTCCCTGGCCTCACCTGCTGCCTCCTGTCTGTCAGGAAGTTTGTGATCCACTGACAGGTGGGGGCCAACACAGTGAGTCGGGTGAGTTTGGAATGGAGGACTTCTGGTATGATGGTGTTGAACGCTGAGCTGAAGTCCACAACAGGATCCTTGCACATGTTCCTGGGGAGTTAAGGTGTTGCAGGATGTAGTGCAGTCCCATGTTGACTGAGTCATCCACTGACCTGTTTGCAGAAGCAGATCCAGCAGGGGGCCTGTGATGTCCTTCAGGTCGGCCAACACCAGTCTTTCAAAGGACTTAATGACTACAGACGTCAGGGTGACGGGCCTTGTCTTATAACTTCCTGTCTACACCGGAAGTGGGAGTGTGACGTGTTGTGTAGATTGACATCTGCTGCTTGTGATCACCTTGTGCCTACATTTGATCAAATGCAGACTGACAGAGCTGGGAGAACCAGGGAGATTTTTTTCTCATTATGGAGGATGTGGATTTGTGGTGCTGTTGAACTGTATTGCATTATACAGAGAGGTGTTTCTGTCATTTAGCCTGATATAAATGGGGTGGACAAAATGATAGAAGCACCTGTCAGTTTAATGCAATACAGTTCAACAGCACCACAAACTGCATCCTTCAGAACGATCATACAGCTGAATCAACACCTCTCTAAAGCAGTTTCAACACAAACTGAACATTATAAGCTTCATGAGGGTAGGATTTATTGCAGGACTGTTGTAATAGACTGAATTAGTTTTAGCTAGGCGTACCTAATAAACGGACAACTGAGTGTATTTTTGGCTCAATCTTTGCTGTGTTCTTTGATGCCTTCTGGTCTTGGTGTCTTTATTAGAGACAGCTTGTTCCTTTATCACAGATGGTGCATTTAGTAAAGAGGACTTGTCAGTTAAACAGTGTGGTAGAGTACGGCTTGGGCTGCATATTTCTGTCCGAACCCGACCCTAGTCCGAGAGAGTAGTAACCGATCCTGACCCAAACTCGACAGGCTTCTGTTTTTTATGTCCAAACCTGACCCAAGCCTGACACAGTTAATGTAAACTGAAGCATATCCGAATGCCTCTGTACTGTTGGTTTCCCAGCAAAGTTTGGGTAGTTTTTTAAACTTCTTCATCCTTAGCTAGGTTACATGAATATTTTCCATCTGTGTGTTGTGTTCATGTGTTGTCACATAAATAACAAACCACTCAACAGGATGCACTATGTCAAGTATGATGTGACCGAACCCGAACCTGAACATCATTTCAAAATTTTTGTCTGAACCCGGTGGGTCCAGATGGGCTCAGGTCGGGCATGTACCCTCTAGTGTGTGTTGCCTTTACTGCTGCCTATGCATATTTTCTTGGAAATATAAAATTCCTCCCAGCACAAGTTCTGAAGAATGTAGAACAGCAATCAAATGATTTATGAGTTGCTCATAGGTTGAATCACTTCTATTTTTTATAATTTAGTGATAGCGGCAAAAATACATTTACTCATATGGAAATGTCCTGGATTATTGCTTAAATTCTAGCATGGATTTAGAGTTTTTAGATATTTGACGTATGTTAATGTCACACTCACTGACAGCCAGCTTTCTCTGCCATTTGGCTGCCTGAATAGATTATTTGGCAGAAAATCCAACCCGGTGACATAAGCTTCATTTGAGAAAAGGTCATGCAAAAAAAGGCAGCACTCTCTGAGACTCAAGTACTACTCCACTATTTACCTGGCATTTACTGCTGGCAATGTATTCTGAGTCATGTTTAAATATCAAGCACCTCTTGTAAATATTCATGACGATTGCCCATACCAACAGGACAAGAGTATGCTCAGAAACATCTAATGAATAACTGAAGCCTCATGAATAATAACAGCTCTTCCCCCACTGCTTCAGTTTCAGGTAGCGACTGTGCAGGCAGCGAGCGGCGGCGCCCTCTTTGTTGCCATGATAATGCATTGTTCCAGTGGCCACAGCAGAGCGACGCCTCTGACCTGAAGAATAGTCTCTCCACTTTGCCTCTGCTGTGTTAATGACTCTGTTTGACCGCTCTCTCCTGTACATGAATTGCTGGAGGATTAGCTGCTTCATTCTCCCTCATGTGGCCCCTGTTGCTGCCAATTTTAATGGCTGCTCTTTGCTCGTCAGATAGATGTGGGCTCACTGAGGGGGAACAGGATTACCTTTGCTTCAGGAGGGTGTTTATGGATAAAAGCTCAGACTTCTCACTTTACTCCCTTTATCTGTGTGTACAGTAGATGCTGCCATAAAGATACCTTTCTCTGGCTTTAAAGTCATAACTACTTGGTTATCCTTATATGTGTATGTTATCAGTCACATCTGGACATGTTGCTTGATAAACGTTATATTTTTTATCTAAATAGGCAGACATTCTAAACCAGGGGTGTCAAACTTACGGCCCGCGGGCCAGAACCGGCCTGCCAAAGGGTCCAATCCGGTCCACTGGATGACTTTGCAAAGTGTGAAAATAGCAGAGAAGTCATTAATTCCAATTTATAATAAAATGCACTGCTATTCCTACTGCGCTGTCGTATTAAGAGCAGCAGGCACAAAGCCTTTCCGGCAGAAATCCCTGAAGGCTAATGTTTCCCGCGTGCGAGTAGCAGGAACTATGCTGGAAATACTACTTTAGATCCCACATGCTTATTTACACTCTACGTAGCACAACACTGTCAAGCAAAGGCTACTGTTCATGCAGGAGCCGGTGGTGGAAAATATCTTTGTCAGAGAGGAGAAAAGTGGACATAGACTGTTGGGTTTTCCAAGAAAACATTTTGTGCCTCTGTAGATCCACTATGATTTGTAAGTTGTAATGCACATAATGACAGTAGACTTACTGAATGTGGATATTGTTGAAATTGCACTTATTTTTCTTAAGACATCTCAGGCTGTTCATCTGTTTTGTACATGTATTGTTAATTAATTGTGAACATTTTCAGAATGTACTTGTACTTCTTCACATAAAAGAAAGGGAAAAATTTGGAGGTGTTATTATTTAGAGATTATTATGCCATGGTTTTACTGGTCTGGCCCACTCGAGATGATATTGGGCTGTATGTGGCCTATGAGCTAAAATGAATTTGACACCCCTGTTCTAAACCATTCTATTTGTTTTTCTAGAAAAAAGAACAATCTCACCCAGTCATTCTCATTGGATACTGTAGCATATGTTAGACCAGGGAGACTCAACCTGCTTTGCCCGGGGGCCACTTTTGCTAAATGACAGGAGGCCAGGGGCCAGTTAATAACCAAACATTAATAATATTTATCAGATATCTTGCAGTGCTACTAGACGGGAATGCGGCAATGAAGCTAGCATGTTTTGAGTCGTCGTGATGGCGCCTGATATTAGCCACCTTGCATCCAGCAGTTGTCATTTGGCAAATTTAAGGTTTCGTGTGAGGCGGCAAAATGAAGGCAAATTCATCTGTCCAGTTTTCATTGAATTGCCTGTTTTCATTGTCAACCTTTCGACGTTTACTGTTCTCACAAATCCAGTCGCAGCAGCCCCGTGCAGGCATTTGGGACAAGTTTGCCCTCAGGAGTTTCTGCTAGGCAGACAGCCCTGAAGGCAAACTCCTCCCACGTGCCCTGCACAGATCAGGTGTACGTGAACGTTTCGCAGAAATCAAGTGTGACCACTTGCACTGCACAGATTGCTGATAGGCTAAAATGCAATTTTAATAGCCAAGGGACATTATCGAACATTTACTAATTGGTAGAAACAACAAAAAAAATCCCAGTGTGAATCCATTTATTTTCACTGCGAATTATAAAAATGGTTGGCTAGCCACCTGACACTGTATCGTCGTAAGTTGAGTATCAGTGTCTTAGAGTATTGGGGGATGGTGACACTGTCAATATAAAGTCTCTCAAATGAAAGAGACACTGCTGCTGTTCCATCAGTCTGCAAATGGCTATGTTAGAACCCAGACAGTCATATGAACAGCATCTCTCCACAGTTTTCACTTGTTCATAACTTCATTTACTTTATGGCCCTTTATATACATTTTCATATTTATAAATACCTCAGAAAGACTCTAGGGATGGCAATGTTGGTCGCTCAGTCAGTCCACGACTTTGGTCCTGACTGAAATATCTACAAGATGGATTGCCATGACATTTTGTACAGACATTCATTGGCCCCAGAGGATGAATCCTACGGACTTTGGTGATCCCGACTTTTTCTCTGGTGCTACCAGCAGGTCACAGTCTTCACATATCTTGTGAGTACTGTGATGCACTTTACTCTGCTATCAGTCCAAGCTCCTTCACCAGCTCCAACTGGTGCAGAAAGCTGCTGCCTAAATTATACCTGGGACCAAGAGATAAGAACACATTATCCTCGAGTTAGCCCACTGAGATTGGGTCCCTGTTAGATTTTGTATTGGTTTTAAAATTCTATTGATGTCCTCAGGCCAAAAGATATCACTGGTTTTCTGACTCTTTGTGCCTGTGCAACCTTTTACATCAGTGACCGGGCCTTTGCAGTAAAAGCCCCCCAGACTTTGAAACACTCTGCCCATTTAGATTTGACAGGCCACATCTTTAACTTCTGTAAATTTCTTCTTAAAACAATCGTTACATGAAAGCTTTTGTGAATGTTTTTCCACTTTTGCCAGTTTATATTTTAAGCTAACTGGTGGGCTTCTGCGTAGTGTTGGTTAGATAGCAAAGACACTGTGACACTGGGATCTCTTTATGGTTGACCTCTGTTTATTCTGATAAACAAATAGGGAAACAGAACCTCCGTGTTAATTATACAGCCCGCTCCAGCTCCCACAGAAAGAAAATAAATTTACAAAATGGAAGTTAGCTTAGTTTGCTGTGACTTTAAGCTAGCAGCACTCACTCTTAAAACAACAGTTTTTAAGTGCCAGTTCATTGAAATCAGTATATTGACAGGCTGGGACAGACATTATAACATTGTAGAAAATAAAAATATGAACAAAAAATACAAGAAATAATGGGATGGATAAGGATAGTAAATGGGCTAAAATTAATGACACACACCTCTCCCACAAGGGCAATGTACAAAAAGGGGAAGGGGCAAAAGGAATTTATTTTAGGGACCAGAGAAGAAGAAATGAAGGAGGAGGAACCCTGAACGTTCTGGAGTTTGGAGGTTCTCCCAGTCAAAAATAAACTGTTACCAGATAGATTTTGTGATATTATTACAACAAGAGATAAAGATTTTCCCTGTACAGCACTTTGCATCTTTGTTAAGAAAAAAGTGCGTTACAAAAAAGCTGTATTTGCTATTATTACCATACAGTCTTTGTAATCTCCTCTGTGAACTTTGCTAAGAGCAAACAAGTGAACTTTTCCCCTTAACCTTTGATATAAAACCAAACGCATCAGATAAGATCATCTATTGTCACCATGACTCAGCGATAAAGTCATATGACAAATGTAAGGAGGAATGTATAATGTATATGATGTGAGTGTTGATAACTGCTAGATATCAAAGCACTATGGATTAGGATATGCATTAGCATGACACCTTCAGATAAGGTTTGCTTTTAGCATATCTACAAAAAAAAGTCACATACCTCATATGCCATCCAGACTGTCTATGTAAGGTTTACTAAAGAGAGGACTCACAGCCCAGCAGCATCTTCCCACTTCCTCCTCCTCTCCCTCTCTGTCAGAAGCATTGTATAAGTTTATATAGAATCTATGAACAGATGTGGCACCATAATGCTGTTGGAGATGTTTAAAAGCATCAAAAAACTGAAGGTTTATGAGAGAAGCACCTGAGCAGCAAACTGCTGACCTAGCATGAATGAATCAACATCTCCAACATGATTGTATTTGTGTAAAACAAATGAGGCTTGGGCCGAGAAGCTGCAGGTTCAGTAGTTTTCATTCCATGTGGACATGAAAGAGCCATGTGAAACCTTTCTTTTCTGCCGCAAGGCATTTCTTTCCAAACGGAAGTGTTTCTGCTGCCAGGGGTGATTATGTTGGTTTCCCATCAGGCACAGACAAAACGCAGTATATTTCCACTGGTGACAGATGTGTGGCTGGAGATGGAGGGAGGATCTGGCAGCTGAGTGGAGGAATTTAAAGCTTTATGTCTTTCTCCTGTCACCTATAAAGCAGAAGCTCTCTCAATACCAGCCTGTTGTCTCAAAGCAACAGAGGCTCTGCTCACAGCACAGGACCATCGTGCTCAGGTCTCTTTTGCATCTCAGACCTTATTATTTGTTCTGCGGACGTGGGATTTAAAGAAGTTTACAAGGTTTGTAAAAAGTCTTGATAGTTAGGAAAAGGCTTATTTTTAACTGTTATATTTTCAAGGTTAGGAATATGCATGGATTCAAATATACTCCTTGAAAAATGCTTGATTTTCAACATAATCTGGTGTTTCATCATCTCTTCAATAGCTCACTCATGTAAACCAAAACTCTTTTAATATTTGAAATGAAACGATCATCATATTTGTTTGTTGTCTCCTGACATTTATAGTAACAATTAAAGACTGCCAGCCATATCTTTAAAGTTTTAATCCTACAGATCTCTGTGGTTACTGGTGGTAACAGCAAGTGCTTTTCAATAATAGTTCCATTCGACATGAAACAGGTATCAAAGCACTGGGGGCAGCAAACATGCCATGAGCAGTGACTCTCTCAGAAATGCATACTACATTTAATTAACAGTTACAGTTACTTGTTAAGATTTTACATACACAACAAACATATAATCAGCTATATATGATCCTAACAGTATAAAGTAATTAAAGTCAGCTTCATCTCACCCATCTACAATGGTACAATGCAGTAAAACCATTGGCCCTGCATGAAAGAACACAGCCCCTCATTAATTTCAATGAGACCACAAGGCAGAGGGCTCCAGTAAAAAAACACTGGCTTGTCTTGCAAAAAAGTTGAACCTGGCTCAACTTTTGCATGTTAAACACAATGAAATCTGGTTTGGCAGCAATCCACTCCACTAAACATAATTACTACATTACTGTACAATCTCAGTCTACCTCAGTATTATATTTCATATTTTATTTTATTCTATAATAAATATTAAATTTTATTGCCCCATATTTTAACTTTTGCACTATGTATGTCTTGTTTTAGATTCTCTTTTTCTCATTCCTCATTTACTTGTGTGATTTTCTTATGTACATTTTTGTATGAGCATTGTTGGTGGAAGCCTGACAACAAGTATTTCATTGCCAACGACACTGTAATTGCTGTGGATATGACAAATAAACAACTTAACAGAGAATTTTGATTTCAGGACAGAAAGAACATGAAAACCTGCCCACTTCATGCATCATTATGCTGGTCACACTGATCACAAACATCAGATCTGCATCACATGAGGGAAAAACAGCTACACTGGGACATTTTTCTGTGAACACGACTGTAGAGAGCCCCAGCTATACAGGTCACACCTGGTCATGGCGCAGAGAGAGAGGAAAATTAGCTGACCTCTCTTCACTGAGCAGTAGCATAGCTGGACTGTTCAGCAGGAAGCATGCAGTGTATGCATGCAATGGCATACTGAATGAGCCCATTTGTTAAAGTAACTTTGAAATCACACAGTTACACGAAACTCCAACTAATTCAGTGTCATGTCAGACATTTTAATGATATGTTAGTTGATAAATAAGCCACACAGGAAAGAAAGTGCTTTGAGGTAAAGTATTAATATCTTTCCATGTGATTACCATAAATGTATGTCTGTCTCACACACAAGCCTTGTGTTCTATATAACAAGACAACCATGCCTGCAATGTGACTACTATTTATATCCAGAGCATATAGTGAAAAATAAAACCTTGATTAGATGTTTTTCTCTAATTCCCCTGTCCTAGCAGACAGCTCTGCACTGCCAGAATAACTTCAGGAGGAGCCGCTGGTGCAATCTATCCTTGGTTCCGAAGGGAAATGCATTTGGCCCGATCGCATGTCTAATAGAAGCAGCCACGACACTATTGCTTATTAAGACAAATAAGCCCCAGTGCCAGAGCAAAGGTGCAGTGGGGCCTTAATGTGATGCTGTTATTAGGAGGTAAGAGAACTGAGCCACTTGCTCCACTCCACACCACATCCAATAAAGTTGCTCTACTCTGATCTGAAGGGAATGGGTATATCTGTCACTATGCTGTGTACTGCTTGTTCTAAATCCTGCTAATTACTGTCTCACGCACTTCTGGCTGCCTGACAAAGGGAGTGAACAAGAGAAGAATTCAACAACTTTTGTGAAGCAGGTCTATTGTTATTGTTATTGGTATTGCTAGAGTCCAAATGGAGGAGCTGTGTCGCACCATCCAATTTGATATAACCCTTCTCTGCTGGAGAATCAACTGCCCCACAACAGAGATGTGGCGGCAGTCAACACAATTACATCGCTTGAATGATCTGTGTTAACTTGTTAGTGACCAAGCTTAACTTGGTCTAGCTTGCTAATTGGCAGGTAGCAAGCTTGACTGGTGGACTATTGTAGCTCGCCAGCTAGCCCCACTAATAGTCACTTGGCCACCAAGCTTCCTCTGCACCTATTTTTCAACACTGTGCAGATCCATTTTGGCATGTCCATGGCTTTACCTGTGGTGTCGCTTAAAATGTAGAGGAAAGGCCATGTGGTCATGTTAAATTAAAAAATGTTTAACCCCTCGGGAGCAAGAATGTGCTTAGCAGATTTCATAGCAGTCTGTTAGAATATGCAGCCCTATTTCTTAAAAATTACGTTCATAATCAACTAATTTCCATTAGTAAAATCACTTTGTAGGAAATGTATTGCCAGCTGTATTATGAATATGTCTGCAAAATGGCTTACCGTCAACATATTTCATTTGTTTTCTTACAATATCCTCTACCGGCAACTAAAGCATGAGTAGTGCTTTTATGATTTTGTTAAAAGGTACTCAAGTTAAGGATAGGGAAAGATGCTGGTCTTTCTGAAAGAAATAAATGCTATTTCAATATTTAAAAACCCCAATCTTGTCCTAACCATAACAAAGTGTTTTTTAATTTCATGGCATTCCATCCAGTAGCTGAGACGGTTCCAATGGTTGAGACATTTCACAAAAAAATCAAAAATATCAATGTCATAGTGGTGATAGTTGAAAAGTCTGGGGGATCACCAAAGTCAGTAGGATTCATCTGCTTGGAACCATGAATGTCTGTACACAATGTCATGTCAATTAATGTGATAGTTGTTGAGATATTTCAGTCTGGAATGAAGTGGTGGATCAACTGACCGACATTGCCATTTAATTCTTAGAGATGCCACTACCCTGACTAAAAATCTTAAACTGTATCTCATGATCTTCCTCAGTGTATGTAGTTTAATGAGATATCTTGTTTACAGAACTAACAGTTTGGTCAGTGGGTGGCACAAAATTGAAAGGTTAAATAATACTTAAGCATAAATGTACTCTGCCCCATAGACTGTAGAATCTCATGGCCAAGCGGACAGACCGACCAGCTGTCCCTTGGCCACACTGCTACAGTAGCAGCTTGTGATTCAGTATTATGTAGATGAACAGACATGTGAAGGGTTTTGGTTTTGCACCAAAAGGGATATCTGATCATCTTGACTGCAAAAGATGTAGATGGTATGTAAATTAACATTTAAATAGCATTAGGCAAAATCTCTTTTATGGAAAAATCCAGCCATTCTATTAGAATAAATTACAGTTTTTTGTTTTTACAGACGAGCATTCTCACTAATTGTGACATCTTACATTCATCCCTTTTCCACACAGTACATTCTGTCAATATTGTCACTGATAATCTCAGCCACATACATTAAATGATGAATTGAAACTTATAAGTGAGTTTTAGATGTCTTCTCACACATCATGTATCAAGAAAACTTTATTTACTGACTTTCCTTTCGTTGAGACCCACCTGTATAATATGCTCCTGAATATTGTAATATGAAAATAAGTTTCCTGTCTGTCTTTGTATCTAAATTTCCCCTTTCTCTCTTTCTGCTGAAGGTATTTTTCACTAGAAAATGAAGTGCTCTGGTATTTGACTGGGCGGTTTGGAAAGCTCAGACAGTGACTGACTCTGATTGGCAGACTCTGTTGTAGGGAGGAAATTAAACCATAGGTAGCATAGGTGGGTTTAAGCTGAGAGAAAGACACAGAGAAAGAGTCTTTTAAGAAATGAAGCCTGAAGCCCCAGTTACTATTCCACTGACCCATATCCTAGAAGACAGAAGCTGATCTGGTCTGTTGATTTTATTAAGTGAGGTGCTGCAGTAAAAAAAATTAGTTAAGCCATTTGTTAACCAGAGTTAGTACAACATGGTCTGTGAAAAGGCATTTGTTAAAACATAACTTACAACTACTTCAAAGAAAATCCACTTGTGTGGATTTTAAGTGTTTTAGTTAAATATCTTTGATCATACACTCTTTACAATATATATGAGGAAAATATATATGATTAGGCTTTAAACAGCTTAGTAGTGGTTCTTTGTTGTGTATCACACTCAGTAAACTCATTATTGAATATGAAAATTATTCCTGCACACAATTTGAAAAAGAGGTCGTGTGTGTGAGGTCTTTCACTGTATTTCACAATACATGGATTAAATGGTAAATGGACTTCACTTATATAGCGCTTTTTCAACTCTAACGGTTCCCAAAGTGCTTTTACAGATTGTTCTCATTCACACATTCACACACTGATGGCGACCGAGCTGCCATGCAAGGTGCTGGCCTCCATCTCCAACTTAGTTATAATCCTTAAAGGTGCTTTGTGTAGTAAGAAATACATTCATGTTTTATCAGTGTTTCTGACCAAAAATGCGTTGTGTTTATCCCTGAGGCCAAAAACGCTGTTAAATGCATTTCCTTTCTCATAAAACATTTACAAAGCCAATTTTTTAAGTATTTTGAAACCTTCATTTAGAAGTATTGACTGGCGACCTATCCAGGGTGTAACCCAGCTCTCGTCCAATGTCAGCTGGGATAAACTCCAGCCCCCTGCGACCCTCTAAGGATAAGCTGATATAGATGATGGATGGGTGGCAGCTAGAAGTGTTCTTCTTCCCTGCCTGGCACATTGCTACATCTCTAGGTGTGTTACCACCTCTGACTGGTGATCAGTGGTATAGGCGGCAAGAAAGTGTATTGCAGCGCTGCAAGCATGTGCAGATTCATATGTGTTCTTGTGCCTTTGAATGAGATGCAAACAAAGTGGGGACCCACTCACAACAACACTGCTCCATAGCTGTCATGATCCACCATGGACTGTGTGTTAGGTGTCTGTGTTTCCTGTTTTATTTTGAAATTCTTACCTGTCAGTTCCTGCCCTCGTGTCTCTGATTATCCACACCTGCTGCCCATTACTCACCTGCCCCTGATTCCCTGATTAGCCACGTCCCTATTTATACCGGTGCCCTTCCTTTGTTCTCTTGTCGGTTCGTTGTTGGTTGTTTCTCCCTGTGTGTCAGTTTCCCTGGTTCCTGTGTTGACTGCGCTGTTTGCCTTTTGTTTCCGTCCCATGGATCCACTTGTAAGTTCTTTTTGTATTCAATAAATCATCGATCAGCACCACTCAGCCTGGTTAGGTCTGGCCAACTTCAGTTCCTGTTCCCGAGTTGGTGGTCCGTCCGATATCAGTTCCTGTTCCAGAGTCGGCGGTTCAGCCAACGCCTGTTCCTGAGTCGGTGGTTCAGCCAACTCCAGCCCCCGGACCCGGTTGGCGAACCGGCTGACATCTGTTCTTGGTTCCGAGTCGGCGGTCCAGCCAACGTCTGCACCAGTTCCCGAGTCTGTGGTCTGGCCGACTCTTGCTCCCTGGACCTGGTTGGCGAACCGGCCAACATCAATTCCTGTTTCCGAGTCGGCAGCCCAGCCAACACCTGATTCAATGCCTGAGTCGCAGCCTCCTGTTCCTGTGCCCATCCAGCTGCCATCGCAGCCTCCTGGGATCCGTCCCTTGAGAGGGGGGTACTGTCATGATCCACCATGGACTGTGTTAGGTGTCTGTGTTTCCTATTTTATTTTGAAATTCTTACCTGTGTTGTCTGTTCAGTTCCTGCCCTCGTATCTCTGATTATCCACACCTGCTCCCCATTACTCACCTGCCCCTGATTCCCTGATTAGCCACGTCCCTATTTATACCGGTGCCCTTCCTTTGTTCTCTTGTCGGTTCATTGTTGATTGTTTCTCCCTGTGTGTTGGTTTCCCTGGTTCCCAGAATTTCCTGGTGTCCGTGTTGACTGTTTGCCTTTTGTTTCCGTCCCATGGATCCACTTGTAAGTTCTTTTTGTATTCAATAAATCATCGATCAGTACCACTCAGCCTGTTTTTTGTCTGCGTTTGGGTCCTTCCCCTGCTGCCTAGTTGGCTAACCTTAATAGTGCTGTTATAGGTCAGAAATTCCACAAGGTAGCGTTAAGATTTCAGCTCTGATTGATTTGGTGATACCTGTAGTTACCTGAGGTAGCAGCAAGTTTATTTATACAAGTCCCTGAGTTTTGTTGGAAATGACACGTATCGACCACCACGGGCAGCAAACACACCTTAGCAAATACTCAGAAATACTCTAACACCAGACAATTCTGCAAAATCCCAGATTAGGTTCACAACCTTTTTACACATTCACCAACATTTTAAATGACAATTTCCAATTGTTTTCAGTTATTTCAATGTAAATAGTTTGGCAGCACGAAGTGGTAGTTTTGGGCGCTAAACCAAGCGTACAGCATCACCTGACCTCGCAGTCTCAGGAACCTCTTAATGAAGGCAGTTGTGCAGAACTGGGTGGACTGTGGAAGACGCCATGGGGATACAGTCTTCAACTGCCACGTGTTTTTTATCTTCCCACTTATTTTGGTTTCTTTGTAAAGGCCTGTTTATTTTGGGGAATGTTTGTTTGGGGTTTTCATTTTGTTTGTGATGTGACAGTCAGCCAAAGCAGTTTATAGCCTAACCTGATGACTCTCATTAAGACTTTAAAACAACCCTTGGACCACCCATCGTGGATCATCAAACAGTGAGTAACTAACTAACCAAAAGACAGCGCGTTGATCATGTCTAATGTAATGGCGTCTGTGGGCGACTATTTCAGACCTTCTTGCAGGTCAGCGGCTGGACATGAACTCTGGTCTCCTGCGGGGTACACATGTTGAATCCCATGTGGGAAAGGCAGACTCTGCCAGTAACAATACCTCTCTACAGTAGTTTGCAATTACAGAATGTAAATAAATTGAATTGCTAATGCTGCTGAAAAAAATCTCGACATGAATTGTATAGAAATTTGGGTCTGATATCATAAAAGTCATTAACTTTAAACTGAAATAAAGAATGGGCAGGTCCCCCTGGTAGGAGACCCCAGGGCAGACCCAGAACACGCTGGAGAGATTATAAATCATCTGGCTTGGTTTGTTTACATCAGCAATGTTGTAAACCGGATTGAAACAGGCTGACTCATCATTGGCGGTGAAATGTATCAAATGCATCGCTAACTCAGCTCTGCAGTTACTGTATGTATGTGAATAGACCATGTATGTTGTCAAAAAGATTGCAGATTGGGCCTTTAATATGATGAGTAATGCCTGTGCTTGACTTGCCTTTTACATATAGCAGTGTTGAATCTATGAATAGCTTCTCTGCCGTGAGGCAATGGTGCGTAAATCACAGCAAATATGTTGAGATTCAACACTGTATTTCTGTGTTGGAGACTTTCTCCCGCATTGATGTAGTGAGTCATCTCTCAGTGAGGTGAGCAGCAGCTGCAAGGCTGGACACACACTGGAGGGATGTGGAGCACCTTGTCTGCAAAAGCTTCAGAACCCAGAGCTGAGATCAGCCACCCAATTGGGTTTTAAGAAGCCAGAGGTGCAGCAGCAGGATGACTCAAAACCAATAGATATAAACACTGCGCTGATAGAGGGCTACTGACGCAACACTGTCAAATCAAGCCCATGCTCACTCAGTCAAAGCAGGGAGAAGGACACACCAAGGAAGTATGTAGATTTTGGAAAACGTACAATACCATACCATTGACTGATAAGCGGAAAACATTTTTGACACAGCACAGCAATACATTCAACAATTCTGCATTATCCCAAAAGGCCGTTGAATATACTCATGTATGGTTTCTTCTCTTTAGTGCAGTTAGCTATTTCCAGAGAGCAAACATGTTGAGGTCATTGTATGGCTAATCTCTGCAAAAGACTGATTGATTTAAGCACTTCATTTCCTTTATCAAGGATAAATCCTTGTTATAGCCACTTTGTAGGTTTTTACTCACCAGATTACTCATTGACTCAATAAACACATCATGTGCAAGAATAGTAATCTCTTGACTGAAGGTCTTTTATTGCAGTGTTTTATAACTGATTGTGCGTTAAGCCCCACCCCCCTTAGTAACTGTTGCTACACCTGTGTAGCTTTCTGTTCTCATAGGGCATATGCACTTATTATGATAACGGTGACAGATTTACCATTGAAATTCTGCATAATTTAACAAACAGGTCCTTGACAGTGGTAGACAGTAGCAGCTTCTATTTTCTAGCTGGCGACTGTTGATTTTGCTGAAATAACAACTGTTGCTGGCAGATTCTATCAGCTGTAGCTAGCTAGCTAATGACGCTATCATAACCTTAATATGAACCTCAACACCTGTAAAGGGGTCTTAAATATAAACTTTATGGCTATAAACATGACATGGTGCTAAAAGACCCAGACATAAAGTCCACATTCTCAGCAGTTGATGATTCATGTAGAAGACATGGAAATAAAAAGCAGCGTTGTGCTTGTACTGCAGTGTAGAGCTAGTTACTATGATAGGGAAAATTGTAAGATCAGACTGGTATTTCAACATTCAACCCTGTTTAGCTCCTTAGCTAACGTACTTGGACAAGCAAGAGGTTAGATATTTATGCTTTATTATTTGTATGTGCCACTTTTAATGTAATAAGACAGAAGGCTATACGATGAGGAGTAACCAGTGTGTTTTGCAAATGTAATGCTATCATGGGTAACATTGGCTGGGGTTGCCGGGGTGTAAACCCTAATCCATCGAAGAGCAGAACAGAGCTGCTAACGTTAGCCTAAATTCTGATAGCGTTCAGGACCAGCTTCCACCCAGTGGGGACATACAACATGGTGGATGTGCAGGTCATAAATGGGGCTTTTTAAATGTAACCTGTAACCCAACTAATGTAGGTAGTTAATGATATGCTCCTTGGCCTTGGAAGTAACGCTGGGTTGCAGTTAGCAAATGAGTGTATATAACCACTCTGTACCTTAATTCAAAGTCCAACAAACTAGCAGTTTGTAGCAGTTGGAAAGGAACTGTGGAAAGTTCAGAGTTAACTAGAGTAGTCCAAGCGGCCACTTTTAAGCTTTGTAAGATACTTGAAGTTTTGTAAGTGGTATAAATAAGTGTTTTTCCTACATTTCAGGGAGCCATTAGTTTCCAAAGTGAAAATCAACTTAAAACCTGCTGAAAATAGGTAATCCATCATCCTGTTTGCTTTTATTTTTGTTTAATGTAGGTCATTGTTTTAATGGTAATGTAGTGTCTGGACTTTTACAGTTACCAAGTACATTTGAACTTAAGTACAATTTTGAGATGCTTAAACTTTAGTATTTCCATTCCATGCAACTTTAAACTTTTACTCCACTACATTTATTTAACAGGTATAGATACTTTGCACGTTAAGATTTTACATACAAAACATACCATGAGTTTATATAATGACATATAGTGATGGATCACTACGCTTGCCCTTGTTTACCTGGTGCATTTAAACCAGCAAAAGCTGCACTTCTGTAACACTGTAAACTGATTTGCACTCAGAGTTAAAAATTGTCTTTGGAAGTCCACATTTGCTTAATCTTTTTTTATATCAATAAGGGGAGGCAATATAACAGAAACACCTCCATGTATAATGCAGTACAGTTCAGCAGCACCACAACTACAGCCTCTGAAATGACCTTACAGTTGAATCAACACCTCTCTAAAATAGCATCAACAAAAACTGAATATTATGAGCTTCGTGATGGTAGGATTTATTGCAGGACTGCTGTATTAGACTGAATTAGTTTTAGCTAGGTGGACCTAACAAACTGGCAACTGAGTGTATATAATACTATAAAACTGAAAGGGACCATTATGGATAATGAGTACCTTTACTTTTGATGCTTGAAGTATATTTAGGTGATTCTTTACTTGCAGCTACTTAAGTACAATGTTGAATGCAGGGATTTTACGTGCATTTTTACAGTGTGGTATTACTACTTTAACTTAAGTAAAGCATCAGAATAATACTTCCACCTCTGGTGAAATGAATGGAATTCAATGGTTGCATGAAAAGTAAGAATAGACAAACAAACAAAAAAATGTATGCCTTTTCCAGAATATTCAGTGATGTGAGTTAACACATTCAAAACGCTCATTAGTGCTTAAAACTGGCCAATTATGATGTAATTACACAGTGTTTAGTTTAGTGGCCTATCTCCCAAACTTTGAGCTTCATTTGCTTTCCGTGTGTTCCATTGGCCAACGCTAGGAGCTGTCCGTGGTGCTCAATGCACGGCGGCGGCGGCGGCGCTGCCCAGAAGAGGATGCTCCCAGCACAGCGCACAGAGCGGGCCAGCAGCAGCAGCGGCAGCAGCTCTACAGTCTCCAGCCTTCAGTCAGTGGAGTCACTACAGTCCGTAGTCCGTAGTCGTGGTGGCGGACCGAAACTAGAAGCCCCTCGTCTCTGTCAGTGAGTAAATCCAGATAGCAAACCCGGGCTGAAGTCACGAGAGGAGCGCTCAGTGTGTGTAGTCGGTGTTCGGCGGAGCTCCCAGGGTTTCAGTCCGCCAGAGGAAAAGTATTGATCCCAAGGACGTTCACCACTAAAAGCTTGAGAAGCGCAAAACGGGATGAATGCGATCAGAGATTATTTCCCTCTCCTGCTTGTTCTGGTGGCGGCCGTGACGGACATGGGCGCTAAAGGTAGGAATTGTCAAGAATAATTACTCCCTGTTTTTTATTTTATTTTAATTATCTCCCCGTGGTTAATGAGAGTGTTCAGAAGAGCTTTTCGGCCCTCGAGCTCGTTCCTTCTAAATGAGATGTTTTTGTTTTGGATTTTGGTCTTATTTTTGCCCGGCAAGCTTTCCGTTTTCACCGTTTTCTTTTGTCAGTCCCTCCATGTGCTCACACGGCTCACTGCTTTTCCTCGGAAAACACACTCCTTAATGCAATGAACTCCCGGACACTGACAGTAATGTGGTATTTTGTTACATTTTAGCTGTGTTTTTTCATTCCAGAAAGATAATATATGCAAAGCCTACATACAGTACATACCCTCAAATCCTGTTAAAGTTATCAGTCAAAACAGATTTTATATAACAGAAATCACAGTCTAATGGCAGTTAAAACTTCTTATATGATTCCTTTATAGTTTCTTTATCCTTGCATCAAGTTTTCTATTTTCAAGAAGAAGAAAAAAGAAAACTCAAGTAGGCAAAGAGGCTGATAAAAATGTAATTTTCCAGCCTTGGGAAAAAAAACTAGAAGTGCTCCAAATGAATGCAGCCTATCTCCTGGTGCTCTTGTCACAATAGCGGGATGGCTGATAGTGTTCTTTGCAGCCTCCGTGCATTATTCATGTCCCCTGACAGAATACAGAAGGCTACAAAACATGGGTGATGTTCGCGAGTTGTCTCCCAGGATATTTGCAGCAATCTGAACAATCACTCAATATTTTCTACTTCCTTGCACCTCAAATTACGTCCCAGAGATTTATTATTAAATCAATTCTCACACTGCATAGTATGTGCATTAAAAAACTATTTTAACAAATATCATGCAAACTCCTCTTTGTGTTCGAAAGATGACAAGAAATAAACTCCTCAAAATCGAGAAGTTATCTGAAGACAAGCTCCTGCTCAGTCATCAGTCAGTGATCTTTTAATTGGATGTGTTTGTGTTGACTCCACAACCCTGGTAATTCATGCCTGTGCTCCTGTTTGCATAATCGCCCTCACAGAAAATGTGTTGACTGGCTTTGTGCATTCAGGTCTCCAGTCTGAATACTGACATGTTAGTGAGTGTGTGCTAAAAGCAGACGCTTAACTGTGACATAGATGGATTGAGCCGCTTCCTGTATTTAGTCAAATACTTAACGTTTTGATGATTTCCTTTAAGTTGAGGCAGCAAGGTTCATACATAGAATCAGTCGTTTAGGGATGTGAGGCTATAGTGAGAAGTTAACAGTTCCTCCTTCACTTATTTCTTCAGTGGTGAGGTTGTGTGGTTACCATCGCCATGTCTTCACACACACACACACACACACACACACACACACACACAAACAAATACAAGAGGTCCTTGCTTGTTTGTACATTTCCATAAACAGAGCTGTGTCCTAATTTCATGCAAAATACTGGTCCTAAGCAGATTTGAGTCTGTAGTGGGTTCCCACAGGAGAAGTAGTATGTACACTAAAACTGCTTTTGACTGCACAGTACTGTTGATGTGCACTATCGTCCCACAATATAATACAAAAGGGAAATGGAGAAGCTACTCACAGCTGGAGGATTTTTTTTTTTTTAATTTTTGGTATGAAATCTTTTGCTTTCTCTTTGTGAAGTTAAATTGGCGACAGCATTCTGAAGAGCCAGTCATTTTCTGTTTGTGTGAAACAGAAAGCATGTTGACTTCTTGTACCCTAACTGCAAAACAGAATACTGTAAAAATTAGTACAATTCAATTCAGTATGCTTTATTGGCATAAATGTAACAAGACAATATTGCCAAAGCATTAAGTAATAATGATATTAAGGTACAATTAAGGTAGATGAAAAGGTACAATTCATAAAACCACTGTATACAATTAGGGTGCAGTATATAATCAGGGAGAAGAGCGTTAGAAGCAGGAATGGATCACTCAATAAACAAAGATTAAGTTTTTGCAGTTGATCTTTTGCTGTTATTAGTCAAAGTAGAGGGTAATGGTAAAAACACTGGTAGAGAGACAGACACATAACAGACACACATACAGAGAAAAACATTCAACAACTTTTTTTGTTAATCTTTTATTCAATTGTCGTATTTCATTTCATTTGATTATTTATTTTTGCAAAATATAAGTTGTGATCTGTACCAAAGTACACATACACATACTGCACGATCGAAAAGGAATAGGGAGACAAAAAAAACAGTGCCCCTTTCAACACCCATTATAAAGCTGCAACTAATAATGCTTTGTAGATCATTATAGTTATAAGCTATTAATAAGAACAACTGTTGGGGTGACAGCTTGTGAAAAAGCTCTCTGGCTGGTGAGTCATTAAGTCATTTATAATGGGCCTTATGCCAGCAGCAAAAGTCAGTAAGTCATCTGTGAGTCTTTACTGAGTCATTAATAAAGCGTTGTTACAATAATTTACCCAGTCTGCAATAATACATGTTAAGTTATTAATACATTTTGGTCCAGATTTAGGTCAGAGGTCAAACTGTCCTGATGAACTAAAGAGCCAAAAAGACAAAACAAGTCATGCTGTAGAGGATAAACACCAACCACAACTTGACAAGCCTAAAATTATGTTTTATGAAAGGACAGATGCCCATTCCAGCTTTGAAACAGCTTTTGCTTGCTTGAACTGATCCTCCTGTTCATATTGGCCATTAAGAGATCACTTTCTAATGCACTTCAAAGTAAGTGATGGAGGACAAAATCAAAATGTATTATAAAGTTCATTCAAAGTTTATTATTATTTATTAGCTGTGGCTCAAGAGGTCGAGTAGGTTGTCCATTTATCCCAGTATTGGCGGTTTGATACCCAGCTCCTCCTGTCCACATGTCGAAGTGTCCTTGGGCAAGACACTAAACCCTAAGTTGCCAATTGTGACTGAGCTGCCATGCAAGGTGCTGGCAGCTCAGTCACAATTGGTGTGTGAATGAGTAAAGAATCTGTAAAGCGCTTTGGCAACCGTTAAGGTTGAAAAGCGCTATGTAAGTGAACTCCCTTTACCATTTACCATCCGGAGTTAACATGAGGTTCCAGCAGTCTGAGTTAGTGAAATCACATAGATGTCTTCAAAAGTTTTTTAGTACATGATTCCCTTTTTGTGTTACTATGCGTCCACCACAGCAATGAAACACTGTCTTAATCAATGATTTATTAACCATTAATGGACCTGTTAGCTTTATACCCCTGTGAAAGGTTAGGGTTATTGGAAACAGATATGATCATGTTATTCCAAACTAAATAACAAAGAGGGTCTGCTAATACTTCCAGCAACTTTTCTGCTTTAAGGTTTGTGCACACTTCAAAACACACAACTTAGTATTAGGCCCAGTACTGGCTGTTGTGGGTCTGCATGATCTTTCAACCCTAAAAGCTATAAAGTCAAATTACATTGTTTCCCACGCTGCACAACACTGCCACATTGTTCCGATTCCTTATTGAAGATATATGATCTTTATACTGAGAAATATTCAACACCTTGATGCTGTTTTTATAGCTGCACTAGTACATCCAATATATATATTCTCTCTGCTTTGTATCTAATCTATCACTTTTTCACGTTTTGCATAGGTCTTCTCACTGCTCAGTGTATATCTATCATCAACACTGTTAAGATTAATCAGCTTTATGAGATGCTATTCTTGCTCTAATAGACAAGTATCACCCAAGGCAAGTGATACTTCACATTACCAATGGCCATCCTTCACCCTGCCCCCTGATTAGCCTGTAATCAGCAGTGCCAGGACCCTGCAGCCTCTTCGTCTGGCTGCCTCTTCTTGCTATGATCCCGATTCAAAGCTCCTCACTGTCACTGATGTACAAAACAGCGTGTTCTTTGAGAGCTTCACCCACATAAAATAAACCTAGCATGAGTGGAGCATCTTTGGGGAGGCAGAATGGCAGAGGTTAGAGAGACTGACCTTCTTTGGATCACTGCCGGCTGCACGGGTGTTGGTCTGTAGCTGACCTTGACCTCTGAACTCAGTTTCCTCACATAACATAAAGTTTGGCTTTAAAGTAACACAATGTACAAGAGGAATCGGGTTTATCCCATTTATTACAAATCACAAATACTTTGCATTACATCTGACCATCTTCCAAAGCATGTCACAGTGTTTCAGCTACACAACAGTAACTCAACAGACATGATGTTCACTGTGATAGACACCAACTCAAATTTAGCAAATTTACATTTTCTGTAAATAAGTGGTATGAATGAATGGTAATCAGTGGCTAAGTGGAAAATGTTCAGCAGTAATGTAAAGTTAACTTGATTTATGGGCTAAGCATAGCCAGATTAACATATGATGGGGCCCTGTGGGAAAAATAAGGCGGACCCCCTGTTCTTTGTAATACAAGTGCATCAAAACTAAATGTTGACTAAAGACCCACAAACAAACCAAAGTACCTGCCCTCAGGTTTGCTGTGTGACAAGTAGTTTTTGGTTATTTGATTAGCCCTTTGATCTGGTTGGAGCATTTTGCATAAGAATAAGCACAATATCAACTAAATTAGTGGCTATGAATTCTTAAAACCTAAAATTCAGAAAGACTCAGGGACCACCAGAAGGCAGGCCCTCAGTATCAGGTAATGATGCAGGACTTGCATCAAGGCCCTTAATATTTTAGTTGATTTTGTTTTTTAGTAGTACATATTCCAAAATTTGGAAAACAGATTTGCATTTAATTAAATTATAACAAACCACAAACCAATTAGTACATAGTTAAATGGGGGCTTTTGGGGACCATGGCCCTTTGGGCTCTGGAGGCCTGGGGCAATCGGCAATTTTGTCCAGGTGGTTATCCACCCATGTGGCTAAAACATGTTAAGGAATTGGTATGGTCCTTTTAGATTTGCAATCTAGAATTTAATTGACCATTTAAATTTGTGGTTAGCATATATTCATATTATTGAAGAACTTTATAACATCTCAACCTATATACAAGTAATACTACAGCACTTGTAAGCACTGCATGTACCAGCTAACAGAGTGAAGAAGTGTCTCCAGTCTGCAGTAAATCACTGTGCAGATAGAGTCAGTAGTGAGGTGACAAGGTTGCCGTTTCAGCTTTGGGCCAGTCTAAGCTCAGAGCTCAGATCCATGAGTGATCAGTCCTGCTTCTCCTTAACAGTTTACCCACTGCTGATTGCTGCTCAGTTATTCATCAATTCGGCTCTCTCTCTCTGGTTACAGCAGTCTGTGCTGTCTGAGAGTGGGCATGGAGCGACATGGCGAGTTATGGTGGACCTGAAATAGGAGCTGTTTTGATGATGTCCCTGAGGTTTGGGGGTCAGGCATTCTGTCCTTTTCCCTTCAGATTACTGCCCAGATAAATACATTGGCCCTGGCTGACCCAGAGCAAGTGATGCCCCCAGAGTCCCACCCCCGGGCCTGCTTGTAGAGCTACTGCCTGTCATCATTGTCAGCGCTCTGCTGGGAGAGCTGCCTCAAATTAATGGCTGCTGCAAGGCTGACTGGGCTAAAGGAGCTTTATTTTAGGCCAACAATAGCAACAACTCAGCACACATACACACATCACAGCCTTCAGATTCTAAAGGAATGGGCTGCTCCGTGCTATTGGCCAAAGTAAGCAATGCAATCTACAACAACCTAAACACACACATTGATTTGTCTGTGTGTTAAAACACTGCTTCTCTTTTTACATTTGTCACCACACCACCAAAGCTTTCAAAGGTCGACTTTATTATCTGATCATTTGCCTCTGAGAGGTAGCAGTATGTTCAGTGAGTTTCACATTTTTAAAGTGTTGAAAAAAATACTTTACACACTACTACTACTACTACTACTACTACACATACACACACACACACACACACACACACACACACACACACACACACACACACACACACACGCATCACTACAGCTGCAAGGATTTTGTCTAGACTTACACCTGAACACCAACTCCAGTCTACAATTTTACTGAACCATTGAAAATTCAAGCTCAAATGTGTAAAAGGACAGTTTTGGAGTTGCTGAAAGCAGTGCTGAATTAACCCACTTGAGAGCTCTGGGGCAAAAATGAACTGTGGGCCCCTATTGACCCCTCCTGTTTTTTTTCAGTCTGTGCATTGTGTATGTATTAGTTAATCATTTGTTTGTTGTAACTTGATGAAGCACAATTAGTTTTTTTTTCTTTAAAATGCACCATGTAAGTACAATATAATGTGAAATAATAAGGGTAGTTGGGCTTTTACATGTACAGTGTAATTAAAGTATACAGCTTTCAGTATTATAACATGACAATACATTATAGACATGGAAATACAATAAAATACACATACCACACAATACACCATGAGTACATTGCATCTCAGCAGTTTGAGAAAAACACCATGAGTAATTTGAATAATTGTAGAATGTCAAGTTGCTGATAGCCAGTGTTTTCATATACATTATTTTCATCATTGTCATACAGAAATATAGCATTTAGAATGTTTATATCATTTTATCATTGTAATAGAGTAAAATCCTTAAAAACAGTTTATGTGACAATATAATTCTGCTTCAAACTGATATCGATACCAAAGTAAGGGACAATACTGGCACATCAATATATTGGTTGAAGCCTGGTATGGGTAAGTTAAAATGATGGGCAGTGTGAAAGGTGTAGCCCTCTGCAGTTTGAGCTCGTCATGGTATTGATCATGCATGGAATCTGAACAGACTTCATCAATTAGATGCTCCTCCTGGTGCCTCTCAGGAAGATATTCATTATTTCTCTTGGCTTTGTTAGATTTTATTCAGTCCAGGTGTCAATAGTAGCCATCGGAACAGGACACTATTTGATAGAGCTTCAGTAAATATAGTATTACAGTGTTTTTAGCAGTCGGTCCACCACTTTGATCCAGACTGAAACATCTAGACTTCCATCACCCTCAGCTGTACTTTGTGTTTAGTACTAATTAGCAAATGTTTGCATGCTAACGTGCTAAACTAAAATGGTGAACATGGTAATCGTTATTTCTGCTAAACATCAACATGCTAGCATTGTCATTGAAAGTAAGTAAAGCATGCTGATGCGAGCATTTAGTCTAAGTACAGCCTCACAGAGCCACATGGCTACAGACTCTAAAGGCCAGTTCAGACCAATGATATGAGACAAGATGAATTGAAACTTGCAACAACTTGCAATGTGCTGGTCTGCAATGTTCTGACACGGTGTATCATTTCCATAGCAACGACTCTCTGTCCTTCTGTTCTATCTGCCGGCTTTTCGGGAATTTTTTGTAGCTGGATATAATTTGTAGCATCTTAAAATATGAATGAGGGTAGTGATAGTGAGTTACTTACTACAGAGCAGGTCCAGATGACCAGCTGACTTTGCTACAAGCTGATTGGCTGTTGAAACAGGTGACGTGCCTTACGTTCTAAAATCAGCCACTGGCGACTTGGCAAGTCGCAGATGACGCCATCAGCCGGCTTGAGTCGAGCTGAGACAGGTCAGTTCACACTGCTGCAAAGGTTCGTCTCGACGCAAATCTGAACTGGCCTTAAGTCGTATTCAATCTTGTCTGGCCTCATTCTAGCTCAGTTTTTAGGCTTCAAACTTCTCTTGACCCTAGCAGTTAGGCATGTTGTTATGTGACCCTCTGTTTCACTCTGTTTTCAACCACATGGAGCCAGCTGGATTGTATAAAAAGTGATGATACATTTCAAATCAATTTATTTTTCAAAATGTATATGTGACAAAATGTGTCAAACAAATATCAGAGTAAAAAAGAAGCCCAGAATATATGGCTGGTAAGCATGTATGTATTGTGTATGTTTGTTGAGGATGAAATATATTTCTTTCTAATGATAAGCCCACCATTTTTAAAGCCACAATTCTAACCTTATAACTTAAAGTTAAAATCCCGAGCATTTCCTAAAGATGTCAGTCCTGGGGGCTCAGTGGTTAAAACATACATCATGTAACTGCAGTATCCCTAGTTTTAATAGCCTTTGTTTCATATCATACCCCATTCTCTCTTCCCATGTTTGCCATCTGTATCTACACTGTCACTATCTAAAAAAAGGCAAAATGAATATTAAAAAAACAAGAAACTGTGCAGCCAAACATACCATAGGCTTAGAGGATTCATCTAAACTAAAGAAGACAGTCAACAATCTTGTCCGTCATGAGTAAAACTGAACTCATGATTCAATGTTGTTTTCCACATTGCATTCTTGTTGCTATTTTGTTACTTTTTCTCTTCCCAACTTGTAAAACCTAAATGTGTGCAACACTGATGCAGAAAGCCAAACACTTACCCTAAGATCTTTGTAAAATAACCCACACACCAGCTCTTTGTAAGGCCTGTGTTGATCAATCAACCAATAATGGCCCTGAGGTTTCCTAAAGATGGCTGGATTGTTAAAATGTGACTTTACAGATTTCTTTTCATTCTCTTTACACCCCTGCTGCTGGAACTGACTATGTGCACTTAGATTTACCTAAATAAGGTAAATGGTCGATAAAACAAATAACTCTATAAAAGGTTTATTTACATCCAAAGACTTGTCTGTGGATGTATTTGATCACACTTAATTAATGAGGATTGCACTGGAGACAAACTGCAGTGTCTGCTGCGCGGAAACTAGTCCTGGCAACAGCTTTTAATTAGACTCTAACCATTACAGAACAAATATCATTTGACAACACACACAACACGTTTCACTACACATTTACTGTAAACATTGAACCAAAAGTAGTGAAATTATTTCACCAAGTCATTCTTTTGTCATAGAATATAAGCAAGCAAGCCGCTTTAATAACTGAAGCACAATTGGTCATTTGAGAACATTCCAATCTTAGAATCACTTGGTTAAAGACTTTTATTAGCATGTCACTTTCACACTTTACATTATACCTGGGTGTGAGATGTAGGTCTGTGAGGGCCTGTTTGAAAGATTCCCTCTATTTTTATTAAAAATGAAACTTGAGATCCTCTTTTCCATGGCTTGAGAAAATGAGTTTTGCACAGTAATTTTTGCATCATCTTCAGATTAAAGTCACCATTGTGCCTCTCCTGTGATAAGCAACACTCTCTCCCTATCACCCCCACCCACACACACACATGCACACCCTGTTCCCACCCCCTTCATCATCCCCGCCACAGCAGAAAAGCAATTTGTTCTTGGTGTCACTGATCTGATGCAATCAGCGCTGCTTCACGCTTTTGAACAAGGAAAAGACAGCGGGAAAGGACACTGTGTTTAATTAAAAGACACACTTTTGTGAATGTGACGATCATATAATTTGGGGTGGGGGATTGTATTGTTGCGTGTTCAACACCTGCTTTCCGATTACGGCTGATTAACCTATCCAAACTCGCCCGTTGCTCTCATCAAGGGCTATTCAGGGTGCCGAGGCTACGCTCTCATTCTAATTGTCTTCGAGCCTTTTCCTCTTTGAAGCGCTCAATTGGAAATGAGTGTTATCAAAATTCAGCGCTACTCCCTCTCACAGGAAATGGGGGCACTGGGTTCTTTACACACAGCTCCTGACACCTCCTGAGAGGAGCTGAGGGGGCGGAGGGGTGGAGCACTCTCATTTTCCCTTTTCTCTGTCTATCCCCCTCTTTGCATAACAGTCCCTCTGAAGCGAGCGGTGCACTTGTGAAGTGTTTACCCTCGCCTCTGTCAGTCAAAGCTGGTTTCCTGAAGGCTGCATTCATCTGCTTTACAATATCTCTGTCTCCTCCCCTGTTTGAGATTTCTCATGACAGAGCCTCTCTAAGTTAAATTAGAGAGGATGCAAATGGGATGTGATGTGCTTTGAACTGCACCTGCTTTATGTGTCACCGTCACATCCCACATCCTGTCATCTTTGAACATCGCTTCAGCTCTCTGGTGTATTGGTCTTTGAATAACACTCGGTGACGCAAATAGTCGCAGAATGAGCTGAATGTCTCTCATTTGGTTCTAAATGTGACAATAGAACATTCTCTAAATCCAATTCTGCTCACAGATACGTTTAATTCTACAGTAACTCCCGGAATAATTCCCAGGTTCCCGGCTGCTGCGTTAATACTTAGCATGGCCTAATTGATAGCTGTCATGTTGCAGCTGTCACTCAACATCACGCCCGGGGCACCTGGGGATATTTCTTGCAAATCAATGGCCAATCTGAGTTATGTTAAGCTTAATGCCTTGCCTTGGCCTAAACAACGCTCTACTAGCTCTCTCACTGCCAGTTTCAGAATAATATCAATGAATCACGCAACTCATATGGCCTGTAACTGCCATTGATTGACACAAGCCATTGAGGATTTGATGGATGGTGGGAGGTGACCAACAAAATATTCACTATATATCAAATCATACACTCAATTTAATAACACTTCACTTCAACCCTGTGCCTTTATAAAAGAATTTATAAAATGATTTCTAAAGGCTGTCAGTTAATCAGTTACTATTGTAGCTGCCAAGGCTGGATTAGCAAGTGATTAAAATGAGCAACTGCCTCAGGAGGCTCAGACCCTCAGGGGACCCTGAAGGTCCCAGTTTGTCAGTCTGGCAATTCCTTTGAGGTAGTTTGATTGTTTACACATTTTAGTCTAAACCAAACAATTTGGTGCTAGTGACAAAGTCAGAGGTTAACCAAAGTCAGTCATCATCTGGGATCATGAATGTGGAGATATTTCATTGGATAATTGAAACTTCGACCTGCTGGTGGCACTAGATGAATAGTTATCAATCATTGGAATTCATCTTTTGAAGACCATGAATGTCTGTACAAATTTCATGGCAATCATGTTCTTTGTTACTCTGTTAATTACATTTTCTGTGAGCTATCAGTACAGATTGTTAGGGGTTTAGGCAAGGAGAGGACCCCAGTAAGCAGAACACGAGACACAGTATGTGAAACTCAGCAGGTAATTTATTCCCGTAGCGCTGGTGGTTAGCAGGGGATAGTTTGACGGGAGGGATAGTCTGTAGACTGGGTAACAGAAGGCACTCGGGTGTGGTGGTGGCTGTTGTAGAGGAGACGGAGCAGGCTGGCTGGAAACAGGCAACTGGCAGGCTGGGCAGGCAGAGGAACACGCAGGTAATCCTGGAGCACAGAGAGAGAAAAGTCAGCAAGTTCACTTAGTTCAATTGAAATGCACAGCGGTGTGGCTTGGCCAAGCCGATACCATACTGGTACACGGAACGATCTGGCGACGACTGGAGGGTAGAGCTGGGTATATGAAGACTGCAGGGGTGATTAGTGGATGGGCCACAGCTGTGCCAGAGGATGATTGGAGCTGGATCCCTTAGCCACGCCCAGCCACGAACTCAAACACACCAACACACACCAAGAGACAGACTGACAACAACAGGAACACAGGGAAAAGGGCAAACAGGAGACACTAGGGAGGGACAAGAGAGTCGAGCAGCCAAACCCCTGACACAGATCTGCTGTCTAACTTTTGTCTTATAGAGGGGCCTTGTCTCAAAATCTAATTTTGAAAGCTTTCATTTCATTCAATGTTATGTGTACATGGTGCATATCCTTAAACAAATGTATGGTTAATCAAATGAGCAAAAACTAACAAACAAACAGCAAACTTGGGGCCAAGTAGTATTCCAGTGTAGGACAGTTGGATTCTGTGGCTCTGGGCAAAATGGTTTGGGGGAAGGCTGCCCAGTATTCCTAGGAATTATGTTCATGTTGGACAATAAATACTGCACAATGTCCAGTGCCAACATTCACTGCCAATGCAGGAAGTAGTGTGTCCCTCATGTAGCAAGGTGGAAAGTAAGGGTGTGGAAGTTGTGTGTAGTACAAAAGAGGTTTATAAATGAATGACAAATACTAACTGATATATAATAAACACCTGTACAATGCAATTCATACAATAACCCTTCAAGAAGCTTATAATGTCTTTTTTACTTACAGCCTACTGTCAGAGAGTTGTTCATTCAGCTAATCTGATGCTGTAGTTTGCTGTGGTATTGTAGGTCTGTTTTATTGGACTGCACAACACTATGAAGGGGTTGTAGTTTTCTGGTCACTCTGGTCAAGTTTTCATTATAGTTTGTTTTTATTAATTTAATTTAATTAATTTAAGTATTTATTATTGTTTATATGCTACTTAGAAATGCTTCTAGGAGGTATAATGGTTATAAATATATATTGGTGTTAAATAACAAAAAATCATGTTAAGTGATCTTTGAACTGATATGAGAAAGACAGCAGCTACAGAAGCTGTCTCAGCTTTCCTCGTGGCTCTATATTTACACACTCTTTTAGTGATGGAGCAGACTGTTATCTGATCGTCTATTCATTGTCAAAATGTTACTTCGGAAACAACGACTCAGCTGGCTTTGACAAGTTTCATTTATAATCGGCATCAACCACTCCTCATTTCCCCAACAATCTCTCATTTCCTCCTCTGTCAACATCTCAGGCTTATTTTCAGCCACCACTGCTTCCTGCTGCACAGCCTCCAAGTCCAGCTCTCAGAGTCCCAGAGCCGCATCGATCCAGCAGCGGTGGCGCAGAACCAGTGTTTGTGCAAAAAATAAGGCCTGTCCGCTCTCCTCTCATGTACTGGCAGACTGTATACACCTGTATAATTGGGGCTGGCGTCTGCTTCGCATAGAGAGCCAAGGGCCTCTCCACAACAATTAGGACTCTGACAGGCTTGGCTCTCTTTTAGACTGCCGCTTCACATTCGCAAAGCTGTTTGGGTGAGCGAGGGGAGGAAGTTGCTCATTTTGTGTGTGCCTCTGTGTATATATATATATATATATATATATATATATATATATAAGAAAAAAAAAAGGGGAAAAAAAGAAAAAAAGATGAACAACACTTGTCAGTAAAGGCTGTGATTTTAATCCTTGTTTTATGTCCACTTCTTTGGCTCTATATTCCAAAGATAAGAGGGGTTGCCTGGGGCAGCTGACCGAGCTCAGCTGAAATCTTACCAGGGAAAGCTAGAATTTTGGTAAGGGAGGAAGATGAGAACAAATGAGAGGAGGAGAAGTGAACAAACCAAATCCCCACACTAGGTGCCGTAGGCCTGAGTTGACTACAGCAGTATGAGATGATCTAGTTTTTGTAATTGCAGGTTTCTTGTTGTTGCTGATTCTTGTTGGCTTTGGTGTCGTTTTGCTGGAAAATGTCTCATGAACATTATTATAAAAGGTGCAAGTGTGAAGACAAGTAACTGTAGTGATGGCTGGATCCTTCATACGATAATAGAATGAAAAGTTTGGTTAGTGCAGCGTTAAAGCTTGACTGTAGGCCTTTTACATGTAAATGAACATCCGTTACATTCAAGCTGTTGCCAGACCAGTTCATACAATGATGATTAAACCAATCACCACCAGGCAAATCTTTTTGTATTTCGCAGTAGTTTTTAAATCTGGTGTCTGTGGTGCACCAGTAGTAAAACCAGAGCCATGTAGAGAGAGAGTTGCATCAACAGAAGTTCAAAATGCTTGATCACACCACACCTATGCTGATGCCATGTCAAGGTGAGACAAAGAACACTCAAACAGATATGAGTGTTACCAAGCTGGTTCCAGTTTCCATGCAAAGAGAGGTCCTGCAGGCTTGCCATGATCCTCTTCACTCTGGTCATCTTGGGAAAATGAAGACACTTGAGTTCCTACGCCAGAGCTACCACTGGTATGGAATGGGTGATGATATCCCTCTGTTTGTAAAGAGATGCCAGCACTGCGATACATGTAAAGCTACGGGACCGCTATAAAGAGCCAAGCTGGAGCACCTCTGTACCATCTCTATTTAGACCAGGTTCGCAATTTTGAGAGTTCCCTGTTTCAGAATGTATGCAAACTCCAATGGATCATGAAGATCCATTGTTCACATAGTACCAGATGACCTGGTACTATGTGAACCAGAACCACAAGAACTGGGACGAACATCTGCCACTACTAGCTTCAGCCTACCGAAGTTCAAAGCATGCAGCCACCGGGTTCACTTTTAACAGCTATCATGCTTGGCAGAGAAGTTAATCAACCTCTGGATATGCAGTCTGGTCCTGCAGAACTCAAATCTGACCGAATGGAGGTACCGGATTTCCTCTACAACCTGGGAGAAGAACTCAAGGAGGCACAAAACACTGAGAGAGCATCTCCACACTGCACAAGAACGTCAGAAGAAGATGTATGATATTCGAGCACAAGAACATTCCTACAGTGTTGGAGATTTAGTGTACGTAAAGGATGACACCAAAAAGAAAGTCCCAAGCTTACACATACTGAACTGGGTTCAAACAAACAGAACCACAATTCCAGTTTTACTTTGTCTCTCTGTTCCTTTGTGTCTTGCTCCTTTATGTCTTGTTGTCTGCATATGATGGACAACACAGAAGAGCAGCCTATTGAAATGTATTATTTTTTACATTCCATGACAAACTGTGTTTTTAGCAAACAGAAAAAACAGAAGAGAAAAAAAGAAAAACAATTTCCAGTTCTACAAAGGGTCACCTCAGTTTGATGTGAAAGTCTAACTATACATAGTGCACAAAACATGCAGGATTATACAGTACATACTGAATTGTATGCACTAATAGTATGTAGTATTTAATACACATGTATGTACCGACTTCTTAGTGAGTGGAAAGAACTGGAAGGAAGGCGTTCATGCAGATGGAGCAGAAGGAACATGTTGTGTTAGTCATGTGATTTAGTCAAATATGCAACGTGTTTCTTGGACCATAGATATTGATGTGTAGTAGTTGGAAAGCAGTCATATCAAGACAAACTTTATATCCTTACCAGACCTCACAGGTTAGGGCAATGGCAGATGAAATGTTCCAGTTGGAGGACCATTTATGATTTTGCTTTCAATTTACTTATCTTCCTCAGGGATATGGATGGGGGTAAGAAGCAAAGGGGTTTATGGGAAATACAGTCTCAATTTTGAGAAACACATGCGCCAGTAATAATTTAGACGAAAAGTCAAAAGTCAAAATCCTGTTCATTTTCTGCATAAACAATGTTAGGTGACAGTTAGAGCACCTTCAAGGCTTCTATGAACATCAGACTCTCCTGGTTGATTCATCAGTACAAATGATGAGCATCTGCTTTAGAAAATATATGGTTCTTTGATATATCCTGTGTACATATAACCTGATCTTAAAATCCAACTGCGTATACCGCTAACAGTGGGCTGAAGTTTAAGATTATATGTCTTAAATTGTAAAACCGTATAGTTTAGTAGTTTTAATCAGTTCACTTTGGATTCTGGCTCAATGTTAAATGAATTCAGAAACTATTGCTCTGAATTTGCAACAGGTCTGATTTGCTTTGTTTCCACACCAAGGAACACTGAGGCTCATTGGTACCATTGTATGTAGAGAAATGTATCATACCATACTGACAGAAAACAAGATTTCTCAGAAACTAATTAACCACTAATTAAAAATGTAATCATAACATAAACATATTGTATTGTCAAATTATCCAGGACACTCCTGTGTTTTTATGTTGTTGAACAGTGAGGATATCATTAAAAATATTCTTTGAACTGTGAATTTACAGTGGGGAAAAATACTTCTGTAACTTCATAGCCAAGATGTCACTGTCTCCAGTGCTTATTTCTTAATAGTAAATACAGTATGCCCAGGTCTCACAATGAATTTATCAGTGACATAATATTGGCTAAAAATGATACAAGTCATACCTTTAACTTAGTTGTTCTGCAGTAGGGGCAACAGTAGTCGACGTCCAGCAGCAGCAGGCAGCTGTTTTCAGTGAAACAGCTCTAATTAACCCACAGCACACTACCTGCCCAGCATTAAACAGCAGACAGACCAGAGATCAAACCAGAGCTCAAAAGAGAGTAAATATTAGACTTCATCAGATGGAAACAAACACAACTCTAAATAAATGCTAATGCTGCTCTGTTTCTGCTGGATGTGTAAATAGGCAGTGTTTGCTAACATGTTCGACATGCAGTATCGATTCTATAAAGAGCTAATCTATCAATGTTCCGCTTACTCACCTAAACTCCATAAGGCAGGGCCTCAAGATTGGATAACAATGCAGGAGCCACCTTAGATCCCTGACCATGTCATTTCTTTATTGTGCTTTAATGGTGAATATTACCAAACAAGTATAATTGATCAAATGACCACAATGAATTTGTCTTACAGACAACCAGTGTCTGGGGAGCTTAGGCAACTGTGCAACCGCTGCAGTCTTGCCTATGCCTTCTGTGCAATGTAAGGATGTCCCACTTCTTGGATTGGAAAAAAAACATTACCAGTGAACGTAATCCAGGCAGCAATTGCATTTCTCCCAAAATGTATTTGGCAAAATGAATTAGGACTAGTGGTAAAGGTATTTTGTAGGACACAGAGTGAGCAGGGTTTCCCTGTCTTGCTCAGTGACACTTGGATGGTGAGATTTTTCTATTATTATATTACTATTGTATCTATTACAGGGCAGTGTTTCTACTATATTGCTTTTTTCTATTTCTCTGTCATTTGCAAGCTTTGCAAGACACTTGCTTTTTCAAATAGGAGTTGCACCATTTTGATAAAATGTGTATTTTATCAAAGGAATAGTTTTTATTTCAGCATAGGCCCATTTTTGGAAGCTCAGATCTGTAGAGGATACAATCCCATAGATTCCCATAGATTTGATAATAATAGAGTAGAACACAGATAGTATATCTATTTAAAACGGAGGTGACTGAGCGGCACTGTACTGTTGATTACAGCAGAGTACATGTGGAATGGTGACATCTGTGAGGCCCAGGGGCTTGCTTCTTCACTGTAATGGTCTCATTAGTACAGTATGCACTGCAAATGATCACAGCCACACTGTTGCTTGTTAACACTAAGCCAAGCCATTTGCTTTATACTGAGGATGATATGAAAGCTGAGACTCTCACAAGCGGCTGTTGCAAAACAATGCCATATGAATGGAGGAAAAAAGGGAAAACAGCAGAATCTGCTCTGACGTGCAACGTGTTTTTATGCTTTTTTTTTTCCTCTTCACAGATATTAGAATGATTATTCGTTCAGCAGTTGAATGTGTCGGCACAGACAGAGGAGCTGTGTTATGTTCGTGCAGTCAAAAAGGGGGTTTATAAATGATATTGAGAACATTAATTCTTAGTTAGTTTATTCTTCTTTTGGAAATTCCTTTTGTGTCTGTGGCAACTGTCAGACAAATACAAGCACAAGAAAAGACATGACATTAAACAAGAGAGTTCTCCACAATAACGTCACCAACAATTTAAAAAATCAGTACAACAAAATACAAGTGACATACCTATCACATCAAGGATTTGTTTAACAGAGCTCTACTGGAAAGTACGAAGGATCGCTGTGCATTGGTAGTCCTGAAAGGCTGTACCCTGTACCTCCGTCTTGACAATATTCACCATAGAGAGGGGGTGATACATCACTGGGGACTGCCCACCCTTTCCTCACCACTCGGGACTCACAGAGCAGTGTCACACCATGTTGTTGTTGACCCGCAATCTTGCTAGACATATTAACAATCTTTTAAAGTTTGTTCTTACACTATTGGTGTTTTTTTAGCTCTTCTTCTAACTGCAGACAGTGAGAAATACCGAGCAATAAAGCAGAAAGTTAGAATGCTCTCCACAAATGAAAGATAAAAAAAGAACCGGTATCTGTCCACTCCAAACTGTCGAAGCTTACGCATGAGTATAATCATTCTAATCGTAATCCTCTCCTGTAAATGACACCTGTGTTTAAGTCCCATGACAGTTTTACATCAGTTACTGTCCCTAGATCTTTATATTCATTTACAACTTCATTACAGTCACCATTAATAGCTACTTGCTAGTGTGTCTTTCGGCTTGCTCTGAAAAGTAATTTCCTTAGTTTTCTTGGTATTTAGCTGAAGAAAACTCGCCTGACATCAATCAGCAATCTCATGCTCACATCCACGATACGAGTACGATTAGATGTTTTTATGATGCTGGGTTTTTCATTTTAAAGTACAACTCTTCATAAATTCAATGAAATATTGTACGGCCAAAGACAGTTTGAGGAGAAATGTGTATTAATCACTTTCATGAAAATTAAGGGCGGGGGTAGGCTTTAGAGCTGCGCACTGTGCATGTAATGAACTGACCAAGTAAAATGCCACTGACAGTACACCCCGGGCTCTCATTCTTGCAGTAATAAACATAAAACATGCAAATGCAGAGCAGAGGCACAGAAACCTGTCAGTAGAAATAAGCAGCATCATTATTTACCTTTAGAGTGGTCCGGTGAGCTGCAGAGCAGCGCCTTGAGCTAAACAAACTGCTGGCAAAGGCTTGGCACTGCATTGCAAATCTGCAAAAGTAAGACAAATGCGTGAGGAGTGTGTGAGGAGTGCAGACTTTTGCACAGAGTTTTCCAACATAACAGTAATAGTAAGAGCATTTTGTCTTTGTTTTCCTCAGTCCTTTTGCATACCTGCCTTTTATGCTCCTCTTGTGCTGTATGGAAGGATATTGACAACACAAGATTTGAGAGAGCACAAAACTAATTTCAGCGCTACTCAGTGTGAAAGCGCATGGGAGAGGCATGGCTTTGTAAGAGCAGAATTAGATTTGTGCGTGAAGGAGGACAGAATCGTGAGCGTAACAGATGATTTGAGCATGCAAGAAGAATTGTGTAACTACATTTAAGACAGTGATAGGGACGCTCGTAATGATCAGCTGCTCGCGCTCACTCTTGGCAATCTGAATCCCCTAGATGCAAACTCAAAGTGAGGCTGTTTTCGAAACGGCCTATTATACCAGCAGTACATACTGATTTGGCCAAAATATAGCAGTATGCAGTATGCAAACAAAAGCAAATTCTGCAGTATGCCAGAAATACCCGGATGTCGTACTGAAAAACTCTCCAGTCTGCATCGAACCAGTCTACCTCACCTACTGTATCCCACAATGCAAAGCGGTGGAACGGTTATTACTTTTTGTTTTCTGAGCTTAACAGAATTATTAATATTGCGGTGGTTTACCGTTAGCCGTACTATTGTTTACTTCCGCTTTTCAAAACCAGAAACCGGTTAAGTCTGGCCTAGCATACTGCAAAATAAATCAATTTAACAGTTTCATACTGCATGCTACCGATGAACTGCATACTGCGTTCGTCTGTAGTCCATCCATTTTCTATACCGCTTATCCTCTTAGAGGGTTGCGGGGGGCTGGAGCCAATCCCAGCTGACATTGGGCGAGAGGCGGGGCACACCCAGGACTGGTCGCCAGTCAATCACAGGGCTGACACATAGAGACAGACAAACATTCACACTCACAGTCACACCTACGGACAATTTAGAATCACCAATTAACCTAACTTGCATGTCTTTGGATGGTGGGAGGAAGCCGGAGTGCCCGGAGAGAACCCACACGGACACGGGGAGAACATGCAAACTCCATACAGAAGGGCCCCAGCCGGCCGGCGTGAACCCAGAACCCTCTTGCTGTGAGGCGACAGTGCCAACCACTGCACCACCGTGCCGCCCCGCGTTCGTCTGTAGTATGTTTCGAAAACAGCCTGAGAGCAGAGCATCACCTGTTCACTTTGACCTGGAAGTCAAGGGTCATCCTGTTAGACCCTTCCTTCTGCTTTCAAAATAAAAGCTGGCACAGTCAGCTTTTGAATATATTGCTCTTTACAGAGAAGAAATATATCCCAATGTAAAAATCAGCACTATTAGTCATGCCGTATTCTTGAATAAGGTGTAATTACGTACAAAGGAAATGCAGCAGGCTGCGGGGGGTACTGTGTGCTCTGAATGGCTGGTGGAAGTGAGGAGGACTGAGTTAGATTGCTCTGCTCCCCTACAGTAACCAGCACCTGTTTCCTTAAAGGCCGCTATTCAAAACTTTCACATTGCAAATTACAGGCTGGCATGTTCCTCCCTGTGAGTGTCGCGAACTGCACACTGTCTGAGCAACAGGAAGGAGGACACAACATGAGAGCACAAAATGGCTGCACACAAGAAACGTCTGACAGTGTGTGTTATGGAAAAATAATCTTGTTGTGGTTGTTTGTTTCTGTGGATTTACTATTCTGTTATTGTGTGTCTAGGTTTGTGCATATTTTTGGTCATTATTATTCTTTGTTCTTATTGTTCTTATTATTTATTTTTTGTTTTTTTGTCCTGTTGTCTTTTTTCTTCCATATCTGCTGACTAACTCCTGTCCCCAGAGTGGATTTCCCGCTTGCGATCTATAATGTTTTTTTTTTTCAATTGATCACTATAAAAGAAAAGAAAAATAACCCCATGATGTGCACATCAATAAGGCATTAAAAACTGTAAGTTTTACTGAGCAGGATTGAACCCCCCCCCCAGCTGAGCTTTGTATTGTCATACAACTGTCATCACAAATGGACCAACAACAATGTAACAACTACATTATTGGAACACAATTTTTTTTTCATATTATCATAAGTGAAAGTGGTATTACAAATATGGTGAACTAAAATCACAGAACAAACTAGAAATAAAAAGGAGGTATGTTGCTGTCTTACTTTTACTCTGACAATTCTAACAACTAATTGTGACATTAGCAAACATCTACATTTATATCACTGAAAGAAAGAAAGTGTCCTGTTTATGCATAAATGCATCCTCAGTTGTTTGGAACCCTGAGAAACAGCAGTGTTGAAACAGCATTCTCCATGACATGAATTTCTTTCTATTTGTTTCATTTTCACTCATCAAGGACAGGACTGAATTAACCGGTTAGGACCTCCACTAGTAAAAAATGAGCATTACCTTGCGAGGCAGCTGGATTCACAAGATCACCTGAGATCACGCAAGAATCCATTTTTCCAGGTTTCAAGTTATGCGCTTGTGGCAGAACCACAGTGGTTCAGACCAGTCAGCGTCCTATGAAGAACTACTGGCAGCTACAGCGTGGTTTAGGTGTGACGACTGCGACTGTTCGTTCAGAAACAACAATAGCGACTCCTAAAGAGGTTAGCATAGATGCTGCTGTAGCATCTGTTAAATCAGAACTGGAGAGTATTTCTTCATTGAAAGAAGATCACAGAATGCCACTGAAGGCTTTTCTCCATTGAAAAGATGTTTTCGCTCTTCTCACAACTGGCTTTAGCTCTCCTACTACGTCTTATGGTTCGCTGATCTGATTGGTTGAAGTTAGCCAGTGATAGACAGTGATAGCTCATCCAATCACCTGCCAAGTATTTTTTGTAAGTGCCTGCCCTTTTCCACACAGTTTCCAAGGATGACTTCTCAGATGATTCTGTGTAACAAACCATCTCGCTCATCAGGTAACCAATTTTAGAGCCCCTCCACACATGTCCTGTTTGGCTCGGAGTCCCAAAAGCGAACCAGTCTTTCAACGTTGATAATTTGATTAAACACAAATTTGTTGAAGGATGTGCACTGTAAGCACAATATCAACTGAAATATAAAAGGTATTAAATCTAGATTTTGAGACAGGACCCTTCTACAAGAAAGCCTAAAGACTGGGTAAAAATGCAGGGGCCACCTCATGGCCCTCTCCATTTCAGTTTGTAATTGTGCTTTGGAAGTGCATATTACCAAGTTGCAATAATGAAATACTACAAAGTAATTGTCACTACGGCAACATTGGGCCTTCAGGGCCCCTGAAGGCCTGGGGCCCTGGGGCAGCTGCATGGTTGGTAATTAAACCCTTGATTAAGGATCACGACAAATGCAACTTCAATTAATGGTAACACTTAAAAGTGCACTATTTAGTATTGACTAAGTAATAATGAGTCAATTACTGCTGAAGTGAAGGTAGTGAGTATTTGTAGAACAGTAATTATCTATTATTTACAATACTGCGTTCATGTGAAGTTTGCATTATCTTTGCTCACCTTTGCCCAAACCATACCATTGGATTTTTCTGTGGCACCCTGCAGACATTTGCAGACAAAACAGTCCCAACACAAGGTCCACTTACTAGCTTTTGTAGGAGCGCTCTACCATATCACACAGTCTTCATTAGCGGTAGGAGTTCCTGTTATGATTTCATCTATAGCACTTTTAGGACTTCTCGTCAGTGTCGCCTTTAAAGTTAAGTATCATTGAAATCAGTTCGACAAAACTACCTGCTTAATCCATCAGTCAGCATCACACCAGCTTTTATTGTTATTACTTTATCATATACACTGCAATGAATATCTCACATGTATATTGTGTTATTATTGTATTATGTTATATGTATTGTTAAATGGTCAGCAAGTAGTAAATGTGTGAAAATGTGCAAAATCACTGATATGGTCCTTTAATGTTAACAATTAAAATGTAGTATTATAAATTGAATGTATAAATAGCAATATATATACAGTATATATATATATATATATATATATATATATATATATATAAATTCCCCACTCGCCCCTGTGGGAGGTCTATTCCTCCTTCAAGCTCGGGTCCTCTACCAGAGGCCTGGGAGCTTGAGGGTCCTGCGCAGTATCTTAGCTGTTCCTAGTACTGCACTCTTCTAGACAGAGATCTCGGCTGTTGTTCCTGGAATCTGCTGGAGCCACTCTCCCAGTTTGGGGGTCACAGCCCCGAGTGTTCCGATTACCACGGGGACCACTGTTGCCTTCACTTTCCACATCTTTTCTAGCTCCTCTTTCAGCCCTTGGTATTTCTCAAGCTTCATCTATCACTACTGCCTTCTTCTGTTGTTTGTCCACCACTACTATGTCCGGTTGATTTGCCATCACCAGTTTGTCAGTCTGTATCTGGAAGTCCCACAGGATCTTAGCTTGGTCATTCTCAACCACCTTCGGAGGTATGTCCCATCTTGACCGTGGGACTTCCAGCCCATACTCGGCACAGATGTTCCTGTACACTATGCCAGCTACTTGGTTATGGCGTTCCATGTACGCCCTGCCTGCTTGCATCTTACACCCCGCTGTTATGTGCTGGATTGTCTCAGGGGCATCTTTGCACAGTCTGCACCTGGCGTCCTGCCTGGTGTGGTAGATCCCGGCCTCTATCGATCTTGTGCTCAGAGCCTGTTCCTGTGCTGCCATGATTAGTGCCTCTGTGCTGTCTTTCAGTCCAGCCTTTTCCAGCCACTGGTAGGATTTCTCGATATCAGCCACTTCTTCTATCTGCCGGTGGTACATACCGTGCAGGGGTTTGTCCTCCCATGATGGTTCCACCCGCTCTCCTTCCTCATCCGGCTTCTGCTGCCTGAGGAACTCACTAAGCATCTCATATTATATATCTCACATCACATATTATATATGTGCAATATTTTTATCTTATCTATTTGTTCATACTTACAACTGCACTCAGTCACTCTATTATTTATTTCTGTCTATACTGTGTATAGGACTATTTTTCTATTTATTTTTATTGTATTTCTATATATGACACTTTTGCTGGCTGCTGCAACGCTAAAAAATTTCCCCGCTGTGGGACAATAAAGGCTTATCTTATCTTATCTTATCTTATCACTTGGGGCCATCTTCCTGATGTACTCATGGATCTTTGTTGTTTCATCCTGGATAGTGGTTCTGACGCTCACTAGTCCTCGGCCTCCTTCCTTCTGCTTAGTGTACAGTCTCAGGGTGCTGGACTTGGGGTGAAATCCTCCATGCATTGTGAGGAGTTTCCTGGTCTTTATATCAGTGGCATCGATCTCCTCTTTTGGTCAGCTTATTATGCCAGCGGGGTATCTGATGACGGGCAGGGCGTAGGTGTTGATAGCTCAGACATTGTTCTTCCCATTCAGCTGACTCTTCAGGACTTGCCTTACTCTGTGGAGGTATTTGGCTGTGGCTGACCTTCTTCATGGTTGCCATTTGCATGCGGGATCCCAAGGTACTTGTAGCTGTCCTCCACATCTGTTATGTTGCCTTCTGGTAGTCTGATCCCTTCAGTTCTGACTACCTTCCCTCTCTTGGAGACCATCCGGCCACACTTGTCTAGTCCGAATGACATTCCAATGTCGTCGCTGTAGATCCTGGTGGTGTGGATTAGTGAGTCGATGTCTCGCTCACTCCTGGCATACAGCTTGATGTCATCCATGTAGAGAAGGTGACTGATGTTTGCTCCATTCCGTAGCCGGTATCCGTAGCTACTCTTCGCGATGATCTTGCTGAGAGGGTTCAGGCCTATGCAGAACAGCAGTGGGGATAGTGCATCACCTTGGTGTATGCCGCACTTGATGGTCACTTGTGCAATTGGCTTTGAGTTTGCCTCCAGAGTTGTCTTCCACAGCCCCATTGAGTTCTTGATGAAGGTTCTTATTGTCCTGTTGATGTTGTACATTTCCAAGCATTCCAGTATCCATGTGTGTGGCATTGAGTCATAGGCTTTCTTGTAATCAATCCAGGCGGTGCACAGATTGGTCTGTCTGGTCTTACAGTCTCGAGTGACTGCTCTGTCTACCAGCAGCTGGTATACCTGACACTCTTTCTTGGATGTCTGCCATTGTGATGGTTACTGGCTCTTGTTCTGGGAGATTGCTATGGTCTGCTCTTAGATCCACTAAGAGCTATGGTCTGCTCTTAGATCCACTAGCCATTGAGCATTGGTGTTATGTGATGCCTCCTTCTCCCATATGCTCTTCCAGTATTGTTCAGTCTCAGCCCTGGGCGGATCTGTTCTTGTGTTCGTACCCTGCCACTGAGAGTACACTTTGGATGGTTCAGTGGAGAACATTCTGTTTATTCTCCTAGATTCTGCATCTCTGGTGTACCTCTTTAGGCGGGTGGCCAGGGCTGTGAGTCTTCGTTTGGCAGTCTCCAGGGCCTCAGGTATGGGCAGCTTGTTGTACTTCTTAGGCAGCCCTTTCTTCATCCCACCTTTCTGTAGTTCTGATAGCTGGCTCACTTCCCTCCGTGTTGCCTTAATCCTGGCCTCCAGCCTCCTGCTCCATGGAGGATACTGCTCCTTATGGCTTTTATTCATCTTGCCAAGCATCACTGTTGCTGTGGTGTGTCAGCTTATTGGTCTCAGTGATGGTCACAGTAGGGATTGTCTGTAGTGCTGCGTTTACATCTTCTAGTAGACTTTCAGAGGGTACTTCAGTTAGTCTTGCTAATCGGCCACGGGGGTTCCAGGTGTCTAGCTTGGTTATGATCTTCAATCTCAGGTCAGCTGCTCTTGCGTTAAGCCTCTCTGCAGGGCTTGTTACCCAATCTCGGGTGGGGACGATGGTGATGATGATGATGATGATATCTCCCCCCTGACCTGTCGTCCTGGCTCCCCCTTGCCATAGCGTTCTTGTTGTACCTCTTCAATCTCTAGTTGTGAGAGCAGCTTCCGCTTGTGAATGTTGGAACACTGAGCTACTAGTTGTTTCTTAGTTAGTGTAGATGTTGGGTTTCGAAGAATCCATAGGTCCCACATCCTCTGCATATACCCCCGTTCACTGGGGTTACTTGTATAGTAGCATTCCAATAATTCCCTATTCTCTGCCCTTGTCCACGAATGTCTTGTTCTTGTTCTCATCAGGTTGTCCTGGTTCCCCGACACGGACCTTGTTAACCCACGCGACGTCCGAGCCGGTGTGGCTCTTGTATTAGTATCACTCATCATATATATATGAGGTAGGCAGGTAGCGTTAAGGGCCCTACCTAAGGGCCCACACTGGCGCCCTGACCGGGAATCGAACCCCGATCTCCTGTACCAAAGTCAGTGGTGTTACCCCCATATATATATGTATATATACGTATATATATATACGTATATATATACATACGTATATATACATATGTATATATATTATGAATTGTGGAATTTGAGGGTATAACAACATATCTAAAACTCACACAAAATCAGAAGATAACACACACCTGATAATAACCCAAAAATACAGTCCAGTCACACTGACTTCTCTCAGGAATGTCATACTTGTAAATATGCCTGACAGCAACCAAGAAAACCATCATTACCACAAACAATGCAGCGAGGCCGATGGCACGGATAAAAACGAGACAATTCCTTCCTTCAGTTGCATTGCTTTTGAACACCTACTCACTCGACTGCTGCTGCTGCCCCCGTCATGAGTGATTCTGTCTCATTCTTTCCACAGAGATACTGGCTTTTCATACATTGATTGAGCGCCTCATTCTCAAAGGAGCTGATGCTGAACGGCTGACAACACTATAGCCAGTAATGGCTTCTGCTCCATAGTGCAGACAGAAGGTGCTTTCAGTGTCATTCTTCTCAACCCTCGCATTTGTAGCCCCCCACAAATTACAGTAAGGATCAGTGCCACTGTCTGCTATTCATTTCCACATCTACGAGGTCAACTGCTGTGGTATTTTTCTGTGCTTCTTTTCAGCTGATCCACTATTGAAGTTTTCAGTCTTGAATGGAATACAAGGCCAATCCTCACTTCATTTCTGAAAATTCAATGAAAAGACGAATACAAGATGCCTACAGAGTGATGCTCTCTAAATTCCATGTTGCATTTTGTGGCGTGGTACAGTGCAGTGTATGTACAGTGCAGAGAGGTAAACACTCTCCCACAGCCTCAACAAGATTTAAATGCATGTCAGCCAGGTGTCTCCTCGCACTGGCTTCTTTTTCTTTAGTTTTCACGGTTGCTGTAGCAGAATAACAGTTACATGGAAAGGTACGATGAAATATTTAACACTGTAGACCTGATTCTGTTAGTTTCAAAGTGAATGTAGAGAGCACTGGAGGGAGAACTGCACAAGTCCACAGAGGCAACATACACTGTACAAGGTTACACTCAACTCTGCCTTATTTTTTTGTAGAACATTGTATGAGATTTGTATGGCTGCATGCAACATTTGTACATTAGGTTAGAATGTGTGATCATCTGTACATAGTTGAAGTCATTAAATAGATGATCTCTATTTAGAAGGGGCATTTGGGAAGATATCAGCAGGTGAAATTCAGAAGTAAACTACCTTACTCTGTATGTAGCGTTTAATATGTCAATTAGAGTCTATCACCCTATTTTAGATGACTATTCAAAATGCAGAAAATATATGATTGCACCTTATGATTTGGCAATTTGCACTTGCAGACATTCATTTACATCCCCTAACAAATGAGCATACTTAATTGAATAAAACATACTTATATTTTTAAACCTCATTATAGGAGTTAGCAAATACCTAGTCAAATATATCAGGTACTGTAGCAAAATTATTTGACCTTCCAAATAAAAATTTCCTTAAAGGGGAAGTCTGCTGATTTTACACATCACAGTGTTTTTCCAGGGGTTGGGGAGTCCTGCTGCATATGGGGCTGGGTGATATGGCCAAAAATGTTAACATGAAAAAAATGTTCATATCAGTAATTATGACGATAAATGTCCAATCATTATTTCTTTTAAGTTTAAAGGCTGATTTTTGCTCCTGGGTGAAAGTTGAAGAAACCAGACGGTTAATTTGTGGCTTTGTCCTGCTTTGAGCTGGTCATGGGCACTGCATTTTCTTCATTTTGCTTACAGACTTACCGGTTTGCGACGTGATTGGCTGTTCATCTTCTTCTTCTTCTTCTGTTAAATGGTAGGTGGCAACTAGCGTTTAAGGTGCTGTGCAGTAGATAATAATAATAATAATAATAATAATCTTTATTTATAGAGCACTTTTCTAAAACCACTTTACAAAGTGCTTCACACAAGGCAACAACTTCACAACAAGCAGATCATAACATTTTCCAATAAATTAATAACAAAATAAAACAAATGAAACAAATAAAAACAAATAAAATAAGAAAACAAATAAAACCAGCAAAAAACGCTTCCCTCAATCAAGTCAAAACAAAACAAAAACAAAAAAAAAAACAGAACACAATCCAGTTGGAAATTATGTTTTCTTACAAAATATATATGGCAATACAAATTAGTGTTCAACCCAGTTATATATATCACTAACAAACAAAACAACACAAAGTTTGTGTTGCTCCCAATGTGTTTCCTCGACCATTTCTAATGAGTCAGGTGTCAAACCAGTTATAAACCCAGCCTTTTTTGATAAACTCATTCATCCTATTCTTATCACTGTTCCTACAGTACTTAATGTACACCAGTGGTGGGACGTAAGTACAATTATGATTAGTACAATTACAATTACTTAAAGGAATAGTAAGATTTATTATAATGTGGGCTTTATTTTCTGGTTATCCATTATCATAACATTGTACTTACCAAAGTAAATGCCTGGCCTTTGGTACCTACTTTCCTCTTTAATTTGGAGAGAACCAGACACAAACAGTCAAAGAAAACCTCAGCAGATAATAGCGCAGCCTGGAGAATTCAGTCCATTGTCATTGTAAATGGGGTGATAGTCAGCAGTGGACATGTTAACTGGCCTTGCATGGGCTTCTTTGAGACTCCCATCCACTTCCTTCACCCTATTCCTCACAGCGTGACCTTCCCACCTTTCTCAGGTGCCTCGATGGGGGCAAATCTCCAAGGAAAGGCAATTTAGAGCAGCATTAACCGCAGCCTGGCCTCTGACCCCATACTACAGCTTTAAGCTTCTGACAGAACAGCCAAGCTAACTTCTGTTGGTTGGCTGGAGTAAAGAAAATCATGCTGAAATACCTGCAGACACACACACACACACACACACACACCACCCTGGGGACTCCTTCACCTGCTGAACTCTTACAGAAAAGGGGATTATCACAGGCTGTGCTGTGAATGCTAGAATTCCACGTTGACCTTGCAGCTAAACTGCATTGTGCTTGAGATACATTGATAATGACGAATGACTATTCTGGTGCTGAATCCAGTTATCCAAGTTACATTACAATAAATGAAAACATGACTAAGAATAAGGTTCTGGAATACATTGTGGACCAAATGTTGTGTTCAAAATGAGTTTCAGTTAAGACGTGTTTACTGAAGTCTGGCTGCAAAAATCAGTGTCTTTAAAGAGCAGTTTTAAAATTGCCATCCCCAGTGAGTTACTGTGTGGGAAAATCATCCAACAGTGAACATCTGGACTCATTTCTAAGTAGGTAGCTTTATCTTACAAATATGGTAGAAATTATAATGTGGTGTCACATAAGCGAAAGCAGCCAAGCTAGGTCAAGTTTACCAATAATAAATATTGATTGCAATGCTACTTTTGCACTGATGAGGTTGAAAATACATAATCATACACATATATAGGAGCACCACATCATAATTATCAGCCTGTTAGTCATCCAAGGGACCAAGAACAGGCAAAAATGGTGAAAAATAACAGCATTTGGCAAGAAATTTAGTTGTGGTGAAGAGAACCAGTAGAGAACTGGACAGGTATCTTGGTGAGTGTGATGTGAGTAACAATGTTGTAAAGTTGTACTGAGTATTGATACTCACCCACAACGGAAACTAATCAGCTTGCTAGGTCTGACATATCTCACATTGCCAGATGGAACTTCACACTGCGGTCCTGATGTTCTATTGGATGGGAGAGGGAGAGAGGGCGAGATGAGAGAGGCATAGATCCCTGAACGCTGCACATGCCTGCGATTTTTGTTTCAGATGCAGCAGTCATGTCCCGTCTCTTCAGCTGCACAAAACAAACCCAGGCATGAAAGATAGTGCCAGGAAAACTGTAGACTCGATGTCCTGACAGGCTGGAATTTGAGCAGCCTGCACAAGCACAACAATTCAACAAATCTATGGTGAAGTGCAAAGTAATAATAGAAAAAAAGGACTCGCTTGGTGCACTTATGGCACACTTGGATATGGGCTGGGATCAGACAGAATACATTCTCATAGATTATAGGTGGGCGTACAGGTGGTGTGTATAGGTGTAAGAGGCTGTGACAATCAGGGCCAATCACATTTGCTACTTTCGTCCCCTTTAAACTCGTGACTGTTTCCATCATGACGCACGACAGTTTGGGAATCCTATGCAGAGTTTTTACCAAGGGGAAACGTATTATTGTGCGGAATGTGCTGAGTTGAATACACAGCAGCTCAAATATGCTGCCAAGAGAAGATGTTGTTTGGTTTAAAGTTGAATTCATATATCTGCACATTTTGAAGATTCGCCGGTTGGAACAGACGGCCCTGAGAGAGTTATTGAGCTGCACTTCTCACAGTGCGCAGGCCCCAAAATAGAGCCCTCAGACTCAATACCACCTACTTCCACACAATGTGCTGCAGGGGAAGCGACTCCCTCATGTCACGTCATCTGACAGGATGTTAAAAAAGAAAGCATTGCGCAAATGAATTTCTGGCTTGTAAAAAAAAAGATAAAATCACACATTGTTCACAACCTAAAGTATAAATTCAGTTAGAAATTCAATCTTAACATTTCTCTTTAACCATTCAAACAATTTGAACAAGGTCTTCATAAAGATCTTTGATTAAACATTTGTCATAAATGTGTATATTATAGTGAAAAATTGAATTCCTATAGTCTGGCTTCTTGGAGCTGGAAACCCTGCCAAGGTGAAAAGATGGGAAATAGAATGGTTTTAGAACTGCCTTGCCTTCAAGAACCATGAAAAAACGATTTTTGTAATTGTGTCTTGTTGTATTACATGTAGTAAACATCAATCTTTGCATCAGTGGGCACAGCCTGACACAAATGAGCATAAAACCTCAACCCGGAGCAAAATACCTCCCAGAGAGGGTCGAGCAGAACAATAACTGTTTTTATATACAGCCTTTATGAAGCAGCAATTAGCCTGTTTCTCATGCCTCATTGACCTCACACTGAACCCACTGAGGTTTGTCTGCAGAAACCCCCATTAGTTTCCCATTAAAATGTCATTAGAGCCAAATCACTGATCTGTCCTACCTGGGTCACTATCGCTTATCATTTGCAGTAGGAAGAATGTGGAAAGCACTGAAATACTGTGGTATTGTTGATGTCATTATAGAGGTTTTTTGTACCACTACTTAACATAGGACCATACTTCATGAGCTGTATTTGAAAAGAACTTTACAAGATAGGATTAAAAAATGCCTCATAGAACAACAGAGGAAAGCAATTAGACAACCACACCATCACCAGTGTTAAAATGTAATATTAATAGTGTCATTAATATGTATATTATAAATGGCCAAGAGCAGTTATATAAAGAAAGGAAGATAAAAGTACAGACACTTAGTCTCATCTCCTCACTGAGCTTGTTCCACAATACTGATGTCCTTAGGGATAATACCTGATCATCTGTAGTATTCAGTCTGGACAAATGAATCCTTACTGTAGCACCTCAGGGTGCAGTCCGGTGTGTAAGGGAAAAAAATGACGGATGTAACTGGGTGCCTGTTCAACACAGAACTTGCAAGTGAGCAGCAAATTCTTTAAATTCAATTCAATTTTATCTGTCCAGTAAAATCTTTCAATTAAATTACATTTTATCCACGCACAGGGTTGATATGGTCAAGTATCGTACATCTAATAAGAAAAGAATAAATTAATAAAGCATGGTAGTCATGATGAAGTCATGAAAGCGTAGATCATTGCTTAGTGAGGAAGGATATGCTGTTCTCCTGAATACTGTAACATGTAAGAAGCATAAGAACAGCAAAGGATCTCAAATCAAACCCTGGGGAACACCAGGCACAAGTGGAAAATTACAATCGGAATCTTCATCTGCTCTTGTCATCTCTGGTATTTTACATTTGGCATCTTGTGTTGTGGTAGGTCTTGGGTGCACAGGCTGTGTAGGCATCTCTAAACACACCTGGTGTATTTAGTTATCTATTTATTATCTATTTTACAGTTAATTAGTACAATGAAGATAGAAATAAATATTAGTTTGTTGAACTAAAAAATATAAGATTACAAAGTGCTTCACAGGCAACCAAACCATCAACAGCATTAAAATGTACTAATATTAACAGTACCATTAACATGCACAAATATGTTCCGCTGCCTTCAGATACTGCAGGGATTTAATGAACTGAAGAAGAAAGTTTTCATACAGTGTGAAGCAGCTGCGGACAACAGATGCTGTAAGACTCACCCATATTAATTTATAGATAAATAAGACTTATTTACTGACATTCCTAACAAAGACCCAATTCATCCCAAAAAATGAACAACTTTTTTTTGCGCTGCCTCATTTGAATGAAACTCCCACCTGTCTGTAACATGTGCACTGCGCTGGGCATGAAATTACTAGACAGACTGCCCTATCTTCTTGGGGAAAAAATGGGAGAGAGAAACACATGCATTTAAAGGTGTGACATATGCAAATAGTTATTGCTACTGCATTAGTTTGCAATTGTTTGTTCAAATAATGCCTTCCCCTAACTTTTAGCACAACCAGAAGCTCTTTCTTGTTTCCTTTTTGCCATTTTTGATATGCAGGTTTCTGCACATTGGTGTGTCTCTTGTGTGAAGGAATTCATTATTCTAAATTATCAATGCTTTAACCATGCATTGTTTTGTGTCAGCAACGCATTTAAATATGTATTACAAATGTGTTGTATTAGTATGAAGGCGCTCTCAGCAGCACTCTTCTCTGTCAAGACGCAGCATGTATAGTAATGCAGTGCTTCTTTAAGCACGGATCATTCTAATGCTCATATGGGATTCTCAATGTGTTTGAACAATATCTCTCAGACTGATGCTCTGAGCTGTGAGGCTGCTACAAGGGTGGACCGTCTGTGACTGCTGTATGTACCATATTTTAAGGATTGTTTGCAGTGCTATTGCTGGGAAACAGTGAAGTAAAACACAGTGGAGAACAGAGGTGGAGTACAAGACAAGCGCTTCAAGAATGAGAATATATTGTATTTGAAATTCATATATCCAAATGAATTCTGGTTTTGATCTTTCACTTTTGTCTTTGCTAGTAACACCTGCTCCCTGATCTACGTTCAGTTTAGTTAATTTGAAATGGAGGACAGAGCCAGTGAGGTCAAAGGTCATTCTTTTTTTCACAGCAGAGGTCAACAGTGAAGCCAGATTGAGCTGCTTTTTTGTCTCTTCTTAGCCTCTCAAATGCTAAAGTATTTGTGTTTTTGTATCACAGTTTTTATCTGTTTTGCATGAACTAAAACAAGAAAAAATGATTTAAGATGTTTTAAGAATAAAAAAGGGCAAAAGAGTAAAACAAGAGCACACTTTGGGTTGTTGCTTGACATATAAAATAAATCGGCTAATTTATGATTCTGAAAATATCATGGAGCACAGCAGCTGAATCCATCCTGGTGAGTATAATTGTTATTTAATGCAGAGTTCTTTCTGTCGTTAGCCAACACCAGGGTTTGTTTATGCGGGAGCGCGGCATGTTAATCAGCACCGTCTTGATTATGATTGGTGGGGCTGTGGGTAATGCCGCCACAATCACCATTAGCCATTTGCTTTATCATTACAGAGAGGCTTCAAATAGCTTTACAGCAGGATGTTTTGGGAAAACATCATCAGCCCTGATGGAGGACTAGATTTAACTAGCCCCAAAGCAAAAAGCTGCGTGGAGATCTACAACATTATAGCTGCAAAAACAGTAATTCTATTGACATCTTGAATATATTTTACAGTCAATACCACCCAGACTTTTATTTCCCTCTAGATTTGAATTGGAGTCCATAATGGCTGGAAGCAGAAGATATAAATTAAACAGACTCTTCCTAGAGATGTCTGCTTTGCTCATATTAATAGCGGGGAGACCTCTCTTTGCTCCAGGCAGTTATACTCTTGTCTGTTTCACATTCATTTAAGAGCTTCTTTTCTTAGCTCACATACTGTACGGTGCTATTGATTGGTTGAGTCAAACATATTAGTGCTGATGGATTGCTGTTTTAGTGCTCTACCTGTCACTGGAAATGAGCTAGGTGTCAGTTAGAGAGAGAGAGGCTGACAATCCTGCTGAGGTCACCTCTGGTTGACTCTGGGCAACCTTGACTCCAAGAACATTTGAGTTTTAGAGAAATCTGGATCGGGAGCACACTGACATTTCTGCATCAGGTTCACTGAATTAATGGGGAGGTTGTGAAAACAGGAAGAGTGTTGAGGTGGATGGTGCCCTTCAGGGATGTTAATTCACTGTATGTGCTTTTAAAGCATGAAGCTGATAGGTGTTTTTACCGACCTTTTGATGTAATGAAATAATGATATTCAGTTCCTATTTGTTTGGATTTGAAGTCAAAAATGTTTTCTTACACTCCTAGATATTAGTTTTGTTGAATTGTACTTAACTAAAATTGTTCAATTTTCTAGTTGATGAACCAGAATGAAATGCACAAGAGAACTGAACAAGTACTTGAACATAATTTGAAGTAATAAGTCTCAGGAAAACTTCAAATGTAAAATCTATGGTAGTGTCTCTCTGTCTGTCTATTCATGCATACTGTACATAATCCTAAATAGGACTATAAAGGGACAGGCATAAAGGGTCAGATGTACAGATGATGCATATGCACAAAACCATGCACATGCCATTTCCCACATGTAAACTGATATTCCTAAAACAACAGAATGTGTGGTGAGGGTGTGCACACCTCGCACTTACTTCGGACCAGATGTACATGATGGTTTTCTAGAGTGATTTGAAGGTCAAATGATAAGGTGGCAATGAAAAATAATCTAATAATCTAATTTTAGAATAATATTATGTGATTAGGTTGTTAGCCAATTTCAATGATTGGATCATCAGTCTTTTTATTAACATTGATTGAGTAATTTTATTATCGTGTTTGTGTTGTTTTCATTTGATCCTTTATTATGAAACAAAGTCTGTTCAGATACCAGCGCTGTAAACTACAATGTTGATTACCATTCTTAAGTGTGATGATGACTGAGATATCAGTGTGGATGATACAGGTATGTGGGATGCATTAATGATAAGGGCACTATAAATAGCCACAGCTATATGTACTGATAGCTACTACAGAGCAGTATTTATGGTTTATATTGTGAACTTAACCCTGAACAAAACAGTTGAAATAGGGAGGTGGAGTTGTACACCACACAATGCTTATTTTATTTAGGAGGGGGACGTTGCCTTGTAATCAGTAAAGGTGTAAATGAATAGGAATACATTATTTGGATATTCACAGATAATGTGCTTGAACAGATACAAAAAACATCCATCCATTTTTGCATTAATAGTCGCCCTCCACCACCACCACTCCTCACCGCACACCTCAGACCTGTCTGCCGATTGACACAATTTCACCACAAACGTAATACTGCTCCTTCTCATAGTCATAAGTCAGTCAAAAAGAATCAGACATCATACACCTTGTTACAATCAGCTGAATTCCATAAATCCCTTTAGAAATCAAATAAAAAGGGTATTCTAATAACTTCTTTAGATCGTGTCTCATAATCATCAGATTCAGACATTTTCTTCACTATCAGAATAATCCTTTATGTATAGTGTGAACAGAAACGGCTAATACCCAAAGCAGCATCATATTTAATGATGCAGATAGACAAATAGGCTATAGACTAAAAACACAGAGGTGTACTTTCATTCAAGTTCAATACTCAGCGATGCTCGTCCTCAATAACATTTAATCTGTTTTCACCAGATTAGTTGTGCAGTGTGGAATAAAGACAACCGTTGTTGCAGGCTGACCACAGGTGTCAGATATTGAAGCCTATCACTGTGCGCAACTTGACAGAAGACAGGAAACTGCTAATGGGCAATGGGAGCTTTCTCATTTTTCATCATTGACACTTTATATCCTCAGATTATATACAAAACCTTAAAGAAAATCATGCAATATGGCAAGATGCATTTCTGATTTGTTTTTCCCCCACTAACCTCTCGTTGTATTTTCACGATTGATTTCCACCCGGACCATGAACAGTTACACAGCTTTACTTTCACTCAGTTTGGGGGTTTAAATACAAATCATATTTGATTATTTGATTATTTTAGGTGCATGATTCAAATATGATGTTATTTTGTTGCCAGCTAAACTACAATACAATTCAGAAAATGAAGCAGACAGCCTAAAAACTAAAGGTATAAGCTGAATACAGATATTTTTGTAACATAAACAGATACAGATACAGATAGTAGCTTTGCATTACATCTCTAAAAAACAGACAGTTTGGACGTACGGCAGTCATTTGATCCTGTTAAGTTGTAACTTATATTTAACTAGTGCAGTGCCCGTTCAGAGCGCGTGCCTATTCCGACAGTCAGACAGACAGACAGACAGACAGACAGACAAACAGAAAGAGATTCCTTCCATTATAATTAGATGATGCTGCTACAGCTCTATCTATTGTCCAAAGGGCACCAGATTTCAGACATCATACGTCCACCAAATGTGGTTGCAATAGCACAAAGCCTTCATGAAATATGACCAACAGTGTATCATTGTACCTTCAGTTTGTTTAACACAGCATTAGTGAGCATGGCAGCAGGAGTGTAAATGCTGCAGCACCACATGTTTACCAGGTCAGATATGATTTGACAGTTATAACAAAGCCTCATAGATCAGGGCTGGTATAATCTTACCTCCTGGTATGACATAAAAGCAGCTAACTTAACCTCTGACCTCAGATGCAGGGGGCTTGTATCAGCACAGACAGCAGAGCAGATACAGCAGATATATAGATCAGATAGTAAACATAACAAGACATGTAGCCACATATCTGTAGAGTTTCATTTCCTGCCTTACTGCTTTAGTGGGTCGCCAGTGTGTATGTAAAAATGACTAGTCTGTCTGCTATTTTATCCTACTAAAACAGCATTTGAGCAAATTTTGGGGGCAAACTATAGCAAAACTGTATGGAATATCGGAAATCTGAAAAATTCACTTTTTCTGGCTTGATCCAGAGATGTTCTGCACCAAATTTGGACAAATTGCTCCAGATTTGACACTGCACTCCCTTGGGTCCTCAGCAATACACCCGCCAAGTGTGGAGTCGATCGGATGAGCGGTTGTCGAGATAATCGAAGGACAGACATACAGAAAGACAGAGATTCCTTCCTTCATTGTTAGATATTTATTTAGGGGTCAAAAAACAAAAGTAACTGCAAATTCAATCCTAACACCTCAAATCAACTCTCAAGGTAGTAGTGAGTCTATTCTCAAAATCCTGCTGTATGTTGGGAGCAATTTAGGGTTCAGTGTCTTGCTCAAAGACACTTCGACATGTGGACAGGAGCAGCCGGAGATCGAACCTCCAACCTTGCAATCAGTGGACGACCCAGTCTACCCCCTGATCCGCAGCCGCCCCCACAGCTGTTTAAAAATGTCTGTGTGTGGCTGCACACATTTTATCTGCTTACGGGTGCACACAGGAGCCTCATTTCTAACGTCTCAGTGTTTTATTAATCCAAATAGGTGGCACCTTACGCCAAGCCATCACTCTGCCGGCTCTTGGGAAGCTTTCCATTAGGAAGGTGAAATCCCCTCTTGGCCCTAGGCTGACACATTAGTTCAATCTACTCTCTCAAGGTCACACCATTTCAGTTGGCCTCCAGAGAGACAGTGTGACAGCTGCAGACTGACTGAGTGATGCCTGGGCTGGGGTGAAGGAGACGGCAATATCTGGTGTTTATCCATCACCCCAGGGCTGATGAGTTGTATGCTGACTAAACCTGCCATTTTCGTCTGTGGCTCCACCCGTGTAGCCTCCTGTTCTGTCTCACAGACTCAACAGGTGGTGACAGCAGGGTCACAGCACCAGTGGAGATAACTTTTTAAGATGTCTTAGACTGGACCGCTGTCAGATGTTGACCTTTCCACCTGTCTGAACAGATGTTTTTAGAGATAACTCTAAAAGGTTTTCTCCACGTTACTGCCAGAAGAGGGGACTCGTCATACTTGTGGGCTGAACTAAATTCAGCAGAAATGCAGAAATTCCAACAAAATTTGAATTTCTGCAAAATTAAAAATTATATTACTAGGTCTTACATCAGATTTGAATTGGTTTCTGTGATTTGGAACAAACAACCTTATCTCCTAAAAATTACATTTATATACTCCGAATTTGCAACAGAATACATGTTTTTTAAGAACAGTAATGTTGCCTAGAATATGTTTTTACCGACCTAATGAGGAAACATCGTTAATATTCATGATCTAACAAGTTGCAAAATGTTGATACTGAACATATCAGTGAAATATTCACTGACCACTAAATCATTTGTTTTCCTACAATATCCTCTCTTGCAATAAAGTATCCACTCGAAGCAACTAAAGCATGATTCAACTTTTTTGAATTGTCATGTTAGGCACTCAAAACACTTCTCTGGGAACAATCTTTTTTGCTTAGGAAGGTTCCTAACTGAGTGAAATAACCCGGAAGGATCTAAGTAGCAGCCATGATGAGCTGGTGGAATTCTCTAAATACTAAGGAAAGGTGCTTCAGTGCTTCCTTTCTTATCTTCTTTAGCATAGAGTACACTGGACCATCCTTTACCAAAGGAAAGGAGATAATGCTGTCCCACAAGTCCTTGCGGCAGCAACATTTAAAGCGATCACGGCAGACCCACGTCAATAATAATTACGCAGTGTAGTGTTAAGTGCTCATGAATTCTCCTTCACATCTTTCCTTGACTACATGACATTTTCCATTAAGGTCAAGGAAACAGGTTTAGGAAAAGACATAGGATGTAATTTTTTGACTATTCAACCGCAGCCTTAGACTTTATTAACAATTAACCGAAGCCATAATCTGTCCTTAACCATAACCAAAGTGCTTTTGTTGCCTTAACCTAACCATATTCTGCCACTGAACATGATCCAGGTGATTACAGTTCCCTCAAAATGTCTTTGGCAAAACAGACAGTATTAGCGGTATATAAACACAATTTCGAGGAAGACAGGATTGGGTTATGCAAACTATGATAAAGGCAGAAATTGGGGGACTTCTGTTTAGTGCCCAGAAGTCAGGAGGTCATGGTGGATGGTTGGATGTACAAAGTGTCTGACTGAGAGTGTAGTTCATGTCCTGTGTCCCAGCAACAGCCGTTTATCAAACTTAACCAATCACAGTCTCATAAACGTAACCATACCTTAACCAGAAATGCTGGATCAAATCTATTTGTTGTTTTGGTATGAAGATTTTATTGGATAAACCAACAAACAAAAGGGAACATAGTAAAACTTGCATTTTGACATTTTTCCCAATCTCCTCTTAAATTTACACTCCTGACAGATTATTACAATTAAATGAATGCCATCTATTTTCTCAAGTTTTTGTCTATGTAGCCTAATCTCAGTCTAGATTTGGTTGTTATACTACTATACACCTACAGTCTGCTTCTCCATTCTCCACTGCTATTGTAGCAGTTAGGCATTTTATCACTAAGTAATGTATAAAAAGAGCATTTTTATATCTTTAGGTTTGTTGTTAAACATATTTTCAATTCACTACTTAGAATAGAGGATAACAAAAAAACAAAAAACAAAAAAAAACATGCATAGGTCAATCAGTCTGATTAGTCTTATATTAGATCAAGGATGTACAGTAAATCATTTCTCAATGATTTTTAATATTTTCTTTTGCATGCATTTGGGTTTTATCTTCACCAATCTGTTTAAAAGTGCATTGGTTTTCTAGTCTACATGTATTGCCCATATATATTTCTTCTGGTGTTTCATCTTTAATATGTTCTTTGAGATCAGATTCGGATCTGCTTTTTAAAAGTACACTGTAAAACCTAACAGTATATCTTAATAAAAGAAGTAAGTTAGCATAACTTAATCCTCCAAAGAATTTGGAGTCAGTCATTCCCATTAATTTAACCTAACTCAAAAATGAATTCTTGAAGTAATAACTCAGTTGTTGTGAGTACACTTCAATTTTTGGAGCATTTTAAGTTTTGGTGAAATAATTCCAGTTTGTTTGATTGACTCAATTTATTCAAGTTGACTTTATATCATTACAAAAATGTAAGCCCTACTGACCATGAACTGTTAATGCTAAATATGGCTTATGATTTTTCAATTTTTGTTTTTATTTCAGTTTATTAATCAACATATTATGCCCAAGTAAAATAAAAAATACATCCAAATAATTTTTAATGATCGCCCAAAGTGTAAAGATTTGATGTTAGTCACATAAAAAACAAGTATTGGTAACAACTTATTAGAGCAGTTGCAATTAGTTGATGGACATAAAACGAACCTGCAAAGTTATTTTAATAATTGATTAATCGTGTAAGTATATTTGCAAGTAAAATTTAATAATAATTTTATGTTTCCAGCTTCTCAAATTTGAGAATGTATTGCTTTTTCTTGTCTAATAAGTAAAGTGGGTTTTGGACCACTGGCAGGACAAAAACCTATGATGACATCACCTTGGACTCTCAGAAACTCTGATGGACCCTTTTCACTCTTCTCTGATGTTTTTTAAACCAAACGATTAACCCAGGAAAAAATCGGCAAAAAATGAAAATAGACCTTAACTTTGGGCAACCTAGTTTATTGCATTCAGACCAGAATTTGAACAGTGAACCTGCCAGTTCACCTCGATGTCTTTGCGCACGCGGCACTGAGAGAAAAAAATAGAAAGTGACCGGTCGACCGGTTCAGACCAGTTTGAACTCAGCATCAGAGGAGAAGCACGGGAGGACGTCGCACAGCAGTGCAACCTGTTTGTTGCTGAAATAATTTATTGACTCAGCAAGATATGTTTTTTTCTTCCACGCAAAGTAATGTTCCGTTATTTTTTGACTTCTTTGCACACTGTTATGCTGTTTGAATTGTAGACGCTGAAATTTGCTAATGTTACTGAGTTGCGTTAACATTAGCTTTAGCTTTCAAGCACACCCAATTCCTGCTTTAGTGGCTCAGAAAAAAGTTTCATAACGTTACTAGTCGTTGTTAAACTGTTCGTCGAGTATAACGTTACGTTAGTTGGCTGCTGAGTAACGTTATTTTTGTGAAAGTTATGTTAAGGTTGTAACATTAACTCTGATAGTTCCCTAGCTAATATGCCCGTGCCTTTCATGTAAGAGTTCTTTCTATCAGGGAAAAGTGGGAAAGGCCATAGTTAATTAAAGCCACGAACAGAAACCAAAAACCAAGGTTACTGCCTAGACAAACTTGTTTCATTGTTGTTTTATCCTTATGTTTTGACGAGTGCAAACCATGTGGAAATGTAAGTTGTGTGGTTTTTCTAGTGCCTTAAAAATACAGTTATTGAGACATTACAGACTCTACCATGGCCAGTATTCCACAGTTTCACCTATACCTTGCCTGTATAACAACTACATGTGTACATTTAGCTCTTTTAATTCAATGAAGGTACATTTGTCGAGAGTACATTCTTAGAAAAGAGTGGTAGGTGGAGACTGCCATGATTTGACTAATAATTGGGCATTTCATTGCCCTGTGTGTCATTTTAAGCAGCCATTTGTTGAGAGGGACATGGTTATTCATCTAAGGGGGCATTTAAGACAGAAAGAAATAGTGCCGTATAGGGCTTGCCAGTTTAAAACAAATGTTTACTCCACATATAATGCACACAAATGCAGAGAACATCAAAATGCATCAGACTATGATGTAGTGATTGTAGTGCAAAATGTCTCAAATGTTTCCCAGGACCTTCCTGGTGACATTGAACATGATCCAGTAGAACAGTCAGATGAAAATGAAACTGCCCCAGTAGCTGGCAGTAGCACTGAGGGATTAGCAGAGCAGTTACAGTACAATCTGGCTGCCTTCTTCTTGAAAATGCAAACTATTCTCCATGTGTCACAGAAGGCAACACAAGAAATCATTAAGCATATTGATCAGTTGTTTTCACTGTCAGAAACTGTTGTCAGAGAATCTGTAATAAAGATACTGGAAAAACATAACTGCCCTTTTACTGACACACTTGTAAGTGAGATTGTCCAGGCAGTTTCAGAGAGTAATGTTTTGCATAAATCTGTTACCTCTGAAGGACCACTGTCAACAGCTAAGAGGAGAAAATTATACTATGAGGCGAACTTTCCATTTGTTAAGCCTGTAGAGTACCTTATTGAGTCGTCACAGCGCACCTACATGTATGTGCCCATGCTCACATCTTTGCAGCTGATGTTGAAAAAACCGGATGTACTTGAGAAAGTCCAGGAAACCACTACACAGTTGCCTGGACAATATTCGTCATACTGTGATGGCTCCTACTTCAAGGAAAATCTGCTTCCCTCAGATGAGGGTCAGAAATTGTCGATAATTCTCTATGTTGATGATTTTGAAATTGCAAACCCTCTAGGAACATCAAAAAAAATACACAAGGTTTTTGCAGTTTATTGGACATTGGCTAACCTGCCAGTTAAGTACCGCTCAGCCCTCCACTCTACTCAACTGGCCCTCTTGTGCAATTCAAATGATGTACGGCAGTTTGGATATGCAAAGGTTTTTGCACCTCTCTTGAGTGACCTAAAAACTCTTGAAGAAGTGAGTGTCTACATTCAAACATTTGGGGGCTGTCTCAAAGGCACAGTCTACTCTGTTGCAGCTGATAACCTTGCTGCCCATGGGCTAGCTGGTTTCAGTGAGAGTTTCAGGTCTACATATTTCTACAGATTTTGTTTTGCCAACCAGATAGAAATGCAAACATCGGATGCAGTCACTGGTAGGTTTGAGATGAGAACCAAAGATCTGCATGATAACCTTGTTCAAGAAATACAGAACAATGACACTGAAGAGAATTATGGTGTAAAACACAGTTGTGTTCTCTCTGACCATCTCTCTTATTTCCATACTATCACAGGATTTCCACCAGACATCCTGCATGACCTGTTTGAAGGTGTGGTTCCTGTGGAGCTGGCACATTGTTTGAAAGGTCTGATTGCAAAGAAATATTTCACTTTGGAAGAGCTGAATAGGGCAATACTTTCTTTTCCCTTCCAACATTCTGATAAGGTTGACTGTCCTCACCCAATTCCTCAAAATTTTGCCAGTCGAGGAACAATTGGTGGGAATGGGCGCGAGAACCACACTCTGCTTAGACTGCTACCTGTTCTCATTGGCTCCAGAGTCCCAGAAGGGGACAACATTTGGGAGGTGCTAATGGACTTAAAAGAGAAAAAGAAAGTAGTTGAGCTTGCTGTGTCTCACACTTTCACAGATGATACCATTCAGTACATGGCCTGTAAGATTTCAGATCACAGGCAGCTGCTTCAGGAAGTCTTCCCCAGCTTACGGTTACAACCAAAGCATCATTACATTGAGCATTATCGTCATGTCATTAAGTGCTTTGTTCCTCTGGTGCATCTCTGGACAATGGGATTTGAGGGGTAGCACAAAGTTTTCAAGAAAATTGTTCATGACACTCATAACTACAAAAATGTGTTGAAAACTTTGGCAGAGAGACACCAAAACATGATGGCATTCTATTTGTCATCACCAAGACTTTTCAAGCCCCCAGTACAGACTTCAAAAGTGGAGTCTGTCTTTGTTGAGTCATTGCCAACTGATACACATGCATTAATATTGAGCATCACAGTATGTGGAACAAAACAGGTAACCACTGAAGGCACAACTTTTGTGGTTGGCATGTTTGTTTGCACTGGGGCACATGCTGCCTTGCCTGAGTTTAAAGAGATCAGAAACATATTATTTATCGGAAATGACATCTTCTTTGTGCTGAAAGACTATGAGACCTGGTATGTTGAGCATTTGCGGTCGTATGAGCTAAGAAATCATCAAAGCAAGGGCCATACAGTGAAATCTGTGTCTCAGCTAACTGACCAAATGCCACACTTTGCCTACAAAGTATCAAGCAAGCTAATTCTCACAACTAAACATTTCATTCCAGTGTCTGAGTAAAAGAGCAGCACCACACCAAGAAGCCATTCTCAGCCTTCTTTTCCCCAGCAAAGTGAAGGAGGCTAAAGATCTGTCTGGAGCTTTCTTTGAACACTACTGATAACCTCCATGGGTACACTGGACTGTTTCTTTAAAGGTAATGTCTATTTTCTACTATGACCCATGTGTTATAGGACGTCATTACAAAGGTAGATACATGCAATATGGTGTTAAGTTGTCTCTGAGTACATTGAATATTAGAGTACACTTTGGAGTGGGTTGTCCCATTTAAATCATGCTTTGTTCTAAAAAATGTAACCAATACTTGCTTTTAAAGGAATAGTTTGACATTTTGGGAGAATTAGATGTTCAGATTGCTATCACTCATGTCTGTATGGTAAATATGAAGCTACAGCCAGCAGCTGGTTAGAGATAGACCTTTTTAAAGAGTAAGATCCTTTTTGTTTAACCAGAAACTGAAGTCTCGCTCTGAAATTTCGCAAGAGGTGAGCTGTTGCAGGAAGATGACGGTGGAAAAAAAGGTCTATCTCTGTAGGGATCCTTTGCATAACGTTGTCAGAAACTTAGAATAACAGTCTGAGCCTGTCAGTGGCAAAAAGGCACTTTTAGTGGACATACATTAGTAGGCGCACTTGCCTGCAAGGATTACTTTGCAGCCACTGCAACCCGTTCGCGGCTGACCCCAAATTTAGACCCCAAAATATATAAAAATAGGGCCCAGGTTTAAAAATACAGAAATTACCCTTTAAACCGGTTTGAGGATTAGGATTTGTGGTTTCTGTTATCAGTGTCCAAAATATTTACAAAGGAAGGTGGTCAGTAAAATATCGTTATAGAGTTAATGGGATTCTGTGTTTCATAGAGTCATTTGGGTTACTGTTGAATAGTTATTTCAATATGATTGACCTATATCAGAGGCTGCACATACTGATGGTGATGTGAGGGTGAAGTCTACAGAACTGAAGTTGAACGTTGATGTTGTAAAAATTAATACGTTAAAGAAAAACAAAAGTAAACTTTCTTATGAGGGTTTTGAACATTGAAATGTCAAGTATTCTGTCAAGAGTGTTCAGCATTCAACTAAATAAATTGTTTAAGTTTTGGCAGACCTGTGTTTTATATTGTGTTAATTCAACTTAAAAGGTTTAAGGCAATTGGTTTCCTCAGATGAATTGAGTAGCCACAACAGAGTTTGAAGTTAGAAGTTAGCTAGAATGTAATAATTTGCTTTTGTGGAAGAAAACTAAGTTAATGAAGCTTAAGTGGTAACATTGTTCTAAAGAAGATGCATTTAAGTTAGTCTTACTTAATTCAGATAAATTCTATTAACACGTTTTAATACGTTTGAAAAAATGCTACATATGAGTTCAAAGTACTTCATAGTTTTAAGTTAAATGAACTGAATGGAATTAGTACTATTAACTTTATTTACCCAAGTTACCTTAACAATACATATTTCAGTTGCTTGTACTTAAATCATTTGTCATGCTTAAATTGCTTGAGTTAATAAACTTAAATGGTTTTAGGCAATCGGTTTCCTCAAACAGTTTGAGTTGAACTAACTCATTGGGTTTTACAGTGTAGTATTACCATGTGACAACTTACTAAGAAAAGATTTCCAGCCTTTTAGGATAAAAGATCCTAAGATACTGGACTTACACTACACATCTGTAGAAGCAGCTGATTAGAGGAACACATCTTTCTCCAATCTGACAGGTTGTGCGTTGTCCTGTTAACACAGCATTAGTGAGCATGGCAGCAGGAGTGTAAATGCTGCAGCACCACATGTTTACCAGGTCAGATATGATTTGACAGTTAAAACAAAGCCTCATAGATCAGGGCTGGTATAATCTTACCCTCTGGTATGACATAAAAGCAGCTAACTTAACCTCTGACCTCAGATGCAGGGGGCTTGTATCAGCACAGACAGCAGAGCAGATACAGCAGATATATAGATCAGATAGTAAACATAACAAGACATGTAGCCACATATCTGTAGAGTTTCATTTCCTGCCTTACTGCTTTAGTGGGTTGCCTCTGTGTATGTAAAAATGACTTCCAATGACAGTACAGAGCAAATCAAGTAGAAGTCTGCTATTTTATCTTACTAAAACAATAGTGCATTGAAAAATCCAGCATTATCTGTTTTGATGTTTAAATCTTCGCTGCAAAAGATTTTGAGAAAAAAGTCATATATAATATACATACTTTATAAAGTTGCAATTTTTGAATAAAACGTCATAGTATTTTGAGAATGAATTGGTAATATTGTCAGATGTTTATGTATTTTTTTTATCTGGCTCTTTTTTGTTTCTTGGCAAAAATATTATGCATGTGTACCAGGAATATGCCTTAAAGGGTATAATATAAGGTACCAAAATAATATGTGGTGATTACGAATTGGTAGAAAAGATGAAGTAGAGGGATGATACTCAACTTTGGTGATCAGAAATAATCTTGCATTGCATTAAATTCACCTCGGGGCACCACCCTTAGAAAAGGGAAAATAATAGCCAATTAATTAATTCAGCCTCAAGATAGAGGTTGCATAAGCTCGTAAACAGTGACTGTACTACCATAATACTTCATACACACGAACCACATCATCAACTTCTTAATAAACAAAAGGTTTATTAAACTACTAACTGCACAGATAACTAATAACTACTAAAGATATAAATTAATGAATAAATGCAATGATGAATGAATGCAATAAACACAACAACAGACAATGAATTAATTGATGAAGCAATGAATACCTTTATTAATGAATGAAATGAGGACCACTGTATACCAGATAAAACAATGAGTGATACCTTGGCAAGATGGTTTCATTTGTGTTTACAACAGAGGAGACGACCACGTGGATGAAAACTTTAACGTTAACCGGGGAAATTCACTCAATGCACCATTGAGCAGCTGAGATTGTTGGAAAGTAAAAGGGAAGTATCTGAAAACATTCAAATCGTTTCTATATTGATGTGGGACTTTACTTCTAAAACATTCCCTAATCGCCCTAACACTGTAGCATCAACCCCACAGCACAGGAAACTAACAGGGCATGCAAGATTTGGCATTCCAACTTACTTTTGTCTTATTGCAAGCTATTATCAACTAACTGGTTAGATGTGTACATATTTACATTTTTCGCGTCATTATCTTCTAAAAGACTCCAGACATCCCATCTATATCATTTACGGATTAGAGGATTCAAGTAAACTGTTCCTGTCGGTTCAGTTTCTATTGTTCCTGCATCAAAATCAGCACATTAACCCATGTTTCATACTTTTCATATATTTCTAACTAAGCATAACACATCAATTAGTGTACCTTCAAGTCTGCATTACAAAGTCAGTCCATTTGGTCTTTGTTCCCTGAGTTCATAATGCATCTGGGATCATTTTCAGGCCGCATCCTGGAATGTGGGGGTATTGGCTGTTATCAGAGATCCATCCTATTTGTCACTATACCTCTCTCTCTCTCTCTCTCTCTCTCTCTCTCTCTCTCTCTCAACCCAACTGGTTGAGGCAGATGACCACCCTCCCAGAGCCTCTTCTGGTTCTGCTCGAGGTTTCTACCTGTTAAAAGGGAGTTTTTCCTTGCCACTGTCGCATAGTGCTTGCTCATGGTGGGAATTGTTGGGTCTCTGTAAATATAAAGAGTCGGTCTAGACGTGCCCTGAGATAACTTTGTTATGATATGGCGCTATATAAATGAAACTGAATTGAACTGATGCTTTCTTTAGTGTCCTCCTTGAGTCCTGCAGGGCCATTTCCTGACCCAGGGGTCTCGTAAACCACCAATTTGGCTGCTTTCAGACAGAATCAGAAGTGGGGTGATTCAACTCAAGGTTGTGCGGTGGTGTGGGAGTGTCTCATACTAACCAGCAATCCCAGCTTGAAGACCAATACAAGCCAAGTGACTGCACAGCGATTAACGTATTTATACTCCCTCGTGGCAGGATTGAACAGCTGATGTACAGTAATCACAGAGCCGATCGATCAGTCTCTCTTCCATCTTCACAGTTGCTTGGTAAACAGTGGAATATTAAGATAAACAGCTAATGCTACAATGCTACATGTAAACAAAGTTTTTCTTCACCTGGTCTGCCGGTCTGATCGGCAGTGTGACTGGCTTCCGCAGCGTGACATCGGCTTGTGTTTCTCCAAAAGTTGATTCTGTTTTAACTTCACCGCAGACTGCTGCGTTGTTTTGCGGCACCCCCTGCGGCCTGCAGTGTTGCAGCCTGAATGCAGTACCCCGGTTCAAATGAATGGGAAAACTGGCGTTTTCGCTGCAGCGCCTGATTCTATGTAAATACGGCCTTAGGGACAGTTCTCTCAGTTCAACCCTGAAAGGAAGAAATCCTGATCTTCATGGTGCGCACGTGAATTCACTCTTTTAGCTGTGAGCAGATCCAGTAATTTGTACATATTATAAAAATGTATTCTTGTTTCCAGAGGTGAACACTGTGCAGTCACAATCCTTTGTCAGGGCAAACTCTCCCTTGGTGAAAAAATGTTATCTGGGGTTAAGTGGTGGATTTTGTCAATAATTTGCAAAGAAAACCATGAAGATTCACAGGAAATGGTAAGGCTCTGGGTAAAAGGCTCCTTATTGGACAGTTAGGGTCATACCTTCAGATAATGAGGATAGTGATGGGAAAAATATAAAAAATATAAATATAGTTCATTGCCTATTTATTGAATGATAAACAGCAAAAATCAATCAGCCTTTACTAAAGGGCATCAATGTATTTTCTTGGTGGAAATCTCCAAACTTGTGCAAATAAAACCAAACCTATCTGCTCAGATACCAAGCCCCAGGGCAAACATTGTGATCTGTAATATTTTGTATTTTACCACAAAGGAATTACCGCACAGAAAACCTGGGGCCTGGGGCCCAAGACAGTTGGCCACTTTCCCCAATAGTAATCTAGCCTTGGCTAGATACCAATAGGGGATAGGGGAGAAACTTCTGTTTGTTTGTTTAGTTTTGTTTATTTTTTTTGTAATTTGGGTTAACTGTCCCTTTAAAAAATGTAAAGATTGAAACACTATTATGTTGCCACTATCTAACAAGCAGTAGAGGTTATCTTTATTATTACTCTTCATTATTATTATTTGTTGACTTAAATTGCTGACATTTAGACTTGAGAGTTGGCTCAAAACATATTACTGATTAGTTTATTTCAATCTCAGGACATACATAAACTGCAGGATATACATAGAATAGAACCCCTGCATTTCTGTTCATCATGGATGGATTACCAAACAAAACTACCAGTCACAGGGGGCCAGGGTACGTTATATAGCAGTGCATTCTTAGGCTATAGTAAATACTACATTAAAATTAGGTAAGTCATTTCAATATCTTTGGCAGCTGAGTATCTCTGCTTTAAAAGGACTGTATGTAACTTTTCATATTTACATGTATTAATCACTTTATATTGCCTGTGTGTGAACGGACTGTAATGTAACTTAAAAAATGAGACCTTTCCCGACTTTCTGGGTTGCCTATAGCAGCCTGTGGACTGATTTGTATGTAGAGGACTCGGGTCGGATTTTGTGACGTAATGTGGGCTCCCGAGTGCCTGACTTCTCTTCAGCTACAGGTCAGTTAATCTCTCCAACAGCCGAAATAAAAACAAAAGAAGAAGAAACTCCTCACAGTAGCTACCGTTACATTAGATATTGAGTCTGCTAACATCAAAAAACAACCAGGTAAGCTAACATTACTGCAAAGCATGTGGAATATATTGTGATTTTAGCTGGGCAATGTTAGCTAACATTAGATTGTTTGCTAACGCAGCATGGATGTATAAGACCTTGTAATACATCCATGTAACGCGGACGAACTGCTAGCTAGCTAACATAGCTAAATACTGTGTAGAGTTGAGAACGTCAGCTAATTCATCCAGACTCTCTGAGCTTGCTTTCTCACTAACGTTATCTCTATCAAAATAACGTCCTGTATGATCTATCACAAGGAGCTGCTGTGTTTGACTATGATTGATAGAGAAGTCAGGCGTAAATCATGCCCTGTAATGGCAAGATGCATTTATCTCTAATACTGTAGACATGTTAGTTACCTCTTATGCTCAGTCTCCTATTCTGTGGATTAAATGCCACTGTAAAGTCATTTCATTTCATTGGGTATCATCAGCCTGATTTTTTCCCTGCCAAAATGACACCCATGCTTATACTTTATACATTTCTGCTGATGTATACATGTAATGAATTTACCTACTTGTTGACTTGTCAGTTGTGTAAGTTCTAATTCTTGCCTTTTTCTTTCTCTTTCTCCATAAAGGACATGACCTCAGCTACATGAGCAATGACAACAATGGTAGCAAGAAGAGAGAGAAGTCCTGAGAGTGTGGTTTACAGTACCATAGTTTGTTTATTATAAATACCTATTGAAATACTTGTAAAAAGAAAACAAATTAATATGAGATTGTAGAACTTGTAAAAAATAAGACACTGAAAAAATGTGTACTTCTATAAAAGAAATGATCTTGTATAAAAAAATAAAATGTAGTTTTTCTTTGAGGTAATGAACTCACGTGCAGGGACAATGAACACAGTTTTTAGGGGGTCAGGGTATTTGTCTCTGATCTGCCACCTGGTTCCTGGTTCCCAGACGTCCCAGATGAAGTCCAGAAAAACCCCTGGCAGACGGGTGACCACCATCTGCTTTCTTCCAGTAGAGCTGTATAATCTTCAGAACTTGAATCCTGAAATGAAAGAAAATGAACATGTATAAAATGGCTAGTTTTATTGTGATGCCTTCCATATTTGAGGATGCTGATTGACTAACAGTGAAATACACAATGGTAAGCTGTAATGATAAAGCATGGTGAACTACAATGATGCACAAATTGATGAATACATAGGATATGTTGCCAAAAACGTCTGTTCTTTACTTTATGTGCATTATCTCCAGTCTAACGTTAGTCATCCCACTCCTATCATCTGTTTATAACTGATGTTAGTTTAGTATGTTCAGTACAGTAACATTAGTTGACATTAAAAAAGTCTCATCTATTATGCAGAAACAATAGTGCATCGATTCAGCTGTCACGTCAATAACGTTTAGTTCACTAACCGTTAGCGGTATCATCCAGCAAATATAGCTATGCTGACGTTGCTGAGCCTCTCGGTGAAAGCTGGACAAATGGCGATTGATAAAGCTGGCTCGCTAACGTTAGCTAACGCTGAAGTGTCACATAAATGCAGTCAGTGTATCATGCAACGACAGTGGATTAGTTCAAAGTCACTAGCCTTTATTGTGCAAGCTAGCAAACTGATAACGATATTGCTCTTTATATATCTGATTTAAAAAAAAAAAAAAAAAACGTTAGTCAAACTACAATAACAGTGTAACTTCACTTACCTCATCTATCAACATGATGCCGGTCGATCACGTTCAGTCTGCTGGAAGTCATGTCACTGTTTTGGCCGTGTGCGAGCACAAGAACGAGCAACAACGCTGACTGCTATTGTCTTAATGGCCACCGGTGTCACCAAAAACAACTTTCTGAAAACTCCACACAGCCCCTTTAATAAATATAACCTGTATCACAGGTTTCCTTTGATAGTTTCCTCCATGTTGTATAGTGTCCTATAGTATTTTGTATAATATCTGTGGAAATGGAGTGTCAGCATGGATCTGCTGTGGCAGGAATTATCAGAAAGGAGTTAGACAGCTTTCCGTTTCCAGCATGAACACAATTCTGAACGTAGTTTTCAAGGTAGAAGGGGAAAGATGTCATCATTCATTGGAGCTAGTGTTAGAATTAAACTGGATTCAACTAAGGTGGTCCCGGTTTGTACTAGATTTATCTCTTGCAGTGGAAGCTTCATTGTCTGGCAGAAAAAAAAAATGTAAGGATCAGTATTAGTTATAGTTAGATTCATCTCAGCAAGTCATTTCTCAAACTGCTTGGCACTCACTATTGAGTCTTCATCACTCGACTGTTCCCTGCAAGGCTCAATGCAGAGCGCACCTTGTGATTTAATGGAGCAAAAATTGGAGTCAAGAGAGGCTCTAGCTCTCCCTTAAGATTTCAAGTTCAGTATTGCTTTAGGGAATACTGGTCAGCCCAAATCCCTGCAGGTCCCTCCGGGCACTCGCAGCGAATAGGTTGGGCTAGATTAATGAGCTTTAAAGCGGATCTTCGACTTGTGGCAGTGTTTGACTTTTTGAGCGGAGAGTGACCAGCGGACTCTCCCCTGAGACCCCCAGTCGGCTCAGTGCACTCTTTAATTAAAGGGAATCATTGCACAGTGGACGGATCCAGAGGGCTTTACTTAATACCTTAAACACAGCTCAATAATACCAGCTGGAGTTCAAACAGAGCTCTTGATATGGCTCAGTGGAAAGTCTCCAGGTGAGACAAACATGAATGGGTTGCAATATGTCACACATTTTCTCTTTACACATCAAAATTTTAGTTTTAGTTGTGATATGCAAATTCACTGCTGTGTGCCTAGCAATGATGCTGCATTCTGAGATCTCTGTAAATACTTTGATAAGTACAATGTCTATGGAGCCAGGACAGTGACAGTAATATTTGGCAGTTTTTTTTCAGTGTCAGTAGTTTTCAGTTTCAACTTTCTGTCACTGTTTTGGCGTGGAGAGGAGGGGTTTGAGGGGAGGGGCAATGAGAGCGTGATTTACGTATAATCTGCATGCTAAGGAAAAGACATCACTCTTCACTGTTCCTGAACCAGTTGTCCTCTCGTCCGCTCTGAAGCCTCTGGCATCACCGCAAACCTACAGCGATGGCCTCCATGAGTTCACCGGGAACTCAGCAAGTAAGTCTGCTTCTCTCTGCCGTTGTTTGCTCACATAGAACTGGACTGGGTTAAGTTAACTTTTAACTGACTGGTCTGGCAGAGGTCCGCTGGAATGAGCACTAACCTTTGCTCATACATGACAGCTAGCTAACGTTAGGTTACATCCATGGTTGTACGTGAGCAAACAGCAGCAGAGACAAACAGACTTAGCTGTGGTTTGGGAGTTCAGGTGAACTCATGAAAGCCCTAAATGTGCGGTCTTTTTCCCCCTGGCCTTTATTTGGTCCTGGCAGCCACACCCCAGGCCATTATTATCATTCACTACTTATTTGAGAAAATACGGTATGAAATGTGAAATATGATTGCTGAAATATTTATTTCTTTGTCCTTTTTAGCTGCTCCTAGCACCAGTATCTTAACTGCACAGTTGTCATGTCCTGTCACCCTAACCTGAAAGCCCAAACCGCAGTTTGTCTCTGCTGCTGTTTGCTCACGTACAACCATGGATGTAACCTAACGTTAGCTAGCTGTCATGTATTAGCAAAGGTTAGCGCTCATAGCGCTCAGCGGACCTCTGCCAGACCAGCATAACGTCAGTTAAAAGTTAACTTTCACCCAGCCCGGTTCTATGTGAGCAAACAACGGCAGAGAGAAGCAGACGTACTTGCTGTTCAGGAGAAAAAAACACGAGAGCGGAAAAAATAAACTGTAACTGAAAAAAGAGTGACATGAAGAAGAAATCTGAACATTGTCATTGAAAAACACATCAGAATGCAAAAAACATCAAAATAAAATGAATTATTATTTTTCAATGAAACTTGTTTCAGTGCCAGTACAACTTTTTCTAATACAAATGTTTCAATGCCAATGTTTCCTTTTTCAGTTCAGGTTTTGCTTTCAAAGCCAAATTTTCTTTTTGATGCCAAATATTACTGTCACTGTCCTGGCTCCATAAATGTCATCATAAATGATAGAACAGATGGCCAGAGCTACAAAAAACACATAGATGTGGCAGTTACAGAAATGCCCATTTGAGAAGTGTTTGTATATGGTTTGGTTGGGAATGAACTGACTAAAGATGTCCCCCTTTAGATATGGGTATACTGAAGATTCATTCTTTTGGAAGATAATGACAAAGGACCTATTTTATTATGTAGGTTGGAGGACTTGTAGTTTTTATTCCACAGTGGCTTTCAAAATCCTTATTGGTCTGATTGTGCTCTGGTGTGTAAACCAGTTTTGTGTGAAAATGGCCTAACCTCTGCCACATTTCTATCTGACACTATGACTGCTACTGCAAAAGCCATTTATTAATTTCCCCTGACGTGCTGGAGATCCAGCGGTTGACTCAAAGCTTTGCTCAGTGACTTGTGACAGGCTGAGGAAGGAGGGTTAGTCTGTTGAAAACTCTGCAGGGTTAAGTAGCTGCAGCAGGGTAAGAGTGCCATAACACAGCATCTACCCCCCCCCCACCAACCAACACACACACACACACACCTCTCCAGAAGTAGCTAGCTCTGCTAATCCCAGTGCAACAAGGAAATGCCCGCATACATACAGAGCTTTGATCTAAGCAGCCTCCACCAAAGACATTTAAGATTAACTACCATTCTGACATTCTCCAAATCCCTGCAACATTACCTTTTAGCAGGCATAATCCTACATAAGCTCATGAACAGTAGGGTCCAATAGAGATATCAAACATCTGCTTCCATTTTCATTTATATTGTAATATCAAACAAAATCATACAATATACATTTGTGTATGTTTTTGGATTGTGTTTAAGGTGAGATTTGGCCCATTTTAAACTAAGATTTTGGAGAAATAATGGAAGTTTTCATTCAGCACTATGTCCCTACATATAATGCTTAAACCGGCCGTCATAGAGAGGGGACATGCAATATTATTTAAATATGGGGATAACAGCGTACATTTTCTGGATGGCATTCATAGTGTTGCACTCAGTTTGAGAGAAAAGTTCAACCCTTGCCCCTTTCTCACCTCCTCACGGCTGGCCAACCACTGCGTGAAGTGGGTGTAAATGTCGGTTTCAGAAAGTTATAGAAAGTGTCAGACACAGTCCCCATTGTTTATGTTCATTTCATGTTATATGTTCTTTGTAATATACCATGTAATATGCCTTTTTTAAATTTTTACATTCATCTGGAATGAAAAAATGTCTATGAAGATATATAATACTACTGGTAAATTAAAAGAAAACCTTCAGTCTACAAAATAAATTGCATTAACTGTCAACGTATTCACTAGTGGAACAACATCATGCCACCAAACCTGTTTGTCCAAACCAACAATACATTTCATTTCTATATACGGCACTTATTGTATAAACAATAAAAACTCCACAGCAGCTGCAGCCCACAAACACACACACACACACACACACACATAAATGAGAAACTGCACAATTTTTACACACAGCGTAGCATACACAAAGACAGCGCTACCTTGCTATGCAGTGGTTGCTGATGCTCTAATCTGTACAGTGAGTTACAACAATAAGGGAGTTTGTTATTGTCAAACAGACAGGCCACACATAAGCATTTTAGCATTTAGCATGATAGCCAGACCCAGCATGCACCTGTTGGTCACACAGCATCGTGGTTTTGTTTGATTTGGGTCACTTAGTGTGCTCACTGGGTGGTGCAGTAAATCAGTGATTAATTAAGGTATATGCAACCTAACAAAACTATGCTGAAGTACAACAATGTTAACCTTAACCAAAAACCATAATGATGCCATCCTTAATTTTTTTGTATTGTTGTGCATTTGCAAGCCCAGGCACGTGTGTGGTCTACGTACACATTCGTTCATGTGGCTCCTTTCTTCTGTTCCATTCTCACACTGTTTTTCAGGACTTTTTCATGTGACTTTTGTTTTTACTCTGTAATGGATGCGACTTGAAATGCAGCAAAGTACAATACTTGCAATAAAAACTACTTAAGTAAAAGTCAAATTACAAAATTACTCAAAAAAGTACACATAAAGGGTTACTTTGTTACAGTTACGAGAGTACATGTAATTTGTTACTTCCACCCCTGTTTAAAGGTACCATTAAAACCCCTTTGGTTAACGTGTTGTTTTTAATTGTGCTGTAGAAGTACATCGATTACTTAATTTGCCTTGACTTAATCTATTTGGAGCACCCAAGTAGAAGAACAGCTCTGCTGACTAATTCTTGAATATTGTACTGAATCATTCGCTGAGCTGCTGCTGGTTAAGTCCAAACAAAATCGGAAATGACAGTGTTGGGAAGCATAATGTTGACATGGAGTCAGTTAGCTGACTTGAGCACTGTTTTTTTTAGCCTATATTTGTTTACATTTTGGCAAACTGTATGCTAAATTAGCTATTGGCAGTTCCTGTTGGCATTGCACCCATGAATGTCGACAACTATCACTGGATTACTTTGACAGTAAATCAGTGTGCCAAACTACAATAACTAACTTCCTGTTGTTCTAAAAACACTGGCATGCACCTATCCATTTCACCTCACACAGTATCTTTGCCTCACGGCTCTCCATCCACGCCTCCCCTCCAACCTCACTGCGCTCCCCTGTGGAGGCACGCCTCACAGTTTGAAAACCTCTGGTCTAGACCTAGGAATAATAATTATTAATGTCAATACAGATCAACATTCACTGATGTCTGAATAGCCTGGCCTGCTTAAGGCAGCAATGATTTGATTGTTGACATACGTCATTAAGTGTATACTCCAATATGTATGGCATGGATTTTAGACCACAAATCATGATGAAGATGTGGCTGTGTCCTGTATTGCATGTCCTTCATTTACCTGCAAAGAGTATAGTGTTTAGATAAAACGATGCACGAATCCTGTCCGTGAATGTCAGTGCCACTCCATTGGTTAGATATTGAGATATTTCTGGATAAGTGAAAACTTTTGCCTGCTGGTGGCACTAGAGGAAGAGTCATGGTATCAGCAAAATCATTAAGATTCATGGACTGTGCACCATGTGTCTGTGTACCAAATTCCATTGCAATCCATCAAATAACTGTTATGATATTTCACTATAAAACAAAAATGTCAACCTGTTGGTGGCGCTAGAGGAAAACTCAGTGGGTCCCCAAATTCAGTAGAATTCATCCTATAGGGACCATGAATTTTCATACAAAATGTCATGGCAATCCATCAAATAGTTTGATACTTTTGATATTTCAGTCTGGACCAAAGTGGTGGACTGCCACAGCCACCAACCAACATTGCCGTCTTTAGAGCCATGCATTAGCTAGCATTGCTAAAAACCTGTTTGAGCTACAGAGTCAAATCTTTGAACTGAACTAAATGATATGATTCAAATTAGTGAATTGATCCATAATTTCCACCTGTACAGCAACAAGCCGACCCACCCCAATGCAAAGTAATGGAGGGTTACTGTGATTAGTAACTGTAATGTAATAACTACATTTCAAATTGTAATTCTGTACACTACTCGTTGCTGATACATTTTCTGTAACGTTAGTCAGAAATGTGTTACTGCCTAACACTGAGGATAACTCAGTGCTTTTTTTTGTCACTCCAGATGTCTTCTATCAGCATCCAAAGCTCTATCAGCCCCAGCTTAGCTAAATGTCTTTTCTTTCCCTGTTCTGTGGCCACAGAGAATGTGACCCTCCAGCAGATATTTGGCTTTTGACCAGATCTGCAGCGAATGTCTTCAGCTGACCTAGATTTCATTAATATTCTCCACCTGTTTACAGGGATGTGTGGGAGATTTGCAGTATCTAGCCTTGGAGGATAATCGTGAAATCCCATTAAGCCTCTTGTGTTTACTGAGACAAAACAGCTGCCTTACTTAACGCCTGTTTGGACTCCTGTGTTTGCTGTATAGCTGTGAAAAGACACGAAAACTGTTGATTACCTGCTAGCTGCAAGGCCCTCTCTCTGCCATGATAGAGAAATCAAATTCAATTCCAACTTTTCTCCTCACACTTTGGAAATGAGATGGGATTTTTGGAAACATTTTTCCACCATATGTATATTGCATCATAAGGGGCATTAATAAGAAATGCCTCATGCCTGGTCAAGGTATGCTTTGACATATCAGCATGTCAGCACATTCTTAAGCATGGTCATCAGGCATTGTGACTGCCCTTTTAATGTAAGTGCCCGTATACTGCATTATAAATAAAGCAGTCATAAAGCCTGTTACCATATAGTGATACTTGGTAGATTAACTTCCACATTGGAAGTGCTAATTCTGCAGCATTCTGTTTGCATCATCCTGCTCTTTCTAAATTTGAAATGACTGAAGTGAGCTCAAATGTCTTAAAATGCTGTTCCATGCAGGAAAGGTGAGAGAAATACAATTCCCTGGCAGGAAATTAGGTGGAGGATATATTATATAGGTGCAGGAAACAGAGATGTGACTGTGGGTTGGGGTGTTTGGGAGGACGGATGTACTTATTTTCAGCTCCAATGGGTCAAGGTTAAATTCTAAATTTGTGCAGGCACATATTCTGCTGTGAGTGAAATTCTTATTTTTAGAGACTTTTTTACCCATTATGGAAAACATTAACCCTGATCTTGACCAGATACATGTAGCTGCCAAACTGGAATGAATGTTCTCTCTGCAAACAAAATTTAAAAAGAAGAAAGTATATTAATAACTGGGTGTAGACTTTTTGTGAAAATGTTTTTATTTATTTTACACCTACATTTTTACACATTACATATAAAGAACATTTAACAAATTATCCATGTTATTGTCTATCGGTCTGCCAGTGAGATGAAATGAGTAAGCCCTTTTCTGTTTTGGGAAAGGAAGTTTACCACTGAAAAGTCCCCGGTCAGAAGAGGGCACAGTAAATGGAAACCAAACAACCCTCACTGGGGATATACAGTAGTTAGTTTATAGGAAGTTATTGATTGCTAACAGTACAACCTAAGAATCGTGACATTGGTTGTTCATTTGTCTAAAGTTTAATCTCAACAACTATGGGCCAGATTGCCATGGAATTGGGTATGGATATTCATGGTCCAAAGACAATGAATCCTATGATATTTGTGACCTTTACTCTAGCATCACGATCACCACCCCTAACCCTATCTCTCATCCTAGCTCAAACACCCCCTACCTCTCTACCTAACTCTAACCACACCCCTTCCCCTGTACATGACCTCAACCTCACCCAAATCCCTAGGCCTGCCTCCAATCCCCATTTCCCATCCCATGGGACCAGTAGCTCACAAGCAATCTAACAAGATTTGTGCAAAAATATTAGCAGGGTTGAATCTGATCACAGCCTGGAGGGGAGACCACATGAGAAATATACGGAGAATGGGGTCATTGTTTTTCTCCCTAAGGAGTTTTGTATCAGTTTTAACTGATGCCTGTGCACCTGGACCACATCCTTTGGATGTAGTTAGCCTGTATCCTAAACCTAACCCAACCTAACCGCTAAAATTTCCCCGCTGTGGGACAATAAAGGCTTATCTTATCTTATCTTAAACACAACCAGCCTGTTCTCATTCCCAGGGCGTCAAATACCGACGTTTTGTCAAGCCCCTTAAGGTACCCTTGAGCATCTGTCGCACCGGGCTTTCAACATAACCTCTGTATGAGACACACTAGGATTTCAACACAAACCCATCCACGTCAGGTGATGTAGTATAAAGAGCGGCAAAGCCAGCGTAAAGTCCACGTAGAGGTCGGGGTAGTTGGATGGGTCAAACACAGGACTTTCACCCAGGTTCGTGTCCCATGTGAAACCAAAAGTCAGCGTTGAGTGATTTAAACCTTTAAGTTACATACATGACTTATGACAAACCATTATCTTTTCCTAAACCTAACTAAGTAGTTTTGTTGCCTAAACCTAAAGGGTACCTTGTGGTCTGTATGAGACGATGTGGGACGTGACCAAGCAGCGTCTGCATTTGATGACCTGGGATGAGAACATGTTGACACAACAAAGGTGGCCAACCATCAACATGGTAGGCTTTAATTCTGTATGATTCCCTCAGCAGTGAGTTCTTTTACTCTGCTTGATGGAGTGTTGAACAGTGGATGCAGTCCTTGGTTGGAATAAAAACCTGCAGACTGTTGGCTTTCCAAGGCACATGATTGGTCACCCCTGGACAACAAATACAAACATCTAATTGATTTGCTATCTGCGTTGGCTGATTGCTATGGAATTTACTAAGCTCCTTCATGTGCCGAGGACGAACACCTTCCATTTCAAAACATTTCTAGATACTTCCTGAGGCTTTCTCCAGCACCACCCTCGGGCCTATGTCAGACAGGCCAACTGCTTTTGTGTGCAAATTAAATTTGATGAGCACATTCATACTCCCATGGTGATTAACCAACCTCTATCACCACAATCTTTGATTTCTTCTTGTTATTATAACTCTAAATATTCCTTCAAAGGATTTCTTTCTGAGACCATTAACATTGTATTGTACCTGCACATACACTTGTCTATGTCACACATTTCATGGTGGTTTTTGGTTTAACACCACATCTTTCATTAATTATATCATTGACAAAATTAAAACTGATACATGTATTTATTGGGTGGTCTGGGTAGACTTGAAGTCTTGTTAAGTTTATATTGTTGCTGTTGGCTGGAGGCAGAACTAGATGTGGTTATTTCAGTGTTTTAAAGCAGTTTGCGTCTGGAAGTATTTTTTTGGCATTATCATAGAAGGATTTTTGTCTCTAAAGAAAGCCAGGAGTGTTTCAGGGCTCACAGCAGAGCGAGGAGCAAAGTCACTTTACTGATGTGGTCGGGCAGCTACAGTAGAAATGCATGCAGGCTTTAGATGAGCCAGCAGTGTGTGTGGTGCCTGCCCAACCAGAATACCAAGCGCAGTGTGGATGTCTGAACCTGCCATTCAGGTGACTAATGAAGCTCCGAGCACAGCTCATGGCACTGAGCCCAGCTGAGGGTATGAGATGATACTGGATTAGCACGTCCTAGAAATAGATGGCTCAAAAATATGACAGAGCACTGAATGCATACACCATGCATTAACCTCTCCTGGACATAGCAGAGTTGTGGAATCAAAATACTTTACTCTGCAAGTATTTTTTTTCTTTTACCTTTTTCACTGTATGAGTGTTGCTGAGGTGTGGTGAGCAAATGGAGATGTCTTCAAGATGGGCAGGTGATGGAGTGGAGAAACCCGGCGTGGCCCATCACTCACAGTAATGCCTCCATTACCTCAGTGTGAGTGCTGTGTGTGTGTGTATGTGTGTGTAAAGCTGTAAGTGTGCCTTATTCTAAAATAGATATTCTCCACAGAACCTGGAAGACAGCACTACTGCCAGACATTTTAACCATTACACCACTCTTAAATGTTAATCTTGTTGGTCTTTGCATTTTACAACACTGCACCTTTCATGGGTATCAGTTAAATGATGTGTAAATCAGTGAGGAATTAAAATCCTAAAAGACAGGAAAGAAGAAGTTGTATATTTTATGTATGAAGTTGTATATTTTTTATTTTATGTCATATCTGCGAGTACATTACAAACAAGTGTTATTTCCCCCCAAGGTTTTATGTATTAATGTCTAAGCTAGTAGAAATAAAATGCAATTGATACAGTTGATGGAGGGCCATGTAAAAATATTGTGATATGAATTTTTGCTGTACAATAAAATTGTTTGGTTCTCTTTGTGCTCTTATGAGTGCTGGACTTATGTACATCCCTGTCATTACTGGAGAAAGTTTCCAATATGATGACACTGGTTGGCTGGTTGTTTGAGATCAAAATATCTAAACAACTACTGGCCCGACAGCCATGAAATTCACTTTAAATATTCATGGTCCCCAGGTGATTGTTCCAAATGTTGTTGGTGACCGCCCTCTGACCTTTCCTCTGGCACCACTGTCAACCCAAATTTTTCACTTGTTCATATGAAATGCTTAAATTTAATTGGCATGAAATTGATTGAGCACATTAATGCTCTCCAGAGGATGAAACATTGTGAGTCTGGATGCCACAATGGATGTTTTTTTTTGTCAAAGCATTAGACTCGAGTACATTTTGGTTCTGCAGTTTACCCAAAGTACATTGGCACATGTGACAGGAAGCTGGTCTTTCTCCTCGGGACTTGCTAGGAAGTTAGCTGTTGTCAGAGATTACCATGTTTTTCTATCAAAGTCCATCATGCATGTTATTGCCCCTTCGACTGTCGATGACAGTGAGTATAGCATTTTTAAATGTTAAGTATATTGAGGACTGTGTTTCGTAAAGTGTGTTTGACGTTAAGTTGCAGATGGTGAAAAACTCTGATGGCACGTGTTCGCTTGCATGACGTGTAGAACTACCTGCATACTAATAATGGTGTGTGACTTAGCTTTAAGAGAAGGGTTTTATTCTTACTTGAAGTCAGCATGTAGAAGAAAATGTATCACATTCTGTACTTTCATGATAACACATACACAACATTCTTTTTCAGTTTGAAGCAAATGAAGGGAATATATTTACTGTTAATACTTAGATTGTATGTTTACCTATTTATCCATGTATTACTGGAAAATAACATACTCTCCTGATACATCTATGCGTCTGTCTTGTAGTTTTGTGTAATTCTTGCTTCTTATACTGTGGGACACACAGTCAACATCCTTGTGAAATAGGTGCCTACATTACACGTGTCCTCATGTGAAAAGGTCCATTTCCTAAGATTACATTTGTTATGGATATTCATGGTCCCCAGAAGATGAACTACTACTACTACTACTACTGATTTTGGTGATTGTGTGATCCTCTTGCAACAGTCTTATACTAAAATGTCCTCTACACGCACCATATTGCATAATAAATAGGCCGATTGCCATAATATACTGTATATTGAACATATTCATGCTCCCCAGAGGAAGAACTCTTCATCAGTATGTTTTTAGATTGTTTGGTGTACTGAACATAAATTTAAGCAGGAGCCAATGACAGGGCCTCAGAGTTTACTTTTAGCCTTGATGTTCTACCTTGAATAATGTCCAGTATAGAGAAAGATGTTTGAGTATTTAGTGTAACCGGTCACCTTAAACTGACTTTCTAAATTAGAGACTTCTTCTAGGGTTTAATCATTGTGCTGTGGTTAAAAGCTGGCTTTTTGTGTGTCTTAAAAAACCCAACAGGTTCTTCATATAAGTTTCACATCGCTGTAGGTCATCTCTCGGTCAAGTTATCTCTCCAAATCAATCAGCTTATCAACTCACATGTCCCCTCTCTGCGTTTGATCTGAAGAGCTCTCCACTCCACAACAGAGTTTAATCTAGATCACACAACACTGCAGAGTTTGATTGTCTTAAATATTTTGGTATGAAGTCCTTTTGGTGCTTATGTGACCTCATTTTGACTTTGTGTATCAATATTTCTTTTCTCTCTGTGGCTTTCTTTTACATTTTGACAGTGGAATATAGAGAGAAAAAAATATTCAGCTACTTGAACTAACTTTTTTCCATAAACGAAGGAGACAGAGCTATTTTTCCTTGCAGGTGTCACCTTGTCTTCTGAGATTTCATAAAAATCTGCTTTGCTAATGCTGCAATCTGAATTATTTATTCAGCCTGTAACTAATCTACTCTTCTTCTCCTTTCACATTGTAATGTACTTCTGTCCTTCTCCTATGACTTGTCATTGAAGAGGATGACTGTTTTTATAGTATTCATTTCACATTCTCATTGAGTAACTCTAAAGAAAGCTGCAGTATAGACATGAACAGCATTAGTTCTTAGATGCTTAAGTCAATAAACTAACAGTGTTTGGCCTAGTTTTATTCTTTTTATGTGTTTTTATGCAATGGTGTTAGCTGGTGAAGCTGTAGACAGGACCAGTTCCAGTTGTTGAGAGCGTGCCAACCCTGAAGACTTGCCTGCACTCTTACACACACAAATTCATATTGAAAACATGTTTTCTTTGGTAAGATAAATCAAGGGACATAATTCATACCAGAGTGGTTGTTAAGTAGTGGCTACTGGCAAGACTAGTGGAACTAGAGTAACCATCAAGCTAATTGGGCCAGCCACTGTAGTTTAGCCAGGTCTAGTATCTGCTCTTTGTGTGGGTTAAGGTAGGATTTCAAGGCAGCTTAAAGGTAAGTTTGGTCAGGGCTAGAGGGCTCAGTAGATTTATATTGTCACAGCCTGATACCAACTGCAGGGCTTAATGACAGGACAGAACTAAAGTGCCGTGAGATAACTTTGTTATGATATGGCGCTCCTATAAATAAAACTAAATTGAATTGAATTGAACATCATTTAATGTTAATACTGAGCTTCCATAGAAAGGCTCAACCAACGTTTGGAAACTTCACTGTGTATTGCAGTCTTAAAATCTTGTGGTAATTGCATGTTGTCAGCTGCAATGTTAAACTGACATGTTTTTAGCCCCAATAGCGGTGTAGCTCTAAGGATAGCAGTGTTGGTCTGTCCACCACTTTGGTCCAGACCATAGACAGTATATAAAGATGCACGACATCACAGCACCCTAAAAGTGAAGCCAAAACCTCTGGCTGGCTGCAGTATAGGTCATAAACCCTGCCACCTCCATGTTAGTGGATGGGACATGGGCCAAACTGAAAAGTCAAAGTACATGTCAAATAAAATTTTCCCAAAGATGGTTTCTGTCATTTTAGGGAGTTCTTATCACGCTGATGTTCGTTCAAGTGTTCGTTTTTCTGATACGTTTGTTTTTAATGAGTTATTTGATGCTATAAAAAGGGGTGTGGCATCATGATTGACAACCAGTGGCAGATGTTACCGTAACTTTGGTGATCCCTTAACTTTTCATCTAGCACCATCTTCAGGTCAAAAATTTAAATTGGCCAATACTTTGGTTTATGACCAAATACCTGCAAAACTAATGACTTTCACATCAACCTCAGCTATGCTTTGCATTTAGTGCTAATTAGCAAATGTTAGCATGCTGACACACTAAACCAAGATAGTGAAACTGGTAAATATAGCCTGAACATTAACATGTCAGCATTGGTATTGTTAGCATGGTGACGAAGCATCTGGTGCCTAACAGTACCTCCACAGAATTTACGTACTTAAATAGCTCCAATTTTTTCATGTTGTGCCTGTACTGGTGCACTGCAAAATAGTAATTCCCCGAGCAATATGTTGCCATCGTTATTCTTATTAAAGTTATTAAAGTTCTGGTAGCTCATTAAAGTTAAACTGGAACATCTAGATAGAACAAAGTTTGAGCATGAAAATCAATTTTTGACCTTTGGGGCCAGTATATATTCCTATGTGCAACAAAATAATTGTTGAGGGAAGTTGAGCAAAAGTTGGCATTTTGTTTGTTTAGTCAAACACTTTGTCCTTTAAAGTGCTGCTAATCCTAAGAGATTTGGATCAGTGGATCAAACTCCTGCTACCTCAGATTGCCCGTCCATCCCTGTGAGTTTGTTTAGCAGGCCTTCTTGTCAGTCAGACAGGAAACGGAGGCTGAGGATCTGCACCTGCACAGCCTTCCAACCACCAATCAGCTGCTGCAAGCCAGCGCTGTGCACAAACAAGCTTATTAAATTAATGTTAAAAAGCAGAGCGGGCTCTGAGCTCTGTAATTATAAATCAAGAGTAATCAGTGGAACATAATTGATTTGGTAATTGTGTTTGCTTTCTTGAGCTAGACCCAAAACTTTGCTGGCATGAATTAAGGACATTGTCATTGCAGTTGAAGCACTGCAGTGTTATGTTGTGTGAATGTAAAAGGTCTGCTGCTAGTTTGTTTCAGTCAAATGGGATACAGAGCAGTTCCAATAACACGACAAAGGGTAAAAGGTCTTACTAAAATTAGAATAACACATGTACGAAACATCTACTCCTGCTTCAAATACAGTAAGAACTTAGTTATTCACCATGACTGGCTTCTCACTATTTTTAACACACTAGAACAGATACACAAAACACCATCAAACTGTGTGTGTCAGTATACAGATTCTAATGTGGAACTGGCATCATTGAGAATTGCTTAGTATAAGACATATGTTCTCCATTTAATGATATGTCTTATTACTTGATCTCCTGTTTATCTGCTTAGGAAACAGTCTAATTTGCTTTAGCCAGCATCAGCGAATTCAATTCCATTGGGCAGCAGGCATTGAAAGCAACAGCCAAAAGGCAAAATGCATGCTGTCGATGCAAGGCTTCATATACAAGTTGAGATTAAAAAGAAATGTTCATATTGTGGTTGTATAACATTTAAAATTCAATTCCTAAATATAGATTCAACTTTTTGAGATACAGATACAGCTAACACAAATTCAGCAGTCCATGACTACACACGACATGACACCTAAGCTCATTTACTTTTACTGAAGATGTGTTCAGACTGAACACAAAGCAGATTCTGGAAGAAGCGCAATTACATACGAAGTCAGTGCAAAGACTTGAGTGGAGGTTGAAAGTGTTTCACCTTGAGTTAAAGATGTGTGCATATCCTACCTGGCTGTATAACTTCATGTCATGAACCACAGAGAAAAGAGGACAAGGGAGAAAACCTGGAGGAAAATAAAAGAAAGAGCTGGGGTTCTTGGTGAGTTCTGGGATCAGTCAGAGGCTGAGCTGTCCCACATACAGCCACACTCCACACATGCGCCATATGTGTTTGATGCATATGTTGCTAGCTAGCTCCAGCTAATGTCTGTACAGGCAAATAAACACAGATTGCACAAACAGCAGTGAAATTGTGCTAATAACGCAAGATAACAATTTTCTTTTGTGTTCAGTCTGAACACACCTCAAGTCCCCAAATATTGAAAATAGATATTTGATTTTTTTTTTTATATGAATCTGAATTTCTGAAACGTGTTGTGCCAAGCCTATTTGGACTTAAAGGATAAGTCTGGTGATATTTTATATTTTTCTTATTGTCACAAATACCATATACAGCAATTAATGTACTGTAACAAGTACTGTGTGTGTATCACTGCCTGATATACAGTATCTTCTTCCTCTGTGCCACAGAGCTCCATTGTTGTCCAAAAATGATTAAAACACATAAATGGGCCACAATGTTGCACTGGGTGACATGTTCCTTCATTACCATGAACACACACACTGTAGTTTATTTGGACTCAATCCCACATACACCGTCCTGCTGCCGGAAATACTCACTAGAGCACCAAATGTGGATTCTTCCGCTGCTGAAAATAGTCCCCAACAAATGCACTATTTCCTCCTGTTTGAGTAACATTTGCTAAAAACTACAGTGTCCAGCTGTTTTAGAAAATTACTGAGCCTTTTTCAAAAACTGAAACTATATAATTATGAGGTGTCTTTAAAGGTGTACGTGTTCAGTAGGAGCCAGTGGGCTTGGAGCTGAGAGCTGTTTTGTCAGAAGGTATTGAGAAACAGACTAACACAGCGTTGGTGTGGTCCTTTTCATGGGACTTTTGAAGACAATAAGTCAAATAAAGAACAATTTCAGCCTTATCCCTTAAATTATCTAAATATATTTTTTCCCCATTTACTGTGATCAAACTCAATCTAGCCTTAAAACCTTACATACGTACATATTCAGAATATCAAATACATATTAATTTTGACCAAATCAATTTCAAAAGTTCATATAATTTCAAATCAAAAAATTACAAATCAAACTTCAACACCAGCTGCTCATACAGATGTTCTACATCTCTTAAAACCTACTCACACATTTCACAGCATGGTAACAAAAAAGTAACAAAGACCATACTGAAATGATACCAGAAAGATTTGGTTTTAAGGTTTTAATTTTACACAACAACACAGGCAGAAGCTACTCATTGCTGCAGATGTTGTCTTTTATTTTGACACTATATTTGTACAAGTTGTCAGTGCTGGAGCACTTGTCACATCAACATCTATTCTCTATCTCCCTCTCCTCTTACAGCTTTTTGTTTCAGCTGCACTTCTTCACTGTCTGATTAAAACGGCGTGCAACTGTTGAGAGAAATATATCCACACAGAGCGCAGCAGGGTTCCCTGGCTCTGCTTTCCCTTCTTGTTATCTCCACCCAGTGTGGCTGCCTGCACAGCGAGATGAGGGACTCGAGGGGACAAGATTGCATGCCCATCTCCGATTGAATCAGTGGTTGTCTGCTGTCAGTTATCTCCCATGTGTTGGGCAAATCGTCAGGTAGTGCTGCTCTGGTTTCGTCTGACGCCCTGATAAAACAGACAGGAAGCCACACACTCGATTCCGCTGCTGACGGGTTCCTCTTAGACAAAAGGCAAATAAGGCCTCCCTCTTTCCCCTTCTCTGCTCCTGATAATTCAAAAGGAATTTCCACATGCTGCCCACTCTTTGCGTCTAATTCAAATATTTGAATTATTCTGGTCACTGCACTGATATGCAGATTGCTTAGTGGGGGAGTATTTTAATCATGCCAGAGTGAGATCCTTCCTCTTTTCATTCCACTTCTAAACAAACTCCTCCAATTGCTTTACTGTTAGAAATAATAGTTCAATTCACCCCTAAACATACTAGCAGCTTGTTTGTTTGTTTTTCTCTGAGATTAATCCCTGCGGCTATCCTTCTCTCACACTTCAGTGATTAAAAATTGCATTTGGGAAATCAAGGATCGCCTCCATTCTGGCTGGTGAAACAAGACTGGAACCTTGTAGGACATCAGCGCATGGCTTATTTTCCAGCTGAGTGCCACCAGTGTCCCTTTCCATCTTAAGTTCAAAGGTCTTTACAGCGCCAGTGTTTCATCTGGGCTCCCTCCGCTCTCTGAGTCACTGGATGTTGACAGTCCTTTCCGTTCTACTCCACTGGCTTCACTCAAATGTCACACTTGTCACGCTGCCTGATTCTTCAAACAGCCCCCCCACCCCCACCCCCACCCCCCCGGCACCTCTGTGTTTTGATGGCTTCAGGTTAAAGCAGAATTGGTCACAACGGGTCCTGTGCCTGCTCATCTATTTTGAACTAATCACATTTCCATTTCATAAAACAGGCACATATCTTGATTAAGCAATGCTGCAGTATGAAATGGAGGAGAGCCCCATGTAACTGCTGTGGGGTTTATTATATGTGAGTCCCCTGAGGCGATTGCTTGATCTTATCCTCAATGTTCTGGTCATCATTCCTATCGGCTATTATTTTATTGACCAGGTTCATTTCTGAGATCTGAGGATACACAGCCTGACAACACATTTAGACATGCTGCTACAAACACCACAGTGATGCAGTGGTTAGCACTGTCGCCTCACAGCAAGAGGGTTTGCATGTTGCCTGCATGGGTTCTCTCCTGGCACTCTGGCTTCCTCCCACAGTCCAAAGACATATTGGATGCCTACAAACAGACAGGAAGCAACAGGATGTCAGTCATTTTCAATAAAAAGCTGCTACGCAAGGAGGCACTGGCCGAGCAGTGTAACGAAGGGAAGTTGAGCAATGTTTATGCAAATGTCCTACAGTGTATCACCTCAGACAAAACACAAAGTGCTCACAAGAAAAAGGACATTTGTCATTGTTCTAAAGCCTAAAATCACCTACATGTCTGTTTAACCTTAATGAACTTGTAGTGACCACTTGAATAAGGACTCCTGTCTGTCAGCAGCAAAGGTATAGCATAGTGTTACTACAGCTGCAGAGTAAGTCTGTATTAGCCATGACCACAATTGTTCCCTACCCTTAACCAAGTCGTTTTGGTGCCTAAACATAACCAAACCTTAACCACAATGGCGGCAGATCACCAAGTGGTCATACAAATTATTTTTGTAACAGTAATTTGTCATTTTGTAATACACCGACAGATTACGTCATCTTGCTGATAGGGGTCATTGTAGAATGCAATGATACAGTACCTCTTTTCTTCATTTTGTTTGGTGGACTTGTCAGTGGAGTGGAAACCAACCACTTGAGTGATTAGACAGATTGACACAACTGCACAAACCACTGGAATGTTTGAATTACAATAGAAATTATAAATTATTATCCACCATACAATTTTTTAGAATCACCTGTTCAGTCTCTCTTTTTTTACATACATGAAACTTTGTAAAAGTCACACCGTACTTTACCCCACAGATCTGTAAAAACCCATCCATGCTTTTGTCACTGTGACACCTGTTTGTCATCTGTTTGCCCATATGTGAGTTCATCAACCGGTCGAGGCAGATGACCGCCCACCCAGAGCCTGTTCTGGTTCTGCTTGAGGTTTCTACCTGTTAAAAGGGAGTTTTTCCTTGCCACTGTCGCTTAGTTCTGCTCATGGTGGGAATTGTTATAAAGAGTCGGTCTAGACCTGCTCTATATGAAAAAGTGCCCTGAGATAACTTTGTTATGATTTGGGGCTATATAAATAAAACTGAATTGAATTGAATCATATGTGAAATGTGTTTCACATGTAACATCTTACATTATATACATATATATAACATCTTACAATTATGTATACACACACACACACACACACACACACACACACAAATATCTGAAAATCATAAGTGAAATGTGTTTCACATTTGATCATTGGAATTTATTTGAAATCAAAATGTTGTATTTTTAAATTTGTATGTGTTTGCATTTTACATCACTTCTATCATGTTTCTTTTTCTTTTTTTTTTCCCGTCTTTGTAATTATTGCTTGAATTCAACAATTTACCCCTGTATAGAAGGTGAACAATTCAAACTGTGTGTGATCCTCCTTTACATATGTCTCAATATTCTACTGTGTATTGATCTCAACGGGCTGTTTCAGTAGCTAAGGAGCAAACACTGTTCTGTTACAAACAGTGAATCCTTGACATTGTGCACTGCAGCCTACATAATCAGCTTTAATCCAAAGCTATGTGAAGCCCTTATTCATGTTGCATGATGCAGGCTGTGTGTTATGAGGATAGTGCGTATAACAGTGGTGGTGTATCGTAAAAACTGAAATGGAGCAGTACATGACAGATAATGTTGAGCTAACCATACAGAGCATGCTATTACATGATAACCATGTGTCGGTCAGAAGCAATCACTCCGTGTTGAACTGGTTCAGATGTTGCCAGTTGCTTTTTAGATCTCCATATCTGTATCCTCTGCCTCTCTATCACCCCCCTCCCCCACCCCCTTATCTCCTTCATCCAACCCTCTGCCACTTCGAGATGGTTTTCCTCTCGACCTGTTGGAGTGGAGAGGCCCATCTGTGGGCTTATCTTGCTCCGCCGGAGAGCAGTAAACACTCATTTTTGTGGCTGTCAGTCTGGTGAAGGCGGGCAGCCATGTGGAACACGGCGCGGCATCAGCGGCATTCCCAGCAGTGGAAATAAAGCTGGCTTCAAGGCTGCGAGAGCCACTCTTTCCCTCTTTTCTCTCCCCTCACAGGGAACATTGCTATTGCTTCTAAAGCTGCCACATATTGATTTAGAGGTTATGTTTTGCGTGATCCGCTATTTCTCTCCCCTTTTTGAGAGTACATCTTCATACAGTATGTTGTGCTTATGTGGACAAACATATTTCTGTACACTCTGTTCCCTTATGGCTTTTGTTGTTCGAAATGACTATACACATGCAGTGAATAAAAAATACAAGGAGTCACTTATGTGCCTATAGAAACCAAAATTAATTACATTTACAAAACACATTTATTTTTTCCTCACTGAAAGAAATCAGGGTTTTTATAGGTATTTATTTTGAATGTTAAAAAACATGATGACAAAAGTCAATGCAGAATCAATGTAAAAAATCATGTGAACATTGAGTAATACAAATGTTATTGCGCGATTATTCTGTGGATTTCATGACTTGGAGGGGAGCTGATCTGCTGAACAGTCACTACCTCCTGGCTGTTTTCTCCTGACTTCTTTATCGATGGAAGCCACTAGAGGAACCTGGACTGTAAACTCAGCTGAACAGGGACCTCTGGCAGCAGCAACTACTACGTCCTCTTGATGTGTAGGAACATAAAATCAAAAAAATATCACATAAAGCCAATTTTCTCCTTTGAAAATAAGTCAAAAAGTAGTAAAAAAAAATTATTAGCATTTAAGAATCGCTTTTTCCCCCAACATACATTACCTTTAATTGGTGGAAATCAGTAATAATTAAGCATATTTTTCATTGTATAGCAGTTGGGAACTAAACATGTGTCAGTGCTTTGAGCACTTAAGGGTAATAACTTTAAAGCCTTCCTGAAATTAAAATTCATTTTTGCTAAGAAATGAATATATAGTATATGTCCTTAGTGTTTGTTTTTATAACTAAAAATTGTAATTAAAAATGGGGGGAGGGGGATTGTCACCCATTACCAACTCTAATCTATGAATCTATGATCATTGCATGTATGGATGAGTAAAGATTATTTTGTCATTATTTCCAAAAAATATATAATTTTCATATATTTCCTCACACAAAAAGCGAGGAGAGTTTTAATTTCAGTTTGACTTTTAATACTACGTGATAAGCTCCTTTGGGGGCAAGATGGTGTTATCAAACACTTCTTTGTTGCATCTTTGAACAGTGCAATGGTTCACCAAAGGTTTGGTTTGGTCACCAAAGTTTTTGGGTCTTGTACCTCATGAGACATCCACCAAGTGTTTAATACCAAGTGGCCACAGTTTCCCAGAAGAAAAATCATTTGCTCTGTCTCTGATAAGCTTGTGAACAGGAATGGCTAATTACATACACCACTGTCTGAAAAATGCTTTTACTTATTGACTTACCAAAATGCAAAGAAATAAAACCCTTTATCGTCTGTGTCAGCGGACAGTCAACATACCAATCCCATTCACTGGCTCCAAACCAGTTTGCTAATCTGTGTATCCAGTTTGCGCTCATTGGTTTTCAGCCAGATTGGGAGCAGAAAACCCTCATGCAGGTGAATCAGTCACTAACATATAGGCTTTGATGATTCCAGGCCCACAGGTCCTCTGAAGGACCCTATTTCAGCTCCTAATGGTACAGAGAAATGGGTTTCAGGCATAGCAGATAGTATCTTTGTGTTTTTGTCTGGGAGAGATGAAAGGAGGCCCGGCTCCATATATGTGGCTGTGAAGATTGTGACTCGCTGCCTTTCTCATCTTCACCCCATTCTACAGAATTAATGACAGCAGCTCTATCATGCTATGGACTGGAGGCTGGAGAGACAGTGGGGATTGTGAATGAAGGAAGGGGGATTACTGTGTTGAATCCCCAGATGGAATTCTGTTCTCTTTCTCGTTGGAACTTGGTGGGGTTTCTCTCTCTCATGCCCTTCTCTTTCCTATGTTTTCAAACTCTCTCCCCCCAAATCCTTTTTCTTTTCTTTCTGATGATTGTTTTCTGCTTTTGCATTTTTGAATTATTTTACAATGGACACTAGGAAGTAGCAGGAAAGATGGGAGAAAGAAGAGGGCAATGACTTTCCAACAGGCCCTGAAGTTGTTTGTTCTTAGTGTGTAAATTTAAGGATTGCTCTGGATAGAGAATGTACCTCTGCTATCCTGACAGTTCAATTCAGTTATTGGACAGTTTGCAGAATTGTGCGATTGCTGCTTTGTTTTGGCTTCTGCTGTTGTGTTTAAGACTTACTGAAATTAGTTATTTTATCAATATTATTTTTGTTGATGTGGTTGGATATGTGGTTTGAAAAATTAAAAAAATATTTTAAAACATGAGGGTTTAGGTTTAGGGTTTAACCGAATTTCACATTCAAGTTTCCTTGAATATCCTTGAGTGATCTTGAGCAACAAGTCTAGTCCCTCCCAGCTCCAGTGGTGCTTTTCTGTCGCTGACCTCCACATAACGGATGGATAACTCCTGCAGTAGCCAACATTGTTCAGTTGAACATGTGTCTTCACTGCTGTTTGAGCATCTCTGGACTTAACTCTTAATATTTGATTCATCACATTCTCTGGGGAGAAGATTTCCCAGTGGTACCATTGACCAACTGTCCACGTGGGGCTTCTATGGCTAAGCCATCAGCTACATGGGTAGCACATGGGCCTGAACTTGGAGAACTGCATGAGCCACATTAGGTATTAATGTAGTTTCAGTAGGCTTGGGCTGGAACAGAGCACATTATGTGGGACCCATCAGGATTCAGTCATATGGACTGATTGTATGAGTGTCTTTTGATTTTTTTTGTTCTTGATGGATTTTGGCCAAGTGGTTCATTTTAACAGCAACTGTTTTCTCTCTCCCACTAGTCAAGTATTTAAAAAAAAAAAAGATTAATCATGGACTTAATTATCAATGTTTTTAAATTAGACCAATACCTGTATGTTCAAGATTTACTTATGCTCACCTCAAAATGCTGTCCTCATACTTTGGGCACATAATAATAATAATAATAACAATAATAGTAACTGTATTTATATAGCACCTTTTAAAACAAAGTTGCAAAGACCTTTACAATAAAAAGAAAATAATAAAAGTATATAAAATCCAAAACATAAGATATGAAACAGGATCAAATAATTTCAATAATTACACCAAACATCCCTATGTGGAACTGTATTGTGCTGCTGTATGTTCTCTTTCCTCCTGCTCTCTCTCTCCCGCTCCCCCCCTCCCCCTTCAACCCAACCGGTCGAGGCAGATGACCGCCCACCTTGAGCCTGGTTCTGCTCAAGGTTTCTACCTGTTAAAAGGGAGTTTTTCCTTGCCACTGTCGCTTAGTTCTGCTCATGGTGGGAATTGTTATAAAGAGTCGGTTTAGACCTGCTCTATTCGAAAAAGTGCCCTGAGATAACTTTGTTATGATATGGCGCTATATAAATAAACTGAATTGAACAAATACCATCAGTTAAGAAAAAGCCATACGATAAAAGTGAATTTTAAGAATAGATTGAAAAGAGGACACTGAGTTTGCCTGAGATCCCAGGCAGGGAGTTCTTGTTCCACAGCTGAGAGGCCCGGACAGCAAAGGCACATCACCTTTAGTGACAAGTCAGGATTTTAGAACCATTAGAAGGGCCTTAAAAGAGGATCTCAAGCAGCGATCAGGCTCATAGGGGGTTAGCAGATCACAGATATAGGCAGGAGCCTGGCCATTCAAGGCTTTAAAAACCAACAGTCAAATCTGACAGGGATCCAGTGAAGAGCAGCAAGGATCAGTGTGATGTGGTTGCTTCTCTCAGAACATAGAAAAGCCTGGCAGCAGCGTTTTGTAAGTTATAGTCTTTGGATGTTTCGCCTGCTGATACCAGAATAAAGTGCGTTGCAATAGTTGAGTATGGAGGAGATGAAAGCCTGGATGAGCCTTTCTGGATCTGTAGATGAAAGGAATGACATGATCTTGGTTAAATGTCTCAGTTGGTCAAAGCATGACTGCAGCACTTTAGTCACCTGAGCATCAAAAGACAACTCTGAGTCAAAAATATAGGCCTATATAATAAATAAATATATAAATAATTATCAGTGCTGGGAATGATGCTACTCTTCTCAGTTGCAGATCTGATTTGTCATTTAGCTTTGTCTATTACAACTTTAGTTTCCAGGTTTACAATTTTTATTTGCATTTAACCAGGACACTACATTTTGTGTCTGCATTTCTCTCGTTGCGAGAGTTTCCCCACTTGGTACAGACAGTACTTAGTATCAACACAACTCCATGGTTAGTTGTGCAGAAAAACTGACTGAAGCATGGGGGCTTTTGTATTCTATTCTATTGTATTTTACTGAGTGCAGGAACTCTAGCAGCGTGGCTGTAGGGTTGCCAACAATATCTCAACAACTTTTGAAAGGACTGCCATGAAATTTGGTACAGACATTCATGCCCACTCTAGATGAATTGCAATAACTTTGGCGATCCCTTGACTTTTCTAGCACCATCATCAGGTCAGAATGTGTGCCAAAATAGGCTACATTAGCAAAGCTAATGACATTCCCATCAACCTCAGCTCGACTTTGTGTGTTGTGCGAACTGGCAAATGTCAACATGGTAACACACTTAACTAAGATGGTGATCATGGTAAACATTAGCATTTCAACATTGTCATTGTTAGCATGTTAGCATGCTGAGGTTAGCATTTAGCTCAAAGCACCACTGTGCCTAAGTACAGCATTACAGAGTTGCTAGTGTGGCTCTAGACTTTTTTTAAATTATATTTTTTAAATTATGTTTTATAATTTTCTCATTTTTATGTGTCTGTGTTTTATTGTCATTGTTAGCATGTTAGCATGCTGAGGTTAGCATTTAGCTCAAAGCATCAGTATACCTAAGTACAGCGTCACAGTAGACTCTTAGACTTGTTAGATACGAGGTATGCCTTTATCAGTCAAAACTTGATGACTATATAGCATATTTATTGACTTGTCCTTGTACTTTACTTGGCTAAAGCACAGCATCAAGTGTGTATAATCACTGTACCTTAATGTTGTACTGTTTTGAATAAATCTCCATCCAATCATTCCTGAAGATGATGGCTACCACTGCGATGGTACACCAATACTCATGATTACAACAATAAAAATGTGTCTTGTATGGGCTGTGATGAGTTTACTGTGTGTGTGTGTGTGTCTACAGCACATGTGTGTCAGGTGATCCATCACGTTTGCCAGCAGTAGACAGCCATGGCGGTGAAGTGCTTGATCTTCCCCAAAGCTGCAAGCTGCTGATAGGTCCCACATCTCAGCACACCACCCCTCATCTTTCTTCATCTAATTGAACTGCAGTTTGTCAGCGTCTCATTTGTATACGACCACCACCTCCTCCACATTTATGGCATTCTGCCACTGATTACTTAGCTCCAGGCTTCCTGACACAGCCTAAGTAATGACTTTGCTTCCTAATTTTTCCTATCCATTCGTATTTGTCTCTTTCTTGTCTTGTCCTCCATCTCACTCTGTGTGTATCTATCTACCTTTTCTCTTCCTAGTGGCTGTTTTCTTTTGCAGCCCTTCTCTCCTCCTCTTCCTCTCTCCATCCCCTCCAGCCCCTGATGAAGTCGAATAGTCTCTGTCCGCCCTCCGGTGAGGCTGCACACTGTTTTTTGTAGCAGTCTGTCAGCAGGGAACATCTTGTTCAGTTATGCTGCTGGATCTCAGGATTGATGCAGACAGTAGGTGGACAGATCGAAGGTAACAGATGGACTGAAGCTGCTGGACACTGGCAGTACAGTGCACAGTACTGTGCAGGCCACCAGACAGTCTGAGTGAGGGTGAGTTTACAACTCCAGATCAGAAGTTCCGTCACACTACAGTCAGTATAAAGGTCTCTGTCGATGTTGATGTTTACATACACACTAACCCAGTAACCAGCTGCTGGCTATTACAGCTGCACTATCAAAGAAAACACACCTGTCCCATTAACCTTACATGGAAATCACAAGTGGGATACAACAGAGAAGAGCAACCAGCCTCCACACACCGTGTCCTAATTGAGTGCGATGCGAGCTGGCGTCAGCGACAAAATCAGTTCGAGTGAGCTTGTGGTTACGACATGGGAAGTGTGCACGATGTGCCTGGTTGTCAAGGTGGTAAGTCATGAGAACACCACTGCTAGGCAACGACAACATGGACGCCAAAAGACTCCTTGTTCTTCTCTTGACATTCTTCGCTTCTTTCCAAGAAATGTTGACTTACTTTCTATTTAAATCAACATTTTCCTTAGACATATTATACAATTATGAAGAAAAACTCTATACAACTAAAATTATAATATATTAACTTGACGCTGAAAAATGAACTTCCATGGTCTCCAACATTTCTGAAAACGTCAGCAAACACATCAAAACTTGTGAACTTGGAGCTCTCAGAAAATTTCCACTTCCGAGGTCGTGAATAGTACAACAGGGCGGCATTCATGTGGACTCCTCCCGTAAACACGATAAACACGGTAAACACAACAAACATGACCCCATTTGAAGCCACCATTCATAACAACTATTTCTTTAGTAGAAAGTAGTTCCAGAGAAAACTGTTGTAATTTGGGTGAACTGGTCCTTTAATCATCCCTTAATTATACTCTGGTTGCCACATGACGATGGTGTGGAAATAACAATATTTGAAAAACATTAGCAAACAATCTCTCACTTTCCCTTACTAACCTTTTCCCTTTCAACCATGTCCCACGGTCTTCATTAACAGGTAGATTCTGCTCAGATGTCATGGGAATGGATGTTGACTTAAAAGCTTAGTAGTAACAGATTCATCAACAACTGGGCAAAATCTATCTGCTGATGAGGACCCCGTGGTTAAAAGCTCTAGAGAGAGCTAGTTAGTGCACCATTAACTTTGATTTTTTTGTAAAACTACTAAAGTCAAGAATGACCTTTGATGGACAATTACATGGACCTACATTTCCCCTAAAACCTGATAATTACAGGAACATAATCCTAAAGAGATACTGCTTGTCATTCACCACACTGGTTCAAACTTAAATCAGGTTGGGAATGGTCACCAAATGGAAAATGAGCAAGTGAGCACATCCATAGAAAGCTGAACTTAGAATCAGTAGCTGATCCTGTAGATTTCTGAGTAAAGGACTTAAACCTTTTCAACACACGACACCGCTTCACTTCCCTTTCAGGCTGCCAAAGTGCCAATTTTGCCTGGGTAAGGCGATCATGATAGTAATTGTTTGTCTTAGAAGGCTTTTAAAATAATAGCACTGTTGGATGTTTTGTAATTTTGCCCAGGTCTCATAATTCTAATCATAGTTACTGCTTGTCAGACTGTTTCTCTTGACGTCCAGTTGGAGGCAAAATACTGTGAAAGTCTGAGGCTGCACAAATGGTCCACACCAAAAGCCTGAGTGATACAGTTCATATCATATTAAATCATATTAATCTGGATATTTTCTGATATTGAAATATCAATACTATAAATTATAGTTTGCACAATTACATATATAATAAAATGGATGTTCAAAGCAATGACTTGTACTCCACTGTTATGTATTACATGAGACCAAATTCTTGTCAATTCCTGTGTAAAAAAACAAAACAACCTAACTGATGGTGGTGGATTTCAACTACAGCTTGCTCAGAATCATTCATTTGGACTCATAATATGATTTTGCTGACATTTGATAAACAATAATCACCCAGTCCTAGAGCAATGAGATGCTTAAGTTCTCGAATGGCTGCTTGTGTTTTTTGAGAACTTTGGCTTAAAAGGTAAAATTCTTTGTGCATGCATTTTACACTCTGAAGCAGCATTCTACTGGAATCTACATATAATTATGTAAGTGTAGAATTTCAACAATACAAAGAAAAAATGTCATTTTCTGAATGGAGTTTTGTGTACTGAATGTAAACATGGGGCTACTTGTGTTTCATAGAGACTCAAATGTGTGGTTTTGCAGAGGTTTGTGTTTAAACAGGTGAATAGTGCTTCTACAGGTTTACTGAAGACTGTAAGCATACAATTCCTCCCTGCTTGTTATCTCGGCACACAGACACTGGCAATGGCCATTTCTATTTTACTTCACCGTTAACACCTGTGTGCTCACCACAATATCCAGTTATCAATCTGTTCCCAGTTAGCATTCAATCATTTCCACAGGTCTGAATGAATTTATGCTAGGTCAGACATATCCAGCATAGAGAGCATTGCTTTGTGTTGTCTCAGCAAGTACTCTTCCTCTAAATCACAATTCCTGGCATTGCTGAGGCGCAAGGCTGCCAAACAATTTCCATTTGCTGTTTGATAGGTGGATAAAGGCTTCTCTCTAGGGCTGTTTTGTTTTTTTTACATTAATTTGTTTGCCATCCGTGGCTGGAAAAGTGACAGCTGCCAGAACCTGAGCGGAGTCTGAATCCTCACTGATTATTGCTACACTTAGAGCAAGAGCAGGGTCCCTGTCTCTCAGCGTTTTTGGCACAAGCAGCGAACAAAATCAAATGCAATAAAAGCATGTCTGGATTAGAGCTTGTTAAGCGAGAGAAGAGCCTTTAATTGCTCAGGCTTTGTACAGCTTCACAAAGAGCCGGCATTGCTAATCTGTAGCTCAAGGGTGAATGTTTGTGACGAAACAAGCAAAGATGTAAAGAGAGGTGGAGGGGAAAGAAAGGCCTTTCAGGGAGGAGGATTTGAACAGAGCTGATGACAAAGACACACACAGTTTCATTTAACTGCTGGAAGATTGTCTCATTTTTTTTTTATCATGACATGAGTCAGAATCTCTAGATTACACACCAGTGAGGACTGTGTTTTGGATGGTTTGTGGGGAAACTACAGACTTTGGCCATCATACATCAGTTATAACATTGTACTCACTAAAGTAATAGATGAAATCTGATGAAACATGGTGACATCACTACAACAAAGTCAAAATTTCAGGGCAAAAAGCACGGGTCAAACTAATCTAGAAAGAAAAAACGAAAGCAAACGCTAAAATTATCACCCACACATCTGACTGCTCATGTTTCTCATGTTGGACTTCATAGTGATGTCGCAGTGTTCCCTGAACTTACACATAAATGTAGATGGGTTCCCCCAGGGGTGGAGAGGCACCAGGAGTTAAACGACCCGACACCTATGTAAGGTGGTCAGGAACCACAAACCTTCAAACACATGCTAGTCCCAAAAACTCGTAAGTGGACTCTGAAGTTACACTGTCTGTAATGCTGCACATTTACTTGATGACTTGAATGAACATTTGAGAAAACCTGTATTTGAAGTGAGACACAATCTTGACCCTTAAGTTAGCTTTTTTGGAAAAATGTGTGTACTTTATCCATGTAAATTTAAATTTTGGCCAACTCAATTTATGAGAATAAAAAAGAAAAACTCTGGTGGGCTGGTACCATACTGGGCCCATGCCTCATTTCGCAGTCTCTGTCTCCTCTTGAGAAACGAGAACCAAAATTTTTTCCAGCAATAATTAACTGAAATGAACTGATTTCAGCCCTAGTGTCTCAAAGGTGTGGACCTCCATGTATTTGTCCATGTGAGTGGGAAAAACCTGAGATAAAATGTCATGTTTTGCAACAAAATGATGAGAAATACCAGCTCCAGACAGGTTCAACCATAGTCTGGCATTCAACAAACCACTGTAAGTGGCTGCAGAAATGACATTCTTTCTTCCTATGATTTAATTGTAGTTGGTGGTTTATTTAGACAGTTGCACACTGCAAAGTTGATAATGTGTTACTTTTCATTCATTTCATTCCATTAATGTCTCTTTCAGTATGTCTTAGAATAGTATTAAAGAATGCTGTAAAGCAACAGTTCAAACTGAATTCTGCTTAGCGTTCTTCTCGGCCCTGGAACACATAAATATTTGAAAAACCCGGATCAATCAAACTTTACATGTGAAATTCTCACTAAGATACTGTAACTCTCACTATGCGTCCAAGGACTGTCATATGCATGCATATAGTCTCCACATAGGACTTTACTGTATGAGGTATACAGTAGGGTTATAGGGAGTGGATGCCTGCTGCAGATATTCACATTTGCTACAGCTCCTTTTAGATAGTATACTATCAATACTATCTGCTGCTAGAAAAACAGGCAGGGCAGTTTCTCTCTCAGAGCTCGTCTTCTCTCTGAGCAGCAGATCAATGCATCTGCACTGATATGGACTGGAGCTGCCTATTGATCCACTCTGCCTCGTCTTTGTCCTCGGTCATTATGGAGATGAGAGAGTGACCTTTTCCAGAGGTGTCAGAGAGGAAAGGAGACTGGTTAACAGCTTTCAGGAGAATGAGGCAATGAGGCTTTACAGTGCAGCCTGGTTAGAATGATTTCTATGAGCCAAGACTGACCACAAACACTGAGGTACCTTTACTGTACATCACAACTCTGATATATACATGTGAAATTCACTGTAACATACTGTAACTTCCACAATACCCACTGTGCCTGTATATGTATGCTTGGCTTGTGTGTGTGTTTTGTGGAAAGATTTAAAGAAGAGTGATGTGTTTTTAATGTAGTGACAGTCATAGTGGTTGTAGTAATGGAACTGCATAGTAGTTGTGGTGATAGCAGAGTAATAGCTGTGTGTAGTACCAATAATCAGTGGCAGAAGGAGTATTCTTAATTAAGTACAAGTAGCAATACTACAGTGTGTTATTCATCCCAAACAGAATTTTTGTGACAAAGATGACTAAAATAGACAGTATATAATGTTAAATATATATATATATATAAATTCCTCAGGTCCTCTACCAGAGGCCTGGGAGCTTGAGGGTCCTGCGCAGTATAGCTGTTCCTAGTACTGCACTCTTCTGGACAGAGATCTCGGATTTTGTTCCTGGAATCTGCTGGAGCCACTCTCCCAGTTTGGGGGTCACAGCCCCGAGTGTTCCAATTAACACAGGGACCACTGTTGCCTTCACTTTCCACATCTTTTCTAGCTCCTCTTTCAGCCCTTGGTATTTCTCAAGCTTCATCTATCACTACTGCCTTCTTCTGTTGTTTGTCCACCACTACTATGTCCGGTTGATTTGCCATCACCAGTTTGTCAGTCTGTATCTGGAAGTCCCACAGGATCTTAGCTTGGTCATTCTTAATCACCTTCGGAGGTGTGTCCCATCTTGACCATGGGACTTCCAGCCCATAC